>JAVJGJ010000057.1:5497883-5549639 GCA_035590215.1 Microhierax caerulescens | reverse complement strand
CCACCCCCGGCGCTGCCCCCCCCCCCCCCCCAAGGCCCAGCTCTCTGGCACTCTTCCAAAACATAACAATTCGGTTTCTCCACGGATACACCTCGGGATTACCAGCGGCAAAGCAAAGGATCCATCCAGGAGACAGCATTGTCATCCTTGCAGGGACAGGCTGGGAAACATCACTGCAGGACATCTGGAGACTCTGCTAAGCAAGAGGAGCGCAGAGACCACAGATGATGTGCTAGGGGCTTTTCGGGGGAAGCTCATGTACACAGGAGGATGAAATGCAGCCATGGGGGGGGACGGGACGGGACACAAAGACACAGGTGGTGAGGGAAGTGCTGGGCAAGGAGAGCTGCAGGGCTGCAGGGCAGGAGGAGAGCACTACATCGACAGAGCCTTAATGCACAGTAGAGAATTAAACACTGACAACAGTTATGTGTCCGTGCACACCAGCTTAATTAGCAGCACGAAGCTTTCTGACACCTCCATTTCACGCTGTCTTTATAGTAAGATTCTCAACAGAGAGAATTTCTGGCAGCTCAGCACATGCGCTGTGCAACGGCCATGCAACTTGCAGGAAGGAAATGAGGAGGAGGTGAAATCTTTAACCTGAGAGCCCTGATCCTACCGGCAAGATAAAGTTACAAAACTAACTGCATGTTTAAGTACTTCGGATCCACACAATGAGGCAGGAAGGGAATGTGAGGTGCTCTTGAGCAGCCTCCCCACCCTGCACCACCAGCTGAGCCCCCCTTTCGCACTCCTAACAGATCTGGCCTCGGTGAGGATGGATGTGGAGTGCCCAGCAGACTTCTCACTCCAGTGCTTACGCGTGTTAGCAGCCATGACCTGAGGAGAAGCAATTACTGACAGACCTAGAAAGGACTGTAGTGCTGGTGGAGTACAGCCACGAGGTAGGAGACTACTCAAGCACAGGGTTCAGTTCCTACCATATGAATCGATATGAATGCAACCCACCATTCAGTGTCTATTATTTCCTTTAAGACACCCATCAGCTATCTGGGATTTTGCTTGGGATTTTTTTTTGTTTGTTCGTTTGTCATTCAATATAAATTGTCACATGCACAGTCAGTTACTGTTCACCCCTTGAACCAGACTTGTCAATTCCTCCCTTTTTCTCTTTCCTTCCTAGCTGTTCGCATCCTTCAAAAGCTGGTGGATTGTTATCATTCATGTCCCGTCTTAAGTTGCCACTTAGCCAACCTAGACATATTTAGTTCCTTTAATCTTCTTCCCTAATAAGTCAATCCTTCAGCCCTTTAATCATCCCAGCTGCTGTTCTCCAGCTTCTCTCTGATTTGTCTGCATCTTCCTGGTGTTGAGTTGCCTAGAAGGCAAATCAGGGTTGTGAGCTGCACTGAGCAAGCCATTTCCTAGGGACACGAGGGCAAGAGGCCACAGCCCAGATTCCTTAGGGTTTGTTTCTTCTCCCCGCACTGCTGTGCCCACTGCATTATCACAAAGCTCTTTGAGAAATGCCTTCCTTGACGTAGCTCCAGCAATCGCATGCTGGTTGTGAAAGCCTAATTTTCCTTTCGCCAGCTCCACTGCTGTCAGTGGGTTGCAGCAGCTGATTCACCCCATTTTCCACAAGAACAACAGCCAGCAAACCCTTTCGGGTCCTGCATCATTCCATTTGGAACAGCTCCATCGAGGGCTGCAAAAGGATTGTGTGAGGGAACAGGCAGACCCATCATTCTTGCCTCTGACTACTCGTGCTCTCCCCAGTTGGGCTCTTCTTTCATATGGCAAGATTATCATGCTGAGATTCCACTAGTCTGAGGTCTTGATATGGAAACACATGAACGTTGTGAAAAGGAAGAAACAGAAGAAGAACTGGGAGCCTCAAGCTGGGCACCAGACTTTTGAGTCAGCTTGTGAAAATCCTTCCCTTTCTCTGCACTTCTATTCCATGGAAGTGGAGTGGTTCTTACTTCCTTTCCCATTCAAATACTTGAAGAAATCAAGTATTGAGAAATGTATTCAGCTTTTTGCTTAATAGCTACACACACCAGAGTAATTTGATTCACAGATTTCTGCCAAACATAGCCAGCATTTTGATTCAAAGCTGCTAAGTGGTTTTATTTCATTTCTGCTTCCATCAAAAGAACCCCACAACCAAGTTCAAGTATCCTCAGCAATCCTGAGCTCCCTTGCTTAAACTGACATTGTTTTCAAGGAGGAACCCTAGACAATACCTTATTTTGCTTTCCTTTAAGCCTCTATCTAAATTCTTCCACAGCAGTAAACACATGTTGCAAGTGTCTCTACATGAAAGCTTATTATTCTCATTAGTAAAAGAAAAAGTGCTTGCAGAGGCAATAGACAATTTGGGAAGCGAATGCAAAAGTGCATTCCCCCAGGGAAGCTTCATTGTCAGGCCCCCAGAGCCCTCTCCACGGAGCAGACGGATCTGCCAGCCTGTACACATAACAAGGACAGAACTATATTTTGTTGTTGATTTATACTGGGAAACATACTAGTGTGTGCCACATTGATTTAAACTAAATTATCAGAAAGAGAATAAATAAATACATGCTACTCTGACAGCTCTGCATAGGAGGTCTCTGCCCATTGTCATTTAAACTTGGTAGTACGCTCACATAGGTGCACAGCTTAGCAAAACGTGACTCACATATCACGTAGGTCGGGCGCCTTTCAGCCCCGAGCTCTCTCTGTAGGCGGGAAAGGGTGGGACAGGATGCAGAAACCTGTGTGGGGTTCAATTCCCTCTTCTGCTAATGACCTCCTCGGGGCGACGCGGCAACTCTCATTCCCACTACAGCATGCCTGAAAGCCCAGTCAGACTCCCCAAGGAAGGAAGTCTCTCCGTGGCAGGAATGGGCGCCTGCATCCGTATGTCACAGTGATGCGCCATGTGAAGACACACTAGTGCTGTCTCACGAGCATGGCATGGTGCTAAAGCCAGCGAGCGCCGTGCCTCGGCTCCTAAGTGCCCGTGTGACACCACCACGGTGCTTCCCAGTGGGACATCAGGGCAGCCAGGTTCCACCTCAGTGCAGAAACCAGCTGCCTTCTTCCCCAGAGGTGCCAGTGCCCAGATGAAAAACAAAATAACCCCCCAAAAAAAAACCAAACACCACCACCACCACCACCCCCAACCTAAAAACCTCAATCCTCTCCCTTGGCAGATAAGCTTTTGGCATTTCTGTCATTTTATTTTGGGCAAGCAATTTTTATGCCTTGGCTACTGAACACTCAATCATTTTGCCAGACAGTTCTAGTAGGCAGTTTCAGCACCACAGAAAAAGATCTGGGTGTTCAATTCATGTCGCTTCAAATATTTAGGACACGATTTCAGCTCAAATCATGTAAGTTTTTCTCACACAAAAGCCCTTTCCCTAGCAGCTGGGGAGGGCCAAGGGTGGCTGAAAGAAGCTCTAATCAAATGTTTCAAGAGAAGCTGGCTGATAGGCACCGTGGTACAATTTATAGCTGTCTGGATGCAGGTACTGTAGTTTTGCAATCATGCCAGCTATCAATCAAGCTCTATTCTATTGGTCTTTTATGTCCTGCTCTCCAAACTCCAAGCCTAGCTTCGTCAATGGAAAAAGCGTTCTGGTAATTGCAGATGATTTTCCCACTGGATACTTTCACGTATCATAACACATCTGGGCAGGAGTAACAGTCTTGGGGTAAAATAGGTCCGGGGCTGGGAGAGCAGGGCAAGAGTGAGGGGTACTGGCCCTGCTGGGAGGCAGAGCTGGGAGAGCAGGAAGGGTGCAAAGCACTGGTCGCATCCTCAGAGTCAATATTGAAGGCAAAAGGACTCCCATTTTTCACCAGCAGAACTTCACAACCCTCTCCTCCAATGCCCTAAGCTCAAAGACGTGTAACAGCTCTGCAAGTCTTTATTCAAGCCCCCTGCCCACCTGCAGAGAGTTTCATGGAGACCCGGTGCCCCCTGCCCTCTCGTACACAGTGACCAAAAGCCAGTGACAGAAGACCTGACACTTCATTTTTGCCATCGTCGACCTTTGTTAAACTGCCTCCTAGAAAGCTCCTCTCCGTGGCATGGAGAACAGCCCTCTGGAGCAGCTGTTGGCCATTGCCATGGGCAGACAGCTCTTCCGCAAGGATGCAGCTCTCAAAATTATACTTACAACAAACATCCCACTCCCATTTTTGAACTGCCCTGGAGAAGATGCCTCCCCCCCATCTGGTTAGGAGACTGGAGTGAAAATGAGAAGTTTAGCAATACTCAGTGACAGAGCACACAGCGCTATCTGCTGAAAGGTTTCCTAGGAGGAAAAAACTGTGCCCGTGCCTCAGCACCCCCTGAACCTGACACTTTGAGGACATAAATCCTTCCCTCCTGGATAAGGCAGGAGCGCCTGATGTGCCAGGGCGAGCAGGGAGAAGTCGTGCGCAGGACCTCACCTTAGCAGATGAAAGCCCAAGGGCACGGTTTGGCAGTGATCTCCTAATAGGCCTAGAAGAGATTTATGTTGCCTTGTTGGTCTGAGGACCGCTGGATAATTTTCCAAAGGTTTTTCTGGAGCTTATTTCAAAGATGTATCACTGTCTTTGCTTCTGCATATCTTAAGAGCAGATAAGCCTGGCATATTTTAGGGTTCATTTTCATTTCAGTTTCTGATTGGGAAGTGGGGAGACATTTAATGGAGACAATTCTGAACTGATTAAGGGATGATATAGCTGCCGAGTTCATTATGAAATTGTTTTTTATTTCATATCCTAACAAACTTGCATCTGCCTCTTCCATGATGCGGTAACTCTTTGAATCTACATGTGTGCCAGGATTCGCGGGGCTCGCGGAATTACCATCTGTTTCCCTGTCATAAGCAGCCCAACGGCGTGCACGCTGCTGAAACAACAGGCCGCTTTGGTAATAGGCTTTATTTTATTTCTGCCACTGCTTTGCATGGATCAGTTATACCTGTTCTGCTCTCTGATAAAGAGACACCCTGCTGAGGAGGCCGCGCTTGCCCTGCTGCAGCTGGGCACGGGCCCTTGCTATTCCCGACGGCAGGAAAGCTGTTTTCCCCTCCCACGCATGTTGCAGAGCCAAATGCGACACAGGTTTGATGGCGCAGGACTTGCCCGCCAGCTCTGGCCCTGTCCTGGGCTCCCTGCAGCCCACTCCGCTAGGTCACCATGAAACACCTTTTTTGCTTATTCCACCTTCGCTCCACGTTCATCTCCCCAGCTCTGGAAAAGCTTGCGATTCTCCCCACCCACAGCTTCTTCCCCTCCCCCTGACAGTCTCATATGTACAACGAGCTGTCAATCCAGGCAGCAGGCTAGCTCGTCTTTGGCCCACCAGGATCTGAAGGTGCACACGTTCAGCTCCAGGGGAGATGCTAGTACCCACTGAGTGCTTTGCCACGGGCAGGAGGGTACGCCCATGCCAGCAGGAATGGGAGAGGAGACAGGAGAGACCCCCGCACGGGGCTTCCACTGCTCTCCCTGGGAGAGCTCGCATTTTGCTTCTGCTTCTCCTTGGGGTTGTAATTACTCACAACGTTAAAACAACCTCAACCCCCATCCCCAACAGGCTCTGTCCCCCTCCCCTCCGCTCCACACAAGAGGAAAATTGTGGAGAAATGCTACTTAATTATCACACCACGTAACTAATTAAAAGCTGAATGCTTGTGTGTGGTATGCTAATGGGGCATTAGAGAGTCAGCCTGCTTTGGCAAAGAGACATGAGCCCCCTCTTTCCCCCTTCACCTTACTGTGGGAGCTTCAGGCTGACATGCACCTGGGATGAGGTGGGAATTTATTATGCTGCCTTCAAGTTCACAACTTCAAAGAGGGCACCAAGGTTGAGCAACTTGATCAGTACGAAGGGAGAAATCACCTGGACAGGTGCCAGGAGCAAGCTATACAGGGTGGGTGGCTTGCTATGGAAATTACATACACAACGGGCCTCCACATGCACTCTAAAGCCCGTTTTTTCCTTTACGGGGTTCTTGATAGGCAACAGGAGAGTCTCTGGAAGATGATGTATATACTTCTTATGGCCCATGCGCACTCCAGCTTCCCTTCTCCCACTATGTCAATACACCAGGTGGCACCAAGCGCCAGCCCTCTCCTGTAGACACTGTGCTACAAGCCCATACTTGCTCGTCCACTCACCGCCTGGACCACTGGAGATGTCTGTTAAGGAGGGAGCTATTTGGCTTTATTGGGTTTTTCTTAACCACCATGGTACTTGTGCATCCACCTGGAGATTTTTCCCAACACCCGCGCACTTTGGGAAGAGCCTATGTGATTTGGGGTGGCCAGGCAGTCATCCCACCACGGTTTGGGGACAGAGAGGGACCCTACAGGGTAGCTACAGCAGCGCACTGCATCAGTGCACCCATGGACTGCGGGACACCTCATTCAGCCTAGGAGCGCGCTGGGGCTGAGCTCGTACCCCTGTGCACCCCTAGCTACAGGCCTGTGTGCTGGGCCTGCTGCCACCCGCCATGCAGAGGCAGTCCTAGCCACCTTCCACCTGCACCCACAGAGAGCACCTCCGAGAGAAGGCAGGTTTCGCAGGAATACAGAGGGTTTTCTAGGACTTGTCCTCCATTGAAAGGCATTGGGTGGGGACTTGGATAAAACCACAGCCCTAGAAGGAAAAGAAAGTGCCACCAGTGCCAGCGAGGAGAGGCGTGGGTTTATGATGGGTTAAAGGCACTGTCACCTCCCTGTTACCACTGCCGGCTAAACTGCACGTGTGCCTTATGTGGCACATCCCATGACCTGCAGACCCCTCTGTGAGGGCCGTGACTGCTGGAGGCACAGGCAGACGTGCAACAGCCCAGCACGTGGCCAGCACTGCCACGGCAGCCGAGGCCCAGCAGTCAGCACAGCCCCACCACGGAGGTGTTTTCATCCCGTCTGCCCCACTTCCCAGGGCCAGAGGGGAGCAGGTGAGGCTGCCCAGCTGGGGGAAGCCAGCAAGTGCCCAGGCACTGCCTGGGAGCCTCAGGACTGAAAACTGCACGTGTCCTCCTCCTGCAGGCTCTCTGTTGCCCACTCGTCCTTTGGGTGCCTGCCAGCTGTGTTTGCCAAGCCCAGCGGTGCCTAGATGCTCCTTTTCACAACTCTTGGGGTTTGTGTAATGAGCCAGGTTCCTCCACCTGATACATCCCAGTCCACTGTTTACCAAGAATTTTGGCAAACAACAACTGTGAAGTCAACAACCCCTCTGCCAAGCAAGCACAACCAATTTCTACCTGGTTATAATCTGATCTCAGACTCAGATCATCATCCTCTCCCATCTCCATTTGGAAGAGGCTTCTAGAAGTTTCTTTTCCAATCACTAGCTTAATGCCCTGTCCCAAGCCGATGTGACAGTGTCACATGCCCACAGCCCCTGCATGGCATGAGGATGTTCCTGCCCTGTGTGTGACTCTGCTGCTGGTACTTCAACACCAAAACCATGTGGATGCCCCATCCCAGCAGAGACAGGGACAGCCAGTGGTGGTGAGGAAGGCAAGAGCTCAGCCACAGCTCCCAGAAGTGAAGGAGCTGAGGCTGAGCACATCCACCAAACTCATGCCAGAGAATGACAAGGATGAATTTCAGGGAGAGGCCAAGACCTCTTAAGGCAGATACTGTTCTTCACAGAAGTGCCTTTTCCTCTGCCCTGAGATTCAAGTTCATGGTGCCCTGTGCTCCAAAGATGAGCACAGCATTCCTCATGGCTGGCCTGTCCTTGCCAATTAGCTTGTCTCCAGGAAAGTATCTTCTCTTCCCTGCCTCCATTTAGTCCCAGCATCTCCTTTTGGCTAGCTCTCTGCAGCCACCTGTGCTCCCACTGTGCACAGCATGGAGTGATGCTCTCATTCCCTCCCTGTTTTTCTGCCATCTCTGTCATTACGGAGTTGATGCGTGAGCATTCAGGTTTGGCACGGTATGCTCACAGTGTGCCTCAGCTGATGCTTGACCCTCTCTCCTACACCACCCAATTCGGTCCCAAACCATCAGCCTTACTTTATGGATCACCCCAAAGCCCCAGACTGTCAGAACAACTTCAATTACAGCAGCGATGGGCCCCGTGCCACCAGCAGCATCCACGGCCTTCCAGCGGCTGACAAGGACTAATTAGGAAATGAAACATTAGTTAAGTCGCTCTCAATTAGGGCCAGGATAACGTTTTCCTGGCAGCACTGGGGCGCTTTAACTGCTGGTCCCATGATGACTGTGAGCACATCAGCCTTGCTGAAGGAGCTTTAATGTTTAACATATGTTGGAGGATTACAGAAACCCTCTCAGCTGTGACATTTCTGTGTGCTCCCTGCTTTTTCTTTCCCCTGTAGCAAACAGTGAACAGTGAATGTCAGTACAGGAAAGCAAGAAAGAGGCTCAGAGCAATTAGCAGGAAGACATGTACACATGCACACACATACGTATGTGCACAAACGATATACACGCTGTATACACAGATATACACATATATCTGAATATATACATTCTGCATTTTAATTAAACAATCACCGCACTCCATCCTCTTCTTACCAACTTCTAAAAACGCACCAGGGATGACAGACCATCAGCCCATGTCAAAAAGCACCACAGAAGCCCAAGAGCTTCCTGGCTATGAAAAACACAAACAAAACCAAACCAAAAAAAGAGAACCCAGTGAGGTCAGGAGAGAGGCAAGCTTGGACTTCCTTCAAATAAAAGCCAGATGCAGCTAACTCTTGTATGGGAACCTCAGAGGGACAGAAAGCAATAAACAAAAACGTAATCTACCCAAACAAAATGAAAACCTAAAATTAAAAAGGCTCATGTGCCCTTGGAGGAAAGCATGGGAGGAGGAGGAGGAGGGTGTGAGAGGGTATGAAAGAAAATATTATATTAAGGGAGTACACAGCCTATCAGTATATTTTGTGCATAGTCATTTTATGTGGTGTAGCAATCTTCGGGGACCAGCTGCAGCACACACAGCTTTGCTGGGATTAAGGAACAGGACTGAACTCTCAGGTACTCTCTCCTGGGGAGAGGAGTAGGGCAGAGAGGCTGGGAAACCAACTGCAACTGTAGATGAGCGTGTGCCACAGTCTTTGGATTCCAGAAAGAATGGATCTGCATCTGCCTGAAAACTGGCTTTTGAAACACTTTTTAAATGGAAATTTCAGTGTCTGAATAAATGAAGATTTTGGGTGGTTTTTATTTTCTCAAAAGAAAAGGAAAATACTTTTTCACATGGAGAAATGTCTTCCAGCTAAAAAAAACGGAGAACCTCTGGACTATTTCAAAATTTGCTAATGGAAAACTTTTGCAAGATCATCACTTTGCCATTTGGGGAAAAAGATCCACTTTCCAACTGGTTTTAATGTAGCCCTTTCTGTGAACTCATCTCTTTAAAGCCCACCAGGAAACCTGCCATTGAATTTGCTAGGTTAGAGCTTTGCTGCCCAGCAAAAATACAAAGTCCTGTCCAGAAACTGTATCTGAGGGTTCTCGTGGCCTGTGTAACTGAAATCCTTAAATGACTGCACCAAACCCCAACTACCAGTTCAGGCTTCCACATCACCATTTGATGAAATACACCCTTGGCAGGGCAGCTTTTTCTAAAGCTCACCATATGCTCCTAATGCATCACAATTCCAGCTCACAAAGGCACATGTGAAAAGCCTGAGGAGAATTTAAATGAATCTCTGTCTATTATGGTTGCACCAAAACATTAATCCTGAATCAGAATGAGACATTACCAAGTTATCACTGCTCTCTGCCAAGCCACACACTGCATGGACCCTCCAGCAGAAGACCAGAACCGGGCTGCAACACAGGGGCGGTAAAGTCAGAAGCAACAGTAACTACTTTCACATCAGCTTTACACCAGTGATACTGAGACCATAACCCAGCTTTCTGGCTTACTGGAGGTCGTAGTTCTCCACTAGTTTTTACCTTGTGCTGTCATTTACAGCTCTGCCACACAAAACCTCCTGGAGAAGCGTAATGGCAGGGTTTCTCCTAGCGTGCCCACACATGAAGGATGACACACGTCATCCTAAGCTAAGACATATCGAATCTCGTTCAGCGGGCATGCTGTGGGAGGCCCTGGAAGAAGGCGACTTACACCTTCCTAATCAGGCTACTATATGATTTTGCCTGATTTGGTTACAGCTGCTTCCATAGTGTTTAAACAAAGCCTGCTTAGAAGGCCTAGAAAACCAAAAGGAAAGCACTGGAATGTTCTCTGTCCTGATCCTATAGAATCAAAACTCGCTTTTTACCATTTCTCCTTTTTTGGAGTGGTAACATCTGAATGTAAACACACTTCTCACTGTGCCCCTGTTCTGGCTGAAGCCAATGACCCTAAGTGGGTGATTCCGTTCCATGGGAATGCCTTACAGGAAAATACGCATACATGCACCTTGCCCATCTACATTCACAGAAGCTTTCAAGGTTCATTACGTCATGCAACAATAGCTAATTGCTTCTAGTTTTGAGCACACCCGCCCTTGACTGTTATGTTAGCCAAAATGGTGGGTACCTCTAGGAACCTCCTCTCATGCAAACAGCACCATCCCATCAGAAATCCAATGAAAAAGTGTTTTTGCAACTTCGTAAGGATGTCAGCACGGACTAGAAAGCATTACTGAGGAAGAAATAAGAAGAGACTGACAGCAGGAATGAAGAAAGAAAAGGACACGTCCAGAAGAGCAAGCTTCACTCTAGTACAGTCTTTCTTGGTGTCGTGAGAAAGCCAAGTCTTTCGTATCAGTCAGATTTCGGGTTGTCATTTCAATACAGTCATCTGTGGGAATTGTCAGAAACTGCTGCGAGACTATTCACAACACAGAAAATTAAATAGGTGCTTAAGTGTTTGTAGGATGGAGGCTTGTGTGTCACTTGCTACGTGGAACTCACCTTCCTTACAATGACGACAATCTCAACTCTTAGCGTGCTTGAAGAATTATGGGAAAGCAATTCAGAAGTGTGACCCAAGCTTTGCCCAGAGGCTGATGTTGCCTTAGGCAAGCATCTATCTAAACTCATCTGCGTTGACAAAGGAAGAAAAGCCAGAGAGACGTGAAAATGATGGTATTTGATACCCACATGCAGGAAGATTCAGCAGCTCTGCTAGGCAGCTTTCCTTGGAAACAGATTTCAGACCCCTGAAACCTTGAGATAGTCATTTCATGTGCAAATATTTAACCGAGTTTGTTCCATAATAAAATTTCTAGGGGACAACCTTGCCACCCGTGCCAGCCGAGGAATACATTACCTGGTGGGGTTAACAGGGTTCCCTGCTGCAGAAATAAATACATTAGGGGATGAGACACAAAAGGTTTCACAGCTCCTGATTTTCCTTTAATAATATTCCATTAAAAATGACTGAAAGGCAACTCTCCTCCTATAAATCAGGTACCTCACTGATGCCTTTTAGTCCTGAGATGGGCCTTCTTTGGTTTTAATAGCTTCCCTTCCTTCCCGCTCTGTCTGTCTGTCTCCAGATATGGCTGATTTACCTGGATTAGCAGAGACATTGGCTCCATATTCTTCAAAAAGTGCTGATCAGGCTGAGCTGGCAAAAGATTAAAACTCATACAAATTGCTTCTACCACTGAAAGAGTGTAATTGATTTTGGAAAAAAAAATAATAAAAAATTCTAAATCATGATTTGCTCGCTGCTGGTCGGAGGCTGTCTAGAGGAAGGACGTTGTTTTTAGGTGGGCAGGAAGAGAAGCATCTCCCAGCACCCCAGCAGTTCCCTGGAGAGAGGGAGACACCTCCCTCCTCTCCTCCTCATACTTTGCTTTCTTTGTATCCTGCTTGATGACCAAAGTTGTTACTCGCTAGGTGTAAGGCAGGCAGTCCTGCTGAACTGAGGATGGAACTGGGAATGAAAGCATCTGTAAGCCTGGTCCTGACACAAACTCTTCTTCAGATTCTCTACCTGGAAATGGGGGGGGGGGGGGGTTACTGCTCATTCAATTTATGGTAGGTATTGAGAGGGCATCACAAACTAATAATGCAGCAATCTTCCCTCCCTGGTCATGAAGAGGGGAGGCAGAGAGGCTGAAGATGCCCTAGAAGGCAGGCTAGCAGAGCTAGCTCTAAGAGTAAAGGCTCTTGCTTCTAGGATCAGAGAGTTGATGTTCCACTCCTGGTGTGAACAACCAAGCACAGGATGTGCTGGTACCTGAGGATTAATTGATATTTGTAAAGCACTTAGGAAATATAAAGTACCAACAAAGTGCTAGCTAGGATTATTTCCTAGTAAGGAGATGACTAAACATTCCTCTATCACTTGGGGCAGATTTCAACCACAACCATTTATTCAAATCCTTAAATTGTTTTTTAGGCCAAGCTTGCCTGATGGGAATTGTAAATGTGTGCTCCATAGCAGCCACAAACCCTGCCAGATGGAACACCGGGGAATGAAGGGAACATGCCCTCACAGAAACATGCGTGTCATCGTGTCGAGAAATCACAGCTGCACTGAAAACCAAAGGGACGTGTATGTTTGCGTATCGAGGCAGAGCACATTGCACAGCTGACATCGAGGTGGGGTGAGGAGGAGTTGCCTGCGTTTCAGGTATGCAGTTGCTGCTTTCCTCTACTATAAAGGAGTGAATTCCATGCAAGTTTCATATGAGAAAAAAAACAAATCAAACGTGTTTGCTTCTCCTGAAAAATAAGACTAGTATTTCTTGGGCTATTCCCAAAACATGAACTACAAGACGGGAGCTGGATATGACTCAGTACTGGACGGAAGACGGGAGAAGACCATGTTCACCTTCCAAGGTGCATACCAAGGAACTGCCCGAGGTCGAGACTAATGCAGATGGGAAAGACCAGGCAGCGCGGCAGGACCAGGAGCAGGTCTGAGCATAGTTGGTACAAGTGGTTATCAGCATGGAGCTGGGGGAGGGAGGACACTGGCACACTGCAACGGGAAGCTAGCACTAATAAAGTGGGCCAGGGAAGGCATTGCATTTCTCATCTGTGTTTTAATTATGTCCTGCAAAGGGGATCCTGACCCATGAGCAGGGTCCTGAGCACTATGGGTACGGCCATACGACCACGGGGTAGCATGAGGAAGGGGAATGCATGCCTGGGTGGAGACACAACGGCCTCTTTCAAGGGCCAGCCACGTCTAAAATAGCCCATGAACACTGTGACACTGAAGCCTATCACACTGCCAGGGCTTCTCCACCGAACAGGTATCGATGGCACAATTCATCTCCACACATGCAAGTGACTCACAAACAGGAATTGATTAAGTCTCAGAAGTCTCCTAACCCACAAGGCTGCACTGATGCATCTATCCTATGTTCAGATGGGAAAACTGAAGCAGAAGAGGATGTTGAAACAGTCAAAAGTGAGTCGGTGGCAGAATCAGAACTGGAAGCTCACTGCCTTATTGCCAAACTCTTCCAAACACCATAAATCAAAAGACAGATACCACACCACCACCAACTTGCCTCTTCCACGCCCCACCTCTGCCAAAGGCTTGTTCTGGGGAAAGCTGCTGAAATACCCCGTACCGACCAGACATGCAACAACGGCTTGCAAAGACTGCCTCCTACTCTCAGAGCCATTTGGTGATTTTATTTTTGTTTTGTTACCCTGGAATGGGAAGATTCAAGACGCCTTGCATCCTCATATCTTAGTTAATACCTGCTCCAATATTTCATATCTTTATATCTTCCCTATTATATCTGTGAATCTTACCAGGATCCAAATAGGGCTCTGTTTTGAATCTTACTGGGCTCTTACTAGGTTTCTGATTTCAGAGGTATCTGGTGGCAGCAAGTTCCGTATGTTAATTAGGCATTTTGTAAAAGAGTATTTCCTCTACAAGGGTTTAAAGTGGTTTTTTTTTTCCCATGTAATTGCTTTCCCCTGTTGTTCTTGTAATAAAATGAAAAGTAAATAGGAATGGCTGAGTGAACTTCTTTTTTGTTGTCTCTATTCTATACCTTTGCCACAGTGCTGCTTATTTTTCTTTTCTCAAGAAAACAGTGTTGCTCTTTTTAATCATTCTTTATGAAGAAGCTATTAAAAGACTCCAGTCATTTTTGTTCCCTTTCTCCGGTCATTCTTCTGTTTCTGTTATTTCCTTTTGTGAGATGGGGTGAACAAACTGAATAGAGTGTACAAGGAGAGCACGTACCATCAATTTATATAATGGTACTGTATTATTTTATCTATTATTCTCTACCCCTTTCTTAATGCACTCCCTCATCTTGCATGCTTTTATTTCACCACCAATACAGACCGAACAAATGTTTTCACCAAGTTGCTCACAGACATGCTTCCCCCCCCCCCCATTCTTTTCTTTTGAGTGGTTACAATTATTTTAGAACCTAGAAACAAGCATGACTAATTCTAACGTGTTGTTTCCCGAGTGCATCACCTTGCCTCTGCCATACTGCATTTCATTTACTCTTATGACGCTTGTAAACTGCCTCAGCAAGCTCATTGCCAGACCCTGTCGGTGTCTTTTCCAGGCTTGGGTAAACTAAACATTGTTGTATTATCTACACATTTTTCCTTCTAAGTATTCTTTCCTTTTTTGGGTTATTAATCCATATTAAACACTAGACATAATACTGCTCAGTGACACATCCACTGAGCTGAGGCATCTTTTCATGCTGAGAACCAGCTATATATTTCCTCTCTGTTTATTCAGTAAATTTTGTTTTTCTTAAATTACTTTACTTACGATACAGCTTTATCTCATATCCAGTGACGTTTGTTCCTTAATAAACTCCTAAAAGAGACTGAGTAAAGAAACAAACCCAACAAGCATTTGGAAAAGTTTGCTTCCATGAAATTTACTCCTTTCCTGTTATCTCATCTGTTTCAGACTCAAGTAATTTTAGCAAGGTGAAAAAAAAACACCTGGCTTCTATGGAAGTCAGATTGGTTTGACCGTGTCAAATCACAGAAATCGCAGCAAGGTGGAACCAGAAGAGACCTCAAGAACATCATGTGGTCTAGCCCACTACACTGAGACAGGATCAAATATACCTTCAAATCCATTCCTGGAGAATATCTGCCTACACAGCTTGAAGAAGCTCCGATGAAGGAGGCTCCACATCCTCCCCCCTACACCAAATAATCCAGTACTTTGCTAGTTCCACAGTTAGAAAGTCTTCTTAGTATTTAACCTATTGCTTCTCGTCTTTGGGATTCGTGGCACAACAGATCAATACCACCTTTAAAAGAACAATTTATAGGAACAAAGACACTTATGTTTCTCTTGGTCTTCCCCATTTAGAGCAAGGAAATTTTGAAGACTCGAGTTCTTTTAACCTTCCTGTGCAGGTCCTGTTTGCTCAGCCTCTCGGAAAGCCTGCAGCTCCCCCCTGGGCTCTCTTCTGCTTGTTTAATTCTTCCTTCAAGTGCACTGCCCAAATGGTAACTGCATGGCAGCGGAGCCTGTGCTGGGGCCGGGTACGGCTGAGCAACGACCCCCGGTGCCTGGCATGCAGCACCCTGTCCATGCAGCTCAGAATGGCACCGGGCAACTGTTTTGTTCATCCTCAGCTCGATGCGTTCGGAACTATCGGTGGGGTCTTTACTACTTCTCATTTGTATTTCATCCACCTTGCCTAAAGCAAAAAAGAAAAACCCCGGTCCCTGGTCTTTAATTTTCAGAATATGACCTTGCATATTTAAAATTTTCCAATACTCTTACCTCAATTAGAATCATAGAATCATTTAGGTTGGAAAAGACCTTTGAGATCATCATGTCCAACCCTAAACCCAGTGCTGCCAAGTCCATCACTAAATCATGTCCCTAAGCGCCACATCTACATGAATTTAAATACCTCCAGGAACGGTGACTCAACCACTTCCCCAGGCAGCCTCTTCCAATGCTGGAACAACTCTTTCAGTAAAGAATTTTTTCCTAATATCCAATCTAAACTTCCCCTGGTGCAAGCTGAGGCCGTTTCCTCTCACCCTATCACTTGTACACCTGGGAGAAGAGATTGACCCCCACCTTGCTACAACTTCTGTTTGTTGTAGTGGGTTGTAGCGAGAGGTCAGGTCTCTCCCCTGAGCCCCCTTTCATCCAGGCTCAACACGCCCAGCTCCCTCCACCGATTGTCTACAAATATTTGCCAGCAGCTGATCAGCCCCTTCAAAACCCCTGCTCATCTTGGTGATCTGCAGCAATCGAGGGGTCTGGCTGTCTACACCTCAGTGTAAATCTGCTCAAACTGACTAAAACTTGTGAGCCTTTTCTACTTAAGAAAGCACAGAGGGTCTGAGCATCATTTGCTCAGACAGAGCTAACCACACCCAGGAAAGGAAGATTAAAATTAGTCCATCCATGACCCATTTGTTCAAATACCTTTGCTCTTGACACTACTTGAAAAGTGTCAAAGATGCTGGGACAGGTGAGGCACCCCCCCAAAATATCCATGGTAGCAATGATAAATGAAGCGGAGTTGCTTAGCCTTCCCACTGTGCCCTTAACCTTCTGTCATCTATATCCATATTTATGATTAATCTATGGAGCAAGGTAGATACAAGTTCGCAGTCGAGAGACAGAGATACATGGATATATTTAGAAAGAGGAGAAGGGGAAAAAGCAAGGCAGGATTATCAATCTAGTGTTTAGTTTATCAAATTAAGAGCGATAGTCTGATGTGCATTACATGGGTCAAAGCTGCTTGGCGTGGGACACAAGATTCTTTGACCTGCCCCACTTACAAGATGACCCTCTTACGTAAAGAGATGCACTCCCTAAGCGTGACTCTTAATTTACTGTACACAACCCCCCGAGTCAAACAAAAGGTATGGAGAGCATCCTAAGGACTCCTCCTGCCACTCGCTCTGTGTGTGCACCCACATGCTATTATGAAGAGAAAGCTTCCAGGTCACAGCAGGGATGTTTATTTCTGAATCTCTGTGTGTATGTGTGTGTGTGTGTACAAAGGATATCTGGCACCATCAGCCTACTCAGCTTAGTGCCCTAACATTTTCCAAAGACAAAGAGAGAGTGAGAGAGCAAAAAAAAGATGTGTCTGAAACAGAGCAAAACATAAATGATACCTTCAGACAGCAGCAGCACACACAGAGAGCACAGGAGCTTTCAGAGCAAGGGGTTTGTGTGTGTGTGTGGCTTCTTTTAATAGTTTCATCCTGGATGGAATGAAAGCTCACAGCAAGCAGTCCTATCATCATCACACTTCTGTGAAAATGAAAAAGCATTCCCAGCCTTTTTCTTTGTTATACTCTCAAGTTATTCCAAAAGCAAGTTTCCACATGACTCTTACAGCTGTTATCCACATACCGACTGTGTTCTCCAAATGCAGGAAAAAAAGTCTCAAATTTTACCATTTTTCTACCCAAAGGGAATTCCCTCCTTGCTTTAGCTATGCTTGATTAATCCCTTGAGGACAAGGGATGCTTATGGTAAAGGATGAGTTCCTCAGTGGCCATATAATCAAAATCAAGGCTTACAGAAATCATCCTAAACTCACTTGGCCCTTGCACCTCAGCTCTTTAACCCTGAGCTTAACAAACACTTGTGGCTGGTCCCAGCGAGAGATGCTAGTTGACTGAATTTCAACGCCAGCCCTTCCCAAAGGGGGTCCCAGCATGGTCTCTGGAAGCGCCCTGATCTGCGGACGAAGGACATTTAATTCACAGCTTAGTGCCAGGGCTCTGCAAGCCAGTGGCAAGGAGAAGCACTGTCAAAAAAAAAACCAAACCTGGACCCCAGCCCTCGATGGGAGAGGAGATGCCTCTTGGCATTGCAAAACAGAGACCAGGTCTCAGCATCCCGAACTTTGACAGCTCCGGGGAGGAGAGCAGCGGGAAATATGGAGATGAAAGTACATTGCTCATCCGGAGTTCGTCCTTTCTGCCACTGGAGGCTTTTTCAACGGCAAAAATACATCCCCATCACGTGTTTTATGGAGACCAAGATAATCCGTTACAAGGATAAGAATGACACACAACACAGTATAAGATGCTGGGCAAGGAAACTAGTAAATAATCTTTTACATTATGTATTTAGCTCTAGCGATGTCCCTTTCTGGGACTATTCTACTGAGTAAGTTCACTGGTGAGAACATTTACAGGAACAGTCAATGTTAAGTGAGCAGTAGAGAGTATTTGCTGAAAGCACCTTCCAAACCTGGCAACTAGAATAGATGCCCTGGAAAACCAATCCTGAGTTTGTAAATGCACATTAAGACGTCCCTGTGCTGCTCTGCTAATCTCCTAGATGAGAACTGCTCTGAAACAGGCAACGTACTGCAGGCTTTCCTCAAAGTGAATATGCCTTTACATGCCCAGAAATTTGCAGGTCTGCTCAGGAATAAAAACGAGAGATGCAGTCAGAGAGCCGTTTAGCAGCAGTTTGCTTGGAAACAGCACAACCTATTGATCCTAGGTCACAAGAAAACACAAACAGCCCAGACATTACACGGGCTCCTGAGAACAGCTAAGCGACCTGGGAAGCATCTTCTCTGATATCCCAAAATGCTGCACATGAAGCAAGAGCATCCACCAAAAGAAGCCACCAAAACTCCAAGCCAAATTATGGTGGGGTAATTCCTGCCTACCCCTGTGTAGCTCGCTGTTAGGAACAACACTGAGTCCAAAGACCCCACGGGAGGAAAAATATACATTAATACCAGAACAATTAATACTAAGTAGTTGTTGAGGTGTCAGCCCTTAGAGCTTGAGACGGAAGGATACTGCACTGAGTCAGGGCTCTCCAGCCTGCACCAGGAGATGCACAAGGTGGCTTTGCAGAGCCCACCTTGGCCAGAAGCGTGGAAGGCAAGTGGACCATACCAGACCTAATAGGTGACGCCTTTTCCTTCAGGATTTTTGAGACTAAGAAACACTCAGTCTTGTTAACACTACAAGGAGGGGTGACCCAGAGCACCGACATACGAGCACATCTGTGGGGAGGCCATGTATGTTTGCAGGGCAGGCTGCAGAAGCTGTACTAATCCCCAATTCTTTTTGGGAAATGAAAGTCCTTGACTCAAGCATGAATGATACTGGCAAAGATCCCATTACTGTAAAGCTCTCTGCCAGCCAGCCACCTCTCCCCCTCCCCCTTTCCATATCTCTAAGGTCACTAAACTGCAATTTAGTCATCATTCTTTATAGAGCATGAGCAGATATGAAACATCTGGAAACTGTTGTAGTCACACTTTGAGATACACATCCCGAGGGAATTTAACGGCACAGGAATGGGATGCAGCACTTTTTTACCTCGAGGTCACTGCAGCTTGAATGCATCCTTGGTACCTAGTTACTGGGTACTAACACCTCTTAGATGACCAACTATGAAATGAGTTAGAAGGTCTCAATACATCCTCAGTTTCATCCAGGGAGATGAAAACCTCAACCGAAAGATCACCTCAAAAAAGTCTATTAGACATCCTTCTTTCTGGCAGTATCAGTGAGGAAAAGTGGGCCATAAAAATTTCACTCCTTGTTTAATTCCAAATGTGGTCCCTCTAGAGATGAACTATGGCCTGCTGGTAGGGAAGAAATTTGCCCTGCTGCTACCTGTGCTTTGTAAGTAGGTAATAGCAGTCCCCAAACACATAAAAAAATATTCCCAACCGGATATAAAAATGTATTTATGTAAAAAAAGGAGCAGAAGATCTTTTTTTTTTTTTCCAAACCCCTGCAGAATCCTGCGTCAGCGTCAGTCAATTACAGGAGAGAGAATTGTCTCACCTGACCCACGCTATAGAAAGTTAATTTAAACTTTATCTTTAATGATCTCACTTCTTTTTATTTACTTCATTCAGAGGGTAGAGGGTTAAACACAAGGTGTTTTTGAATAATTAAATGAAGGAGGAAGCACTATGTTACTGACAAAGCTCCTAATCTTCCTTATTTATTAATAGGAGCTGCGTTAAAGACCGCCTGTCCTTAATCCCAGCTCTCACCATGCAAATTCAGAGCATTAGAAATAGAAGAGGCTAATTGAGGCCCTAATGCCAGGAAGAGAGACCATGTCAGTGCCAAAAGTTAAAATGGGCCTGATCGCATCAGCACCTGGATGTGGAGCCTCCAAGGGAAGCCTGGCTGCCTTGGAAAGGGAGGCCACTCATCTGGCTCTTTGGGATTCAAGCCTTGCCCTGGGGGATTCAGACAAGCCCCGTTCCGCGCGTCTGGTCCCTGAGATGCTGCGTTTGGCACCACACTGCATCCAGGGGCAGGTGTTTCATTCGGTTTCGAGGCTGCAGCCACGGTTTGGCACTGAGCAGGGACGGCCACCTCAGACACGCTGCCGTGCGGGGGCCGGAGCATCCTGGCAGCTGCTCCCCCGCCGCGTTCGTGCACAGGTCCCAACCGCCCCAGGAATCCAGCTGCAGGTATGGGTGAGCTGGAGACTTGGCTATTAAAGAGCCTAAGCTCTTCCTTCTTCCCTAACATCCTCCCCAAAGACCCAGCCGCCTAATCAAATTCTTTGGCTCAGCTTATGAGCTCTGACAAGATCGCAGCCCAAGGAGGCTTGACTACAGACTCAGCAATCCTTACTACATCCAACCCAATTTAGCCACGCTCTCCGTGCATCACGCACATGGAGAAGGCCTAATCTAAAGGTAATCATTAATTCGTTACTGCTGCAAGGATATGGCAATCAGCAATAGGATGCTGATTGTTTGGGGATCAAGTAATTGATCACTCATAATGGATTTCTTTGTTTTTTAAACAACCACCATCCTTCCCAGTTGTAACATCTTTATGAACACACTGTAGAGCTAATGACAAAAGCGTACACAAATTCTTTTTGCCCAAAGACAATGCTTTTTTTTCACATTATGTAAAAATTAACTTTGGGAGCTTACTGTTGCATATAAAGAAAAAAAAAAAAGATTTAGAAATATGAAAAAAATGAGCAAAGCATTTATAGCAACAACAGAATTATCATCTATGTTTGATAAAGGACTATAAACCGTCATGCTGGCAGGCATAAGATGGTCATTAACCTCACTCAGTCAGAAAGAAAACATCTCCTGCAAACAGGTAATTCTGTCACGGTGTGGTACAGGCTTTCTTGCACCTTTCTGAATTATTTGGCAATTCCTGGAGATCAGATATCACATTCGTCTAGCCCAGACTGGCCACTCCAATGTTCCTGTGAGCAGCTAAACACAGCGAAGCTGCACCAAGGACTGAGCAGTGCCAATGGCTCCGCCACTACCTCTGCTGAATTTTGGGTGCGTAGCCCTGCCCATACACACCCCCCCAACCAGCACAAACACAGAATCAGCTGATATGCTTCCTGGGAGTACAAAAAGGGGATAGGATAAATAAATCTTTGTGAAACTGGCCTTCTGCATTCTCTTCTGATTCACAGGAATGTGAGTTTAGCTGCAGTTTACTCTGAGGATTAGCACAGTTTAGCCTGTGCAGAAGATGAACTCAAAAACAAAGCTACTGAAGCTGTAGAGCAGGGAAGGTCAGGCACTGGTCCTCTCTCTTTGCCTCCACCACACTAGAAAAGAAATACAAGCCCATGGCACCTCTGTTTGTAACAAATTTTCCTCCTTACTCCTATCCCTCAGGTTAGCATTTCACCTGGATCTGCATCTTCCCTCAAAAGTATCTCCTCACAGCCTTTCTCCAGTGTACTGAGCCAGATGTACCGAAGAGAAATGGCACTTCACAAGACAGAAACAGTACGTGTGAGAATTTTTACCCCAGCTGTAAAATCCTTTCCAGCTGCCTCTCGCGTAATGTCAGCTCATGTGGGAAGCCAGTGCAATGCAGCAGCTGGCCCCCTCTCACTGTGAACAAAAAAGCAGTTCCCAAACCTTCCCTCCACTTCTCAGCTCCTTTAGGACAGGACTGACATAGTATTTGCTCTGTTTTAACCAGCTCCTCCTCAGGGCTAACTGGGTAAACCCAGCAGTGCCCACTGACAGCTGATCCGTGTTCCTAGGACTGGTGAGCATCACAAGCACCACTGGCTGCATTTGTGAAAATGCTGGAAAAAAATCTAAATCTCATTGTAGACTAGCTCAAACTTCAGCTCTGGTGATCTTGAGCTATAAATTCTTAGGAGATTTGGTTTCCTTCTGGGCTGGAAATACCCTCAGTGCAGTCCCTCGTGGCATATTCTGGTACATTTGCTTCTGATAGTACTGCTTTTTTTTTTTTTTTTTTTTTCCATGTGATCCATCGACACAGTTATGATGAGGAGGATGGGCAGGGGAGAATAAATACGTGATATTCCCTCGGTTAGGCCAATACAACAGAGACGTAGGCATCTGCAGAGCCAAAGCCAGGAGCAGCAACAGCTTAAAACAGCCAGCCAGGACTCCCTGTGGAAGGCTGCAGCAGGCTTGGATCCCTGTGGATCAGGCACAACGTGGGACCGATGAGACCTAGTTGCCACTAGGCTCTCTAAAACTGCTGACAGATGAGATGGATAGCAGCTTGAGCTAGTGCCTCCTTAGGCGCTGCTGCCCCTCCAGAGATAAGCAGACAGTGCAGAGATGGCAATGGAAGTCAGGGGGAGGGGAGTGTCTTTTGGGGGGAGACTGGCTCCCTTACCTCCCCACTGACCTCCCAATTTTGCTCACTGGCAGAGTAGGATAAGACAGCAATTTGATTTTGCTTTTTTTTTTTTGTCCAGGAAGGGATCCCTGAGGGCTGTTACTGATCCGGCCTCCCTCAGTGCCCTCTCAGCCCTGCACCACCTCATCCCCCAGCCGCCTACAGCAGCGAGAAGCCAGCAGGCTGCTGCAGCCACAGCCGCCTCTGCAGCGAGAGCTGGGGCCTGACAGCCCAGCAAAATGACCCACTTCTTGCCGACTCAGACAAAAAAGCTCCACTTAGGCCCCAGGAAAGTGTCTCTAATAAGGCCATCCGTTAGCTGTGTCGCCCGGACCCCTCTCAGCTATCCTTCATCCCTGCCCTCCCTCCCTGCAGCCAGCCATTAATGCAGTCAGCACGGAGGAGAATGAAGCCGTCGGGCTCAGTAAATATTACCGAGCTCCACATGGGGAGTACAAGACCATTATTTAGACTCCCGGGTCCTGGGTATGTTTTGATCACACCAATTTAGCAAATAGAGGTAAAAGAAAACAACTGGCTAGTGGCTGGCTGCCACACCTATGTGTGTCCTGGTCTGGGAGATCCCAGATCCCTCTGGACCGGTCAAAGTGCTGCATGCCTGAGAGACTGGGAGCGCTGCTGGCACGAGTGGTCCAGTGGGAGACAGCACTGGATCGGTTCCCGCCAAAGGGTATTTGATGTACAGCAAGCCCAAACTCACCCCTGCTTGGCCAGTGAAGTCAGTTGTTCCAAAGCTTCTGCATCTCGTGGCTGTGGGGAGGAGAAGTCTTTTGTTCCCCTGAAATTGGGCTCTCCAGGTTCCTTCCCTGGCCGTACAGCTCTGCTTCTGTCTCCCCGTATCAGAAATCACACGATGCTACTCTGTAGCTTGAGCTGTTCCAGCCATCTCTGCTCCACACCACAGGCACTTCTCAAAACCACCCAGCCCCCTGCTTTTAGATCTTTCTTGCATTTGTCCCAGATGACTTCCCTGACATCTTCACTTGCCCTTGCCCCACATGAAGCTCTTCTATCTCCCGCCATGCAACAACACGTCTTGGCTCTGGAGTTGGCTCCTCCTCAGCTCCCGCTGTGTACGATGGCCCTGATGCTACTTCAGCCATATCTGCTGCTTCCCAGCCCAGCTCAGACCTCATCCTCCTGGCTCTGGGCTGTTTGCGGTCCCCTCTCCCTATCGCTCCGCTCTTGGCTCTTTGACTGGAGGCTCTAATATACTCATTTACCCACTGTAGTGAATTCTTTTGCTCTGTAAGCACTTGAGGTACAATCTGGGGTGGGGGTGGGGGGGTGGGGGGGTGGGGGTGGAGATCAACCAAGAAAATAAAAGTTGTGCTTCATGGTATTTTGAGAGAAAGAGGCTAGCATATTGCATGAGAACTAGGTATGAATTTACCTTACACTTCCCCACAGGGGCAGGCACAGGAAAGTGCAGGCTGATAAATCCCTTTTATTACTTGCACTGGTATCTGAAGGCAGGAGAGGATTTTTAAAGTCTGGCCAGTCCCCAGAGTGTCAAATCCAAGGGCAACATTTGAAATTCACTGGTAACAGAGTAAGACAGAGACAGAGAACACTGACCATGTGTCATTAGCCTAGAGTACGTGCCAAAGCCAGAGAGACAACACATCAAAATAGCTCATGGAGCTCTCGACATAATTAAAAGAATCACTAACATGAAGCACTCGCGGGAGGGGGGGGTAGGGGGAGAGTAAAAAAAATTGCTCGGCACAAACGGATGGCACGAATGCTGAGGCAGCAGCATGAAGCTTAGTTCCTCCCACGCTGAGCAAAGCTCTGTATCCTCAAAATGCAACACAGCTCTGCTCGCTCGGTAAGGTGACTATGCAAGAATGCTGGGCCTTCTGCACACTCAGTCTCTCCCCTGGGCTGCTCAAGGAGAGCGCTATTCACTTGCCTGACTAAAATAAGTATTCGCTACTTTTTTCTCCTGATACTCCTGAAGGAGCCAGCACAGCTTCAGAAGTGGGAGCTGTTTTGCCAGCTGTACCAGTGTAAGGAAAGCTCCACCTAACTACAGGTCAGGGAGGCTGCAGCACCATTGCCAAAAGCCCAGCCTGCCTCTTCGATTTAATTATTTCCCAGTCTGGCTTTGACTGGGAGAAAGAGCTGAGTCAAGTCGGATGGATGCAGAACCCAAAACCAGCACTGCCCTGGGAGAGGACTCCCAGGGACGAGGTAAAACCATGCTAAGGCGCGTTACTGTGAACACCCCCCATCACCCAGGCTGCTGTCCCTGTCCCTTACCCAGCCATCTTCCAAGCTGGCCTCAGCATCCTCCCCATTACTCATTCTTTTCACTCACAGGGACACTGTCACAAGGTGCTCAGAAGGATTTGCAGCCCCCACCAAGGGCCAGGGAAAGGGAGCGAGGCAGTGACTGAAGAGCAGACCTGAAACCGACTCCTGTGTTGTGCTAATGGTCTCGTACCATGGAGAAAGGGTTGGGACACAGCCCCTCTCCTCCTCACTAGGGCAAGCAGCACCTTCTTTTCTATCACCCTACCATCGAGCCTACTGTCTCCTCCTTGAGGATTACCCTGTCTCCTTGGCTGATAACACAGATTTTCCTTTCATCGGCCAGGACTGGTGGAAAAAGGGCAGCAGGGAAAAAGCATTTAATTTAACCCTCTGATAAGGAAAAAGAAAATCCTTGGTCCATCTAGAAGCACCTGCTCTTTCCTCAGAGGCACCGGTAACAACATCTTAAGGTCAAACTGTAAATCACGTAAAACATCTTTATCTCCTCAAACTGGTCTTTCTCCCTTTTTCTTTCCTTCTTTCATTTTTAGAAGTCAGGATTTGTGAGGATACTGAAATCCAGCACTCCGAGTTTCCTACCATAGCGGGGAGATGCTTGTGACCTGCAGCGAGGTGTGAGGGTCCCATCCTGGCTGAGACTCGTGGCCTGCAGGGCTCCTTTCGTGGGAAGGTGAATTTGATTGTTGTAGCAGCAATAGAGGACTCGTGTTAAACATGTACAGTGTGAGAACGAAGGACTACGGGAACAGTTAATGCCAACGTATCTCAACTTTGGTTTGTAAAGCTGACACCCAATCTGACTCAGCTTAGCTACCCGTTACTACATCATCAGCTAGGTGCTTTCCTCTGTTAACTTACTGGGCCCCGAATTCCTGCAGTGGGAAGTCTTTGCAATATCTCTGCAGTCTCACCCACTCTAGAAATGAGCATCTGCACCAAAACCAGTGCGGACCACGCAGCAAACTGTCTTTGCAGTAGGCAGCTAGGGAGAGACATTAGAAATCACTTGCAATGAAGCAAAACCGAAGACTATTTCTCAGCTAATTTAAACTGCAATTGCCACAACACGTGAGATCGGAGCAATCCTGTGTTCAAACAGGCTCACGAGTGTATAACCACATCACGCTGGCATATCGATGCCTGCCTATCCCCTGCTATCCCTCTACAAATAGGAAAAAGCCCAACCCACTCCTTATGTCACACCTGGACAAGACCTAGCAGGATTTTGGCTGAAGTGACCCAGTTCCTTTTGCTGTTGTTAGGACTCAAGGTAGCAGGATGGGAAACTGGCAACAGACTCCATTGATAACATGTAGAAAGCCTCTCCGCCGCTCTCATCCGACATGGTTTAATTTTTAATTCAGCAAAGCAGTGACAAGGACGTAGGCTGCCAAGGCCAGTCAGCAGTGCAAATTGGCCAGGACAGGCTGAATTGATCTACAAGGAGGAAATGAAGACACAGCAGAAACTTGGGGCTATAGGTAGCGATGGGGCAGGCTCTGAAGGGGGAGCAGAGAGGGAAGAGACAGAAGGATGATGAGGGAAACAGACAGAGAGAAACACAGCAAGGACAACACCACAGAATGGAAATTATCGGCGTTTGGACAGCCACAGGAGCTCAGTGCCCAGTACCTACTACCGAAAGAAAACCGGCTGGCTCAGGCTGTACGGTACATGGACAGTATGGATTTCATTGCTGGCATCTGATGTCCACCATCACTGTGCCAGAAGCTGCAGCACGGTAACACAGGCAGCTGCCCAAAGATGCACTCACTGCACGTCGGTTGGTCCACAGAGAGTAGCAGGGGATGCTCAACTCCAAGCTTTGGCTTTTCTAGCCAGAGGCAGAAATGTCACCACCCCTCCAATTCCGTGGCATATTTCTATCCTTCCCCAGCCAAACCCGAGGAGTGAAAGCACAGCTGTGTCACTTACTTCCAACTACAAATAAAAGCATGACGGTCAACAAGATTAGTTGGAGGGTGTTTGCTATCACTACCAGTGTTAGCATTTATTATCTTATCACTAGGCTTAAGACAAGACTCAAACCGAGAGGGAAATGAGGAAAGTGGCCCCAGCCTAACTCTGTTACACACAAGCTGAGGGCCACACTGAGACCCTGTTTGCCCCAGTGACAAGAGCAGATTTTTCAGAATACATATCCTGTAAAAAAATGCTTGTGACCAAGCACAAAAAGTGCCTGGACACCTAACACAACCACCTGGACTGGTTGCTGAGAACACTGAGTACACTGTCTGATACTTTAACTATTCAACAAGTAATACACCACTTAATTGGCATTTTTCAGTGGCAGCTGTAAATATAGCCCCTTCTGCCAGTTCATGTTAGACAGACAATAAATTTCAATGCTGTTGTATAGAGCATAAAAAAAAGTCCAGAATCTGCTAAACCATTTCTAGCAAATTGCTCTGAGAACACTGACATATTTCAAAACTGCAGGGGGAAAAAAAATTAATAATATGGATATTTTGTCAGGTTTGATCCTCATTTTGACCAGTTTTGTCTAGCATCAAGGATTAGCAGAACTTTGTTACAGCCCCGTCTAATGCTTGCAGCAAAAAAATGCAAAACCAAGCATAAGCTGACTGTATTCAGTCATCCGTCTGTCACTGGGCTGAAACTCTGCTCAGATTCATTAGGCGGCTTTCAACAATTTTGAATGAATCTGATCCCCAGTTTGAAGCAGAACGGTATCAATAATGCTTCTATGTTATGACTTGATGAAAATGTTTGTACAACCTCAGAATCAGAATATAATCATGTAATAAGCAGAATGCAACCCTTGAAAATAAATGCTGTCGTGCAAAGTGAAAGCCACACCATTTAGAAACAACAACAAAACTATTAGTAATACAGTGGTAAGACTGAAATCATTCAAAAATTGCTCTGGAAATGCCCTTTCCTCTGTACTTTGTGACAAGAAATAATAATACTCTGAAGGCGAGGCAGCAGAATCCATAGTATTCTCCATGCCTAGTACTGAATGGAGGTAGCAGTTATTGTACTCTACACTATAAGAAATAATTTATTTTACCATGCATGCTGCTCTTAACAAAGAGGGGAAGCCTCCGTTTGGAAAGTGAAGCATAAACTCTTATTGAGCGTTAGCAATATCAAAGCTTACAGTCATTCACCACAATAAATAAATAAACCTCTCATCTCTACAAACATACCACAAGCCCATAATTATGAAGCACCTTGCTATGTTCGGTCTCTGCTGTTTCTTGCTTCCCTTGCAGAATGCAAGGATTCATATAAGCAGCATGCACACGCTGCAATGGGAGGCAGGACCACAATTCATCTGACGTGGCTAAAAAGGTACTGAAGTAGCTGGAGTCATTGCCAACACCAGCACTAAAGGCACGATGGCACAGACTTCAACGACAATCAGCCATTCTGGACACTTCAGAGTCTCATTCACAGCCCATGCCAACCTCTTCTGTGCTGACGTCTCACTGCTGTCAGTAGTTCTGAAGTTAAAATTGGGTCACTCAGGACTGCCCAGGCTTCAGTCACACATGTGATTCTTCTATACACAAAGCCTCCTCAGCCACTCAGATGCTTTTGACAATTCCATTCCACCCACCATATATAATAGACTGCTTTTGATATGCAAAACTGGTATGGGTGAAAACTTTGCATGGGTGGAAACAAATGGGTAGAAACATCAGCAAAACACGAGCAACATCAGCAGAATTTTCCTTCTCCATAATGGAATCAAGGACATAGTTTAGTCACAAGATAATACAAACTTCACAAACTAGACTACAAACTGTAGTCTAGAAAAAACTGCAAGCCTTAGATGCGTCAGAGGAGGCCTTCCTTACTGCTCCCTTATAGCGGGAAATACATGGAACATCATAAACACACCTAAGGTGACCAACCAGAGCACAACAGCTCTACCTCCACGTTCAGCTACCCCAGCTGAAAGCTGCTGTTACATCACTAGCTCTGGGGAAGTTCCATCAGACTAAAATAGTCCCATGGAAAGGGAGCCCATCCTCCAGGTCATGCCCAGGTCTCCTGGCCTTCCCAACCCCCAGCGCCGTGCCGCATGGGG
This sequence comes from Microhierax caerulescens, assembly GCA_035590215.1. Taxonomy (NCBI): domain Eukaryota; kingdom Metazoa; phylum Chordata; class Aves; order Falconiformes; family Falconidae; genus Microhierax; species Microhierax caerulescens. Next base: position 5,520,745 of record JAVJGJ010000057.1, on the reverse strand, counting down.
TCCCAGTCTGGAAGGCAACAGCCCACCCCGCACCCGCTCTGACACCCAGAGGAACTGCGGCTGTTCTGAGCAACAGGGCCCTGCGTTAGGTTCCTGCTCCTGGAAGAGCTCTTTAAATATTTTCATTAGAGGCAGAGTATTTTTGGATGATAAAGATAATGAAGTGCTGAAAGTGTAGTGATCCATTTGACACCAAGAATAAGAGATATGAGGTATTTCTAATAAAAACAGAACCCCCGGTGGGATTTGAACTCGCTGTGTGTCGTTACAATTTGAGGCAAGCGCTGCATCCATGACAAGGCTCACGGTCTCTTTGCTGGCTCTGCAATTTACCAACCTTATATTGCCGACACTGGGCCTCCCCTGTTGTTCCTCAAATGCAAAAAATTACATATACTACTGAATGCTGCACGCAAACATAAATTAATTCATTTAAATGAGCACAAGAGTTATAAAGTTCAGGAAAACCTGTTTCCTAGTTGGTGCCAACATCTATAACCTGTTCCTGAAGTCATTATCCCTGCTCTCAATTTCTTGTGTGTTTTGCTTCATCGGTGGGTTAAAAAAAAACCCAACTAGACAATCATGATGATGATGGTGGTGAAGAAAGCGGTTCCTGCTCTTTAGATGTCTGCTCCTCCATAAATAATGTCAGAATGATTAGAGCATCTGATGTGATGAGAGTGATTAGATCTGTGCAAACACACACAGAGGAGGAAAGAGGTTGGCTTTGACAAAGCACTCAATTACCCAGGTTCTCCCACCACGTCTGGTCCTATCACAACAGGAACAAAGCTCCCTCTGTTCTCCTGGGAGGGAATCACTGCCGTGCCTTTCCGCACCACCACTGTAAATCATGCCATACAGTTCTGTGCCACACAGCTATAATTTGATAAATACCAGAATGAGTCAAGGCAATAAATCTGTTGGGTTTTAATTATAAGCATGCTTTTTCGCGGGGAGGGGGCTGGGTTGTTTTTCAGCTTCTGCCAATACGAATAACGTACATCTGCTCCTTCAGCCCCGCCTGTATTATTCTTTCTTGGGAAATCCTCCACTACTGCCTTACTTCCAGGACTGTCCTGGCGCAGTGGTAGCTGTCTCAGGAGCGTAAATTTTCAATGAAAAGGGAGAGGTTTTTTCCCCGCCCCGTCCTACTGCTGGGTCAGGAAGCCCTACCCTGAGCAGGGTTCGAAAACACAACGGGAGGAACATCAGTGTGGCGAGTCCCTGGCCACCCTCCTGTAATCTCAGTTTCCATTGATAATGGCTATGTTTGTCATTTGATCAGTCAACTGTGACTACACGGGTAGGGTTTTTCCAAAAAGTCACAGCTTCTGAAGTTGGATGATCAACCAGAGGCCTTTCAAGCTTTTCTTTCCAATACAAACATCAAGTTACTAGCTGTTGTGGCTTCAATGAAAGCTTGTAAATGCACGCTCGCAAAGCAGGAAGCAAAAAAGATATATTCTGCCTTTCGATATTTTAAAAACTTCTTTTGCAGATCCTGTCCCTGCTTCTGAATAGCAGAGTACAACTCCACGGGTTGTATTAAGAGAGCATTTGCTATAAGGGGATGGAGGCGTGTGCATGTAACAGGGTGGGAAGAAAAAAGAATGCAACAGCCACACACGCATCCTCACATGGGGTCATCTGGGAGAAACGTGTGTGTGAGAGCCTACAGCAGTACAAGCGTGTATGTGCACCCTTGCATGCACAGGGAGCAGCGTGTGTCAGCAAAAGGAGCAGGCAACAGAGAGAGACCAAGGGAATCTCTGTGTGTGAACATGCCTGAGCTCCCAAAGGTCAGCCTGCTCTCCTCAGATTTAATTCCCTTTCTCACGGCTACTGTTCAGAAGTAAATATTCTCTTTTTATTAAAAATCAAAAGCAGAGGGGCTCGTAATCCTCCTGACTCCAGTTTTTCTCATATAAATGGGAAGTTTAGCTTAGAGCAATAGCAGGTAAAATCGGACTGAAAGCAGCAGCTAAGTCCCAGGAGATACAGGAAAACTAAACAGCATTTGAGGATTGTTTTGTTGGTATTTCTACATTTCTCATTAGCTAAATACATTCTTCTTACTATTCTTTTTTAAATGGAGAATTTGGTAAATCCTCGCACACTGCAGCGCCTTTTTGGAAATAATTTTTCGGTGATACCGCAAACCAACTACAATTCTGCCCTTGCAAAACTAACTCTGATCTAATCACTGCACAGAGATGGCACTGCACTAATTTCAGAGATCTCACTTATTAAATACATTCCCCTCCTTACTCACACTCCCCATATAGCCATCTCCCTTCCTCGTTCTCACTGCTAATACTAAAAATCCTCCCTTTGAAGCACTATCCTGGTTTTAATGACATTTCCCTTATTTAGTATAACCGTCAGAGCACAGAGCATGTTGAAAAATGTTAGTGATACTGCCAGCTTGAACGACTAAAAAATTCAAGTGAAGAAGGCGGGAAGGAGGAGAAAGAAACAAAGGGGAGGAGGTTTCTAAGACTTTGGGTTATTTTTTGTGATAATTCCAAGTTTTCTTCTGCAATCACCAACAACAAAAAGTTAAAGAAGGAGGTGGAGATTCCTTCCTAAAAACATTTTCCTTGTGCTTAGGCTTCAATTAAAGCATCAAATAGGATCCAGTATAATACTGACAGTGGGCAACACTGCACTACTCTCTTCCTCCTTCATCTCCCCCTTTTCCTTCCCTGCCCACATCAGCTACAGCAGACTGTGACCTTGCCCAGAATTTCCATGTGCCAGCCAAACCATGAATGCAGGTGGGATGGCACCAAGGAGCAAAGCTCTACCTGTCCTGAAGTTTCAGTTTTTCTAATTTCTAATTAGAAATTTAATAATTTCGAATTCTAATTCCCACGGTTTGGAACGTTCCTACTTTGGGGTCAAAATACTGGGGAAGAAGCGTGCAGAGGACAGAGTACTTTCAGAGTCAGAGAAGTCCAGGTGTAAACGTGAGTCTGGAGTGATAGCTGGCTGCCTCGTCCCTTTATCACACATTTATTGCTCCTGGTAGCCACTGTATTGAGGTTAGTAGGGCAGAGCTGGGATCACACTGGGGGCCTTCTGTCACAGGCTCCCGTGCACGGAGGGTTAACATACTTGTTTCTTTCCACCCTACCTCTGGACAGCTGTCAGAGCTATAATAAACACAGCATCAGAAAGAGGAATAAATAAGCACCTTGCATACAACTTCTAGCATCCTCTGTTTTTCAAGCCATTTTGCAGCCATTCATGCTTGGTCCCAGCTTGGTCCCAGGGTAGAAGCAGGTAGAGGGCAGCTCCCCCCTGGGGTTATGCCCTCTGCGGTTTGGGCCAGCAAAAGGGCTTGGGAGCTTCCAGGTGCTACATGAGCATCACGCATTTCCCTCACAGGGCAACTCCGCGGTGTGTGCCTGCACAGGCTCTCTGGCTCCTTTGCCCTGCACAGAGGGCACGAGTCTGCAGTGACAATGTCACTGTCTCCTTATCAGCTGCGTCTATCTAGAGCCAAGGACACAGACTTGCAAAGGTCTTTGCTCGCTAAGGGAAGCAGTGAGTGGCAAACTGGGAGCAGACCTGGGATTTTAACGGCTGGTTAGTGACCACAGACACCTCAGATTTCTTAGCTGCTTCTTTTGCTGTTCCTGGCAAAGCATTTGGAAAGACAGGCAGAGGCAATCCCAGGGCTGGTTTCTGGTTGAGATGGGGCACACGTCTGTAAGATCTAAGGAGGAATCATTTGTTCTATTTCAGACAGCAAATGTGATTCGCCTGCAAATTCATTACAGAGCAACAGACAGGTCAAGCCCTTTGTGCCTCAGTTTCTCTATGACTTCGAGTGGATTTGCCACTGTACTGGAGGGCACTGGGCAGATCAGATTTTCTACTCTGAAAATACCACTTAAAGAAGTCAAATTCACAGTGTGGATCGTGCAGCACTGCAACTAAAGTCATGGCAAGGCCTTCACGTTACCTCTGCCTCTTCACCCAGCTTGAAACAACATAAGATAATCCTACCCGTGCTATACCTTTACCCACAGGTATAGTCCAGAAAGCTCTTAGTAACCGATTTGCTTGATGCTAAACCATCCGTTTCCTCAGCTATCTACTCCAGATGTGCAGGGTTCTCTGTTCCCCTTGGGATGTCCTTTTACCCACGCTGTACTGAAGCTCTTCCCCTTGCTTCTCTCTGTCCCAGGCACCTGTAGGTTTTGTGGGAATCAGCCCTGTCAGACAAGCTGAGCTGAACTCATCTCCTTTGCAGCTGCCTGTCCCCTCCCTGAGCCAGTCTGTGAACAGTAACATGCCTTGGCATTATCTATACCATTTAGGATTTTACACTCAATTAAATCCCCTCTTAACAGCTTCTCCTTCTTCTTCTTCTTCATCTTCTTCATAGGCTATAAAGACCTTGCTTTTATTTTTAGCCAGTCCTGTTAGCTCAGGACTCGCAGCCTCTCACATCATATTTTCTGCCCTTCTTCTCTACAGCTTTTTGAGTTCTCTGATGTTGAAGGAGCCAAAGAGACAGAGTGGAGAGAATGATAATCAGCTGATGTAGGAGCTGTGCTATGGTGTCCCTGTCATACTACACCTATCTGTCTCAAGTATCAACCATTAAATTGCTTCATTCCCATAGCCTCCTACCCAAACCATGTACCTGCTCTTGCTGCCTGCTGAGTTAGCTGCCTGAGCAGAGTCAGTCTCTGGACATCACCTCTTCTGAAGGAGCTCTGCAGCATCTACTGTACTATGTGCCTAGGAAAGGATCATGCAGGTGTCAATGAAGGAAATGGAGTGGGGTACATAGAGAGGAATACTGCCTGTATGAGCCTGGTAAATCCTGCCTGTCTCTGTCCAAAACACTTAGAAAAATAGATCTGCCCTCTCCTGGAACAACCATAGTTTCCAAAAAAAGAAGATGAATTAAGAAGTCGTTGCTACCAGCCCCCTTTTCATATTATAGCTCATCAGGGAGGTAGGTTTGATTCTGTATTCTGTCTGAGAAGGTTCAGTCATCCTCTTCCAGTTCCCAGAGGAATGTCTGTAATCTCCACTGATGTTCTGAAGATACTAGGCTTTTGTGTTGAAGCTGCCATGTACTAATAAAAATAAACTGGGCCAGAGAAAAGAAGGACCATGCACCGCCTCCTGGTCAAAGCACTCGCACCGCTTCCCCACAGCCTCTGGCTCTGATGTCGAGTGCTAAAGCTGCTCAGTCTTAGTAGGAGCGGGGCTCTTCTGTGCTTGGACAGAGATGAAACTGCAACTAACCACTTCTAGAAATGCTGGTACACAATAGAAATGTACATTTATTTCTCTATATACAAATGGGAATCAATGAAGAAGTGGACTTAGATTTAAGAGCCAAGAGTAGCAGTTGGGCAGGACTTTGGCACCTGTATCCTTCTGAGGGTTTAACCATCAATTTCCCTGTTCCCCATCTGTGAAATAGAGTAATTTTACTTTCTTGCACGCCTGAGGTGCTCTGACAACGCATTAAAAAGATTGAGAGGTACTCATATACTAGGGCAATGAAGGCCACACATCTCCTTAAGATAGCTCACTGACTAACTGTCAGAAAAAAGATCTCTGCAACTAGTGCATGAGACCACCAGCCCTACACCCACTTCCTTGGGAAGTACAGACCAGGCAAGGGCCCTTTGGAGATTCCTCACCACATGACATGTCTTCCTCCTCTCAGCATAGAATCATCTGACCTAAGTTTAATTGCAGATGAGAACCACCCTGCCCAACAGCAGATTTTAACAAGCTAATGTGCTGGTTCCTCTACTAAACACAGTACAGTCGTTGGCAGGGAGCTGGGTAATCCCATCCCAAGTTTCTTGCCTTGGGGAAGCAAATCAAGAGGTCTTCATGGCCTCAGTCCAGAAATCCTAGCTTCACTGATGCATGGCTACATTCACCAGTAAGACACCCAGCATCCACAGTCGGGGTAACTGAGGACTAATTGGCATCACAACAGGTCATTCTCTATTGACAAACGTGCTAATTGCCCATAAATAATTGAGGTTAGGATCTTAGAAGCTTCCAAAAGAATTAAATAATGTCATAATGATTAGTACTAATAGAGAGAGGCATCACCTCACTTCCAGCTCTCAACACCAGGACCATTTCCCCATCAACTCTTTTAAGAGCTGGGCCCCTAGGGCAGGGTACCACAAAGTACAGGGATATCACTAATTTTCTACACGCGAATGAGCAGTGCTCGGCTGCCTGCTAGCCAGAGACATGGCGAGAATTGAATTTTATTCACCTGCTCTTCATGAGATGCTACAACAGGATTCAGTCACTGGCCTTTGTGGCAACAGCCCATTAACTCATTCTTACAACTCTCAGCAGCCATAATGGCACTGCTCACCAGCCCCTAACCATCTGCCTGCCTTTCCTAGCATTTATGACAAATTTCAGGTTTTGCCTGTCTGCCAGTGCATATGAAAACCTGATGGATTTAAGCAGGGACTAGATCTAACGAGATCAATGTGCTGTTCGGCAGGTGCAGAAACACAGCAATCATTTTTATGGATGAAAGCTAAGCACGAGGGCCTGGCCACTTCTTGTCACTAAAGGTCCTGCAAGAATTTCACGAGAGCCCATGTCTCAGAGCTGCTGGTACCTGGCAGCTCCCAGCAGGATAACGGCACTCTGCTGCCAGGAGCTCGTCCCTTCGTTGTTACAGGGAAGGAGTTGTGTATATCCTTCTCCAGGGTAAAGTAATTGTCTGTTGTGAAACAGCTGTCCCTTTCTACTCCAGCTGTAACCCTGGACATTTTGTCAATCCTCGCATTCTCTTAAGAAGCGGAGTATTAGCACACATTTATCAGGCAATCAGCGATACACAATTTCTTGAAGGAAGAAGGATTCTGTCCACCCACTCCAACAGCTAAATTAGTTTAGCTGCAGCTTAATAGCACTTGTGCAGTGTATTTCCTGTATGTGTAAGCAAGAAAGGTGTCACTTAAGGGTGCTGAGGGATTCAATTATATGTAACAAGACAGCTTTCTCTCAGTTTCACTCACTCTGTTACTCAGAGGCTTGTCTTTGTGTGTGGCTTTTTTCATGAGGTATCCTTGCAGACAGAATCTGTGTTCCTCTGGTGTGCCAAGAGCTGTCCACACAGAGATCAATGCTTGATTTGAAGGGACAACCACTGAAAGGAATGCGTGCCCGCACACGTGCCTGTGTGCACACATGTGTTTTGAGCGTGTGTTTGAGGAAGGCAAGGCAGAGGACGAGGAACGTGAAGCTGGGGAAAGTGAAAGGGGAGATGGCTTTTCATCTCCTTCTGGAAGTCTCTTCTCCAGCAAGATATATCTCCAGTTTTTTACCAATGCTGCAGTGCGTGACCTGCACAAAGATGATGGGGTGGAACAAGGCCCAAGAGAAATGCAAGCCAGAAGGCCACCTCATTCCCTGTCCCTAGGACATGCTCCTACCTCCATCTGTCTTAACTGATGTACAGTATCTGGCTACGTCCTTCTAAGAGCTGCTACTCAGACTCATGCAGGACTTTGGGAAATACATTTTGCTCTTCTGAAGCCCTCAAGGGCAATAATAAAGAGAATGAAAAAAAAACCCACCCCAACAGCTCTTTAGCGGGTGTCCTTCACAGGCGTACCAGTGTCAGCTGCCCTGGGATTTCACCTTCACCTGAAGGGAGGCCTGTTTAATCATGCAACAGCAAAGCAGAAGAAAAAAACGTTTCCTGAAGGAACAAAGGAAGGCCAACTTGCCCCTATCCTCACAGTTTTTGCTAAGCACGACTGCATTATAACATGCTGCTTGAAATCTGCCATGTGCTAGAACATCACTGTGACAAGAAGCCTTGAGGCCCCGCACTACTGTAAAACCATAACTGATAATATTTCTCTTTGCCCTTTTCTGCTGCAGAGATGTACAGAAAGCTCATTACTATGGTCCTCTTTTGGGAAGAGGAAAAGTCAGTGGGTCAGCTGGACTGCTGGAGTATGTGAGGATCAGCTAAGGTCACTGCAGAAGAGCTGCCCACGTTGCTTCTGTTTTGGTTTTGCAGTTTTTTTGCCGCAGGGATTGTTTGGGGTATTTCCACTCTGACTGAACCCCGTCTTTAACAGTTCTGTATACAACCAGTTTCTTTTCATTCCTTTCTTTGTGTTTTTCATTTCTGAGGTATATCCCCAAGCAGGAGATGGGCACACATGGATATTGTTATAAATTGCCTTTCAAGAAGTCTTTGACTGAGTATTTAATAAAAAAAAACTGTTACAAAATCAAAGAACTCCTGGGTTGGAGATGTAAAGTTCTTTCATGGAGAACATGCCTCTACAAGACAAAAAGCAGAAAAGAAAGAATAATGGATCTTCTCTTCACATGGTGAAAACTTAACAGCAGGGGTGCCGCTGAGAATTTTGTGATGACCTGCATATGCAATATATCAGCTAATGCACCGAGAAGGAGAATGAAATTGTGAGAGACCAGCATCTACTGATAATGCAGAATGATCAAATCTGGACTAGGAGAGAGGATCCTCAGAGAGCTGAGCTGATACACAGCAGCCCAACAGACCAAAGAAAGAGTTCAACCTTGACACAGGTAATATGTATTGGGAAAAATAAACTATACTCCTCAGATATCTTACTGGGTTGTAAAATTAAGCATAGCCAGACAAGAAAAACCCTATAGTTACCATAGGCAGATCAATGAAGACTTTTCTCGGAGGTAACTCAATAGTAGGCCAAAAAGTAAATGGAACGTTAAAATGTAAAAATAACACTTGGTGAAAAATTACTCCTGTGCAGAGGCTCAGTACGAGGCCAAAACTCCAACAAAATCTCATCTAAGCCAACGAAATATAGCTTGCATTGGATTTAAGTGGTGCCTAGACCTTGTGTGAGTCTTTTCTGTCAGGGGTGGGTGAATCTCGCCCACTGAGGAAAGTATTAATGCCACTGCATATGCCAAGGCATACCTTCAGCTGGAATACTGTGGCTGGTCAGCTCTGGAGCTTTTCTTATAAAAATAAGCAAGAGAGAAGCACACACAGACAATGCAAGTTATTAGAGTCCTTTGAGATTGGAAAGATCTTAGAAAACGAAACTCTTTAAAGAAGGAACAAGTGAGAGAGCACTTGAAAAACACTAAGCAGCAGAAACAACGAAACTTGGCTTTCTATGTATGTGCACGTTGAGGAGGGGTCCCTGTGTATGCCCTCTGATGGCTAATAAGGGATGACAATGCATGTATCATTTGTAGAAGAATCTGAGATATTAATCGGTTCCATAATTCTCATTTTACAGGCTGGAAACTAACTTGTAAACAAGGCAGTGAATTGGACAAGCCTAAGCAGCGTCCTAGTACTGAGCCTTAACCCCAGAACCATGCCTTCCTCACAAAACACATCCATCTGACCATCCTGGGGAAAATCAGCTGTGGTAACAGCAGAGAGGATGACACCTCTCAAACCTGACCCTGCTTAATGCTCATCAATAAAGGGCACCAGCAGCAAACATGCCACGGAGAGTGGCAATTCATGATCCTGTCCTCCAGCAACTTCTTTTAAAAGACCTTTTGAAGTTCTACACTGTAACTATCCTATGATTGAAAAGATAACTGCTCTTCAGTTCATTCTGAACCCGCTACTAGTTCAGGTACTCGGTGAAACCTTCTCCGTACCATTCACAATTTCATAAATGCCCATTGCATCCCTCCTCTTACTGTCTCTTTTCAAAGCCACGGGGTTTAGCCTACTCCCTCTCTCCCTGTTGGAAGATTCAGAAGTAAGAGAAGCAGCACATCAAACTTCTGCACACACAGATAGAAGCAGGTAAACTAAGGGAGGGGATGAGCAGCAGAGACAAGGCACTTTCTAATCTCTCCTCCGAACAAGCACCTGCAAGGCCTGTGTCGTGGTTTAACCCCAGCCAGCAACCAAGTCCCATGCAGCTGCTTGCTCACTGCCCCCCTGCCCCTGCAGCGGGATGGGGAGGAGAATCATGTAAAAGGTAAAATTTATGGGTTGAGACAAGAACAATTCAATAGCTGAAATAAAGTTAAATATAGTAACAATTGTAGAGAGTAGGAAAAAGGAATAAAAGCCAATGAGAAAAAAAAACAAACAAGCGATGTACAATACAATTGCTCACCACCTGCTGGCTGATGCCCGGGCAGTCCCTGACCAGCTCCCCCAGTTTATATCCTGAGCATGATGTCCATTGGTACGGAATATCCCTTTGGCTAGTTGGGGTCAGCTGTCCTGGCTCTGCTCCCTCCCGGCTTCTTGTGCATCTCCTCGCTGGCAGAGCGGGGAACCTGAGAAGTCCTTGACTTCGGGTAAGCGCTACTTGGCAACCGATAAAGCATCAGTGTGTTATCAACATTTTTATTCTACTAAATCCAAACCACAGCACTGTACCAGCTACTAAGAAGAAAATTAACTATCCCAGATGAAACCAGGACAGCCTGTAATTGGAAACGTGTTTCTGAGGGAAAGCTGTGCTGATCCCCATGCTGACCAGTATGTCTAAAAAGGTACGGGAGGGAGCAGGAGAGGGGGAATAGGCACGGAGACCGATCAGTAAACAGATAAGACACATAGCTATGCCCTTTAGTTTACACATTCCAGTACTAAATCCAAACTACCTAATCTTGTAACAGAGTATTTTTCTGTTTGCTGTGCTTTCTTTTCTAATATTGTTATTCGAGCCACTCACACAGTAGGAACATGAGTACTTGTTTTCCTTCACTCTGGAAACACAGAGGGAACACAGCTCAGTAAGCTAACAACATCTAAAAGGGTTAGAACAAAACACAGAGGGCTTCAGAGTGGTGAAACAGAAGCAATATCTCCATCTTTTGTGATGACTCTTTCCTGGAAAAAAACGGACAAAATGTGTCTGTCCCTGGGCCAGATTCACAGACTTGAGCTCAGTGCTACGAAGAGAAATGTGAGCCAGCTCCAGGTCACTTACAGGAGGAATGCCTTTTAGAAGCAGACATGCTACTGTACATTTGGGCAGGATTTAACAAAATTTCAGCAGATTTACATTCTGCATTTGCTTCCAAAGTACAAAAGCATCCACACTATACAAAAGTGATACAGCAAGTAAACATGCAGAAGGCTGGAGAACAGAGCAAGTCATTCTCAAGAGCCAGGCTGGGTCAGAGAAGGGGGAAAAAAAAAATCACGGCTGTTAATGTTAAGCAGTAGCGACACCTTCTCCAAGTCTTCAGGGGATGGCAAAGTTGTTGTTGTGGAAGCAAACAGAGATAACCAAGGATGCCATCGCTCAGAAGGGGAGAGGCACTGCTAGGACAGAGACCGAACCTGACGCAGAGCCTTGTTCCACTCACTCATTAGAAGCAGGCAATGCCTTTTGGGTTTCCTGATGGGGAAGGGCTGAGAACTGACTTTGTACAAGCCTTTTAGAGAGCACGTGGCTGTGGGAGGTGGTGTTTTTCAGACTGGACATAGACAAGGGCCCTGGAGTACCATTAAGAGATCCCACAGAGGTCACCAAGCATAGGGGATGCTCCCCTTCAGCTCAGTACTGGCTGAGCTGAGATCTGGCGTATCCTGTCCTACGGAAAGGATCTTCAAACTCTGTCCTAAACTTTCACTGTCCAGGAACGCCACTGCAAGAATGGTGCTTTGTTCCACCTCAGAGTTGGCCGTGCTTCAGCAGTGAGCTAAGTGGTTTGGGTTCCTCCTGGATGACACTGAAAAGTGCTATATAAATGTCAGCTATGAGAAAAGCTTCTCTGTAACCACACAGCCATTCTACAGCCATATGCTCCTCTTGAGGGTTCCCAGTGACCAGGTTTCCCCTTTTGAAAAGCTATGTAAACACATGCAAAGCCAGGCCTTTACATAATACAGTGGGGTATATCGTTCATTAACGTGCAAATAGGTCGCTCTCCACTTGCCCTCCCACTCACTTCCTTCCCAGCTAGCTGCCAAGCTTATGTAGCAAGAGCTTAAATGTAAGTCACCAATATTCCCGATTTAGCACAGCAGGGGAAAGACAGGACTTTCAAAGGCAAGAGGGATGAGCAGAGAACAACATATTCTTCCCTCTCTCTAAGCTCCACCCCAAGTTACATTAAGGAAAAAGCCAACCTGAAGTCAGCAACCCACGGGCAAGTAAAAAAGGATCAACCGTCCCACATGACCCACTAACCACAGAGAATTTCGAGAGCAAAAGCACATCTACATGATTTACAGGAACCCCAGCAAGGTCCCATGCTTCTGCAGCGTATTAGGCCTCAGTTACACACCGACATTTTCATATTAATGCAACACGGACTTCAGATTTACATGCACCAAGCAGTGGTGGACTGCAGTGGGACAGCAGACAAAGTCAGGGATAGGGGAAAGCAGGTGTGCTGGGGCAGTGTTAAGGATAGAGAAAATGGGGGGTTGCATTGGGGATTCTGAACTCTCAACCATGACATCACCAGTGTTCTATGACATCACAGAAGTGGTCCTCAGCCACATCAGAAAAGCAAGAAAAAAAACACAGAAGGGAAGGAGGAATAACAAAGAGGACTGAATTAGCACTTTATATGTTCAAAGTGTTGTACAAACATTAACTAATCAATCAACTAATTGCCTAATTAAAAGAGCGACCAGAAAAGGGAGATAGCAGAAGAGGAGCAGGAAGAAGTGCAAAGAGCAGCTGGGTGCTGGGACATGGGGTAGCAATGTGTGCTCCTGTTCACCCAGGCCACATTATCCCAGGCAAACCTGTGCCAAATTGCCATGACAATAATTAGCCAAAGTTCCCTGACAGATCATTATGAGAACATTAACAGGGCATTAGCAAGAACTACCCATTTTTCACTCATCGATTAGGTGCCATTGCTGGTTCATTGGAGTATTGGCTTTTAATAGCCCCACTCCAACCAGCGGCAGCCCTTCCTTCAATCCCTGGCCCCTCAGCAGAGGATCCAAAGCTCCTCACCTCCGAGCGGCAGCGACCTGGCCTGCGCCGAATCGCACAAGCACACGGCCATGTGCCCTGTGGAGCAGGCACCTCATTAATCTGGCCAGGTTAGGCAGAGCAAAGGGGTGGCTGTGCACCACAGGCAACCTTTAATCTTCCTCCTCCATCGATACTGCTAACGAAGGGTGGCACAGGGAATAACCAGCTCCCTGCCCAGCACGTCAGTCCCCTGTGCCAAGAGGGGCCAGCTCTGGGTCTCTTCCTCCCCTCTAGGTCCTCCTCAAGCCCTACACCAGGATGGATGTTTCCCTCTGTCATTCTCAAGACCTTTCCATCCTGCCCACTGACAACTCTCTTCATTATTAGAAAGGCCAGGGTCCCTGCTTCCCCAACAGCTGCATCGCACTCCACACTTGGACTGCTTCTCCTGATAAGCAAGGATACACAACAGGGAAAGTGGTCCAAAACATGCTCCAGGGGAGCCGCGGGGGAAGGCCAGGCCAAGAAGATAATTTCTACTGCAGAAGTCAGGTGCTGTAGTGTGTTTCTGGCAACAAGAATGAGACTAAACCAAAAAAAACAATAATAAAAAAAAACCCCAAAACCAAACAAAAAAAAAAAAAGCAAGCAGCTTACAGCTGAGAATCTGTCCCTTCCCTTTCCCCTTGGGACACATCACCTGTCCACCTACATCCAAAATACATTTCAGATGAGTCATGCTTCAGAGGATACAGCAATCCTCTTAGTGCTATTATACAACTGATTAGGTCTCCCTAATCCAGCCACATCCAGCACAGATACGCCCCCAGACTAGGGGCACCCCCACCCCAGCTCCCCCACCTTCTTTCTGAAGCTACGCATCAAAACAAGGCAGGCTGCAGTGTGCAAAATGGGTTAGGGCTGCTGAGGTGGCGGGAGCTAAACCTTTTGCAGGGATGGCTGGATTATGGGACAGCTGAGTGGGTGTCCAAGTCACCGAGTGCAGCCCAGCAGAGCTGAGGGCAGAGCGAGCACCCTTCACTGCCAAAAGGAACGGAGGAGATAAGGCGCAGAGCACAGGCGGCAGGAAGGTTCACTCATTTAACACTGAGAAAGCAAAGGAGAAAGTAAACACTTTAGAGGGTTAGAGAGGCAGGAGAAAATAAAAAGACCAGCCTCAGAAGGGGGTTGTGTTGCTGGGAGTTTCCAAGATATACTGCTGGGAGATCAATGGGACAATGCCGTTTAAAGAAACGTAGGGAATTGGAGAGAATGTGAAAGCCTGATTAGAACACCGGCAGGACCCTATAAGGAGGGCTCTATAAGGTCATGAAAGCAAGGACAAGGAACTTCAAGTCCAAAGGGGGTCAGGCAGAGCAATGCAAACAGAAAGGCAATGTGTTCTGCATGGCAGAGGAAAAGGGGCGGTTTTAGCATGCCCGTTTCTCTGGCCAGAGAAAGGCAGCTGGCTTTCAAGCAAGTTAGACAGGCAGAAGATCTTAAATAATCAAGACTAAGGAGGGCTAAGACATGAACAAGGGGTCTAGCTGTTGAGAAGGAGAAGAAGAGATGGATTTTCTATATCTGGTAGAGGAAGAAACAGGTTGGGGAGAGCACAAGGGAGAAAATAACTAGCCCCCATATTGCATGAGTACGTGACTGGGAGGATTTTTTCATCATTAGGAGTGATAGAAAGACCAAAGCGAAGAGAATTCAAAGGAAAAGACAAGCAGCTTTTTAACACTGCTCAGCCTGAGCTGTGAGCATTTGTTGACTTAGAGTTGTGGAGACAGTGTGTGACAGGTCAGGGTGCAGTACATCTAAAAGTTGCTTTAGGTAATTGAACCTGGGTATGGCAACGTGATCATCTAGAAAGCCGACATCAAGGACAAAGTCCTTTGAGATCCACAGTACTCATGGAGATGGGGCACTGACAGATGGAACACTCAAAGTTGGAAGAAGAAAGCGGAATAAGGGAACGTGCTATGTACAAAAGTGAGCAGCAGGAGAGCCCTGCCATTTGCCACAACGAAGCTGATTGAGGCACAGCACTGCCCATAGGACACAGAGGGCAAATTAAAGGAGGTCTGAAGTGGAACAAGAGAAGAATCAAGAAAAGACTGACTATACAACGAGTTCAGAAGTAAAGGCAAGGTGGAGATCAATGGTTCCTATTTAGTCTCAAGCACGGCCCCATGGTTCGTGGGAATCTGTGCTGCCAAACTTGGGGGGTCAGGACAAGATGACTTTGAGCTCAGGGGAAGGAAGCAGCGCGCAGAACACGAGCAGCCCATTACCGGGGAGCCAAGCCAGCTATATGGCTTGAGTTAGCCACCGAGCCACTGAACAAGTGGCAGCAGGCTGTCCTGAGGCCAAGGGTAGGCCTGCCAGCTGCTCCTGGTTTGAATATGAATATTAATCGTGAATTCATCTGTTATTCATCAAGATCCTCTGGATCAGGATCCTACCAGACCCTGGTATACAAAAGCACTGGGTCAATTTTTTCGTATAGGACATGGCTATGCTGGCAGGAGAGCAGCAGTGCAGTACCATTGCAAATCCTCCTCTGCTTCTGCCACCTATGCAAAATGTAGGATGGGGGGCAGGGACGACACCCTAACTCCCAGCACCATCGTCCTCATCCCTCACAACGACCCAAGCACAAAAGAGTTAGTGGAGCAGGATCCAAATGTCCCTTGGAAGTCACCAAAGCGATATGGTGAGAAGTGCTCCTCTGAGCAGGGCTGATGGATGCTGAGGCCAGTGTGCTGACAGGTCTGAGCACACTGTGTCGCCGAAGGTAAATCAAGGCTGACAGCCAGTACTTTTACCTTCTCCCCTCTTTTCCTAGCCTTTAAATGGAGCCAAATGGAGTGCACGCAGGAGGACAAAGGACAGGCGGACGGGTGGGAGTGAGAGGGTGAGCATGGTGTAGGAGGAAGGGCCTGAGCATCCCTCCGTGGTCGCAGGTGGGAGTTTCAGGGAAAGCAGCAGACAGGCAGCAAGCTCTCTGTGTCGAGTGTAAATCCATGGGAGGCAGGCAAGGCACTGGGGCTGCGATCCTGACCTTGGGCCAATGCAATCTGCTTTTTAACTGGCAGCAACTGTAATCCAGTCTGCGAACAGATGGTACGGAGAGCAAAAAATACAGGATACAACGTAGGCTCTCCAGTGTCTGTTCCAAAACCAGCCAACCTTCAGCAGGAAGGTGATTAAAGAAGCAAAGTAGTAAGGAAAAGCCAGGCAGACTTCCTCTGTTTGGAATGACTGCTGAAGTCAGATGCCACGGTCCTGGTCCCAAAGGACTCGATGGCTTTGGGGCTCTCAGCCACTCACTGTTTCTAAGGGATGACGAACAGGGAGGGTTTGGTTGCTGTTCTGGCCAATCCCCAGCTCCTGCACTGGCATCCCAAAAATCTTCACTCACACTGCTGCTTCCTGTCCTAAGGCACCGTCAAGAGTCTTTTGCTGTAACAGCTCCATACATAAAGACATCAAATATCATCAGCAGGGAAGTGACATGAAGCCTGAGTGTGCAGAACAAAATGTGCAAGGTACCAGCATACTCTAAACAGCAACAGGCCCAAGAAGTCCTGTGTTCAAATACTCAGAAACGTGCCAGAAGACTTCAGGTCTGGCACTGAATTTTGCTGTGAGTCCTCTCTTGGCAGGAGGTGAATGCACACAAACCTTTTGGTTCCTGCCTTCTCACTAATTTACTAGCATAAATCTATGCTGCCCAGGGTCACTACACCTGGTATCCCTGCTTGCTGACCTAGGTCACGTAGCCACCGGTCCTTATACTGAGCCAAAACTGCTGTTAACACAAACTACTTCATGGGTTTGACTCAGATTTCAGTCCTGGAATCCATAGTTTTGACAGTCTGAAATGTATTTCAGAAATAGGTAAGTAATAAAAGACGGACATGAACTACTGCCGTGGCTGGTATTGCAACACTGACACCGATAAACATTTGGGGACCATTACCAAGTACCAAAGGATGTACTCAGCAGGAAACAGAAAATCCACCTACCATAAGCACTTAAACAGTTTGTACATCATCAGTACCCAACAGTGCCGTGATATGTGAAGCCCCAAAACCACAATTCTTTGTAATACTAATGAACCTACTGGACATAATGAGTTTACCTGGTGTCCTCCCACATTCATTGCAGAGAGTCACCCCTGCTGAAATGCTCAATATGCTCTGCAGGTTCATGCTGACAGGCCATGGGCTCTTGAGTAAGGGGATTTTATTTTTTTTTTGGTGGCTTTCTGAATTTATGATGCTTCAGCGCTTGAGACAAATTGGGATGAAAAATGTAGATATATTTTCCTGTGTAGTTTCATGACCTGAAGCTCAGTGAGTTCTTCACCCTTCCCCACTACTTGGAAGAGACTTGTTTTTCCATCATAACAACTCACTCCCTGCCCTGATCTGCAAGCATACCACTACTAGAAATAGTATCTCTCAAAGTATTGAGAATTGTTCTAAAGATAATACTTTGCTTTTCTGCTACACATTTGTTACAGCGATCTTCACTGGCATGCACGCCTATGAATGAGCCTTTCTGTGAAACAGAGAAACTCCGCTGCCTTCGTACCACTTCGAGGGAAACCAAGGCAGGGAGGAAGCATGTGGCCGTTTGGCTGGGAATGTGGAGGCCAACACTGATCGTTAATCCCAGGCATAACTCCTCTGAACTCCCAAAGGAATTCAGCCCCTGGCAGGAATAAAAGAAGGTCCTGCCTTGCCCAGAGAGCACTGTCTCCATGCCATGCTCCAGGCACGGCAGAGTGTGTGCCACCATGTCAGACTGGGGAAACAAAGCAGAATTTACATCTCCCATAAAGGAAAAATGCAGGTGCACGTGAATGCTTAGGAGCGATAATGACACCGGTGGGGGAAGGTATGTGGTGTGCTTTAACATAGCAGTGTCAGTGCACTCCTCCAGCCCTGCAGCACCCCCGCGCTCCCAGCCCTAGGTTTCTCAAACCCAGCTTTGCCAAAACGCCTCGTTCCTGCCCTGTGGCTGCTTGGACGTGCCAGTCCTGGGCTGCCACTAGAAAGCTCTGCCAGCATAAGACTGGGCAGTGCTCTGACAATGTTCCCTCATGAAAAATGACACTTCCAAAACAAATGCTTCAGCTTAATGGATGTCAGGCTGCTGTAATTTTGAGTCATTAAACTTGCAACTCTGACAAACACTCTCAGTATGTTCTTCCTAATTACCAGCACCAAGCAGATTTAGACAGGACAAATACAGCAGACTCGCCTGTTTCTTTAGCATAGCCTGACTACTTCTTCTTTTCCCTTTCTTCCCCCCACTCTTGCCCTAGCTCTGCTTATTTATTGCACTAGCGTGTGCTGTTTTGCCTTGCAAATCCTTTTGCACAGAGACATCCTCTCTCAGCCAGAGTTTTAACAGAGAAATTCTCCTTCCCCCATTCCTCATTCTTTCCCTGCTCATTAGCTTTGCTAAGCCCCTTTGGCTGTGAATGTACAGCAGCATTTATACCGACTGACAGTGACCTAGCAAGAGGACATTGACATTACTGCCTCTCAGCTTGCTGGGATCTAGATGTCTATCCTTCTGCTGTTACCTGGTGGTCTGTCCATCTTAATTCTCTCTGACTTCATTGCAGTCTGTTTGTGATTTGAGTCTCTCTTCCTTATCTGTACTTTCTTCCTCTCTGTCTGCTTTTATTTTCCCCTCTTTGTCACTCACCTCTCCTGAACCTTGTCCTCCAAACTCTTTGAAAACACCCTTTTAAAGAAGGCGTTATTTGACAACTGGCTCTGCTGGTGAGTCAATGCAAATACATATGCACTTGAAGATTGTTGGAGCCAGGACCATCACTTACTCTCCCTGCAAAATGCCTACCCCAATGGGGTCACATGAGACCCCTTCCTTAAACGACTGAAGTTGAGGCCCACCAAGATCAGTGCATCTAGTTGTATGTAATAACAAGCAACAACCTGGCAATGTTTAACGCAGAACAGTCCCTGACCACAAAAGATGTACAATTAACCATTAGGCTATTCTGCTTTTCCGCCTCACTTACTCATTCTCCCTAATTTCCAACAAGCTTTTTATTTTAATACCCTCCTTCTCTCTTTCTTTTCTTCATCCTCTCTCTTCTCCTCTTGCTTTGTTCTCTTGATCTTGGAATCTACCTTTTTCCCCCTTGGACAAGCATACATTGAATTTCACTGACAAAAAATAAAATAAAGACCTCAAGGGTTATGAATTATCTGTCCTATTTTAATAATTAAAGATGAATACAGAGAGCCAAGGCAGCTTAGGCATTTGTCTGAACAATCACATTATATCAGAAATGTCTTGTGTTGCCCCTAGTGAAATACATCAAAGACATTCCCACCCCTGTATATACAGCAGTTGTCCTAGTCCTGCCCTGGGATCATTTGGCCGCCAGTCAACCTGGATTTGATTGGGGACTATGTATTTTATTTCAATGGATAGGGTTTGATGGGTTTTGATAATTTGTAACTTACAGCTAAAGAAAAGCAGCTTATTATTAAATGCAAATAAAATGAAATGAAGTCCAGCTGTCTGGATGCAGATAGAAATTACATAAAGCCCATGAGGCCCTCTGGAGATCTTAACTTGTCAGAGAACATGGTCAGAGAAAGCAAAAAAAAACTGCTTCAGAGAAGCTGCAGCCAGCAGTATCTCAAGAGAGCGGTACAGATTACAGGGGAACTTCAGAAAGCATGGGCACAGATGAAGAAAGGGCTGGGTGAGCTGAGAGAGAAAGGGATGGTCAAAAGGTTTGTACCATGAAGAAAAGAGCTGTCTGGTTTTTAAGAGCATCCCAACTTTGGCTGACAGCAAGCATCTTGCCTTGCTCCGCAGAATGACTGGGGTTATGTCAGAAATGTAGGAGAGTGCACGACTCGCTGCCTCCAGCTCCTCAAAAAGTGAGTGGAACAGGAAGAAAGGAAGGAAAAAAGTTATAATGAACTTCACTCCTTTAGGGAAGAGAAACAGTGACTATATGCCCTGACAGGAGCAGAAGCTGTTACAGAAAAAAAAAAAAAAAATACAAAGGAAAGAGGAAATACTCCTTGCAACCTCCCAATTACACCTGGACCAGCCAGAATCTATCCTCACCCACGGAGAGGGCCAAAGGCGACCTTCACAACTCTGCTTGTTCTTCGGGCAGAGAGAAGTGCCACATGCCCCAGTGGTGCCAGACAATGGTGCACCTAATAACTCGACAGCAAGGGTGACAGGCTGCAGCCTATGGTGAAATGCACTGAGTAAAGCAGAGGCTTGGTGTGCTCCTTCTTCCTAATCCCTGCCTCCCCAAGGGCATTCCCGCCTCCTGCAGAGCTCATGCTAATGCAGCAGCGGAGCCCAGGACCGCTTGGAAAAGCATGTGGGCATGTGTTCAGCTGCCTCCTTGCTACTCTCACCATCCCACTCTGAGAAGGGATCGGAAGCCATTGCACAGCCTCCACACCTTTTTGTTATGTGACATGTAACGAGAGCAGGAACCCTTCTGTTTCACTGGCGTTGCCGGAGGTGAGAATACCTCGGATGTATAGCCGAGTTCAGGCTGAGTGAGGGAGAGTTTCATTTTGCCCTGACTCCAACAGCTTCATTACCAAGCCCTCATGCTGTATTCTTGTTAGCTTTTCTTGTGTCATTATGTTTCAGAGAGATGCAGCAGATCAGGGATTTGACCTGTTTGGTTTAATTCATCCAAATATATTAAACGTGTGCAACGGTCTGGGTCACTTCCTTCTCAGTCCAAACATGCTATACACATTCTTTCTTTTTGATTACACAAACCAAAAGCAGGGTTGAAGCTGCCCTGATGTTCAAAGCCCCAAATCTGAACTTGCCTCACAAGCTATTCCTTGAACTCCACACACAGGGGTTCAAGGAAACAGGCACTTAAAGCTTATTCTCTTTTTCTGTCACTCTTAGCAGGAAGCAGCCGAAAAGTAGGACACGGAGCAGCAGGACCACAAGGGAGTGGGTGAGGCTGTCGGTGTTGAGCAACAACTTCCCCACCACCAGGTCCTCCACCTGTGTTGCTGCGGTGGTCCTTGCACCCCTCCTGGCAGACTCAGCCACCACGTTTCCCACCCACTGTACTCCTCTGTCCCGGCGGGGCTGTCAGGATAATGGAGTGTTTGTGCACGCCTCTGTTCAGCCCCCGTAGACCCCATCCTTAAACTGATAAAATAAAAAAAAACCCACAACTTTTCATGGGGTGACACAGAACAAATGAATTTTTGTTCAATAAATCATTTTAGAGAGACTATTGACTCTAGGACCTTTGAATGCATCGACCCATTCATAAAAGTCTCATCTTCTCTGGTACCCTGTACACTTGCCTTCCTTTCCACTGTCACAACCACTACACTTCATTTTCTTTTCCTTTCTTTTGCTGTTTCTTTTCTCTCCTTTTTTTTTTCCATTTGACCCCATAATCCTATCTTAACCTCCTAATCCTCTCTGCAGTTCCCTCTTCTTCCCCTGATCTCGGCTTCATATCATTCACAGGCTGCCACACTGACAGGAGAGAAAGAACAGCAGATATTTACCAAAGTATTACCATAAAGATTAAAGCTAGCAAATACCATGGCTTGCTCCTTCCCTCCAGCCCCTGGCCTAATGAAAACACTCTGCACTCTTTTCCTTTTCTCGGAGACAAAATGACAAAGCCCTATAATCTCTAAGGTGGAAGAAAAAAGAAGACCCAAAAGTGATTAAAAGGATAGAAAAGAGAGCAGAAAAGGCAACAGAAGCAGGAATAATATTACTTAGCACTTCGTAGGACCTGACTGTCGATATTACGCCAACCTGCAGTATCTTCTGCTTTCCACGTGCTCGATTTCTGTCTGTGCTCATCTCTTATCCCCAGTGCTTGAAGCATAAGCTCCCTGAAGGAGGATTCTCCTTTTTGTTCTCTGTGAGCTCAGGGCCCAGCAAAAGGGGATAGGGAAGCACAGCCCTGGCCCGCAGGCATGGCCACAGCAGGAGCAAGCACACCTGAAGGCACTTTACAAGGGAGATAGCCATCACCAGCCCCAAGCTGGGAGAAGGATGGCCAAAGCCCAGCAAGATGGGGCGACTCATGCATGGACGTTGTTAGGGAAGAGGCAGTACCAGGAGACGAGCTCGGACAACCTGACCGCTGCCCGTCCCGTGGCCTCACCGCAGTCAGGACGTCAACAGAAGTGCATGAGGGAAGACCGTCGGAATGAGGGAGGGAAAGTAAGACAAATGAGAAGAAAGAAATGGAAAAAGAATGAGAAAGGAGAGGTTAAAAAGAGAAGTAAACCCAAAGGAAATGGAGGATGAAAGAGAAAATGAGAGAGGCAAAGAGCAGAAACGAACGAGCCAAGCTACGTAGGGCCAGAGAGTAAGGAAGGGCTTCTCCAGGACATGGAAACAGACTGCCTGGGGCAGGGCGAGGGAAGGGCTTTTGTGACAGCAGGAGGGAAATGCATTGCCTTCTTCGAGGCTCAGCCTTTCCCAAGTATAACTCTGAAATACTGTGGCACTGTAAACCAGTGCAGGTAGGGTAGACATACGCATGAAGTTCAGACTTGTCCCTCACACACGTTTGTCTTCTACTTGCTTCACCATCCATCCCCACATGCAGAGACAATGGGTACCATGCTGGGGCCACGGGGTTTATGGGCAGAGCAGATGCACTTGAGTCCTGCTATCCACAGAGCTTTATTCCAGAGGTAAAATTACAAGGACTGCATAGAAACAACTGTGTGCACAAAAGCCCAGCTCTGACCAACTCACAGCAAAAGACCCCGGCCAGTTTGGAAAACCAGTCTTTTCTGTGCATCAGGCTGACAGCAGCAACAACAAACAAGCTACCCCCACTGCAAAAAACCCAAACCCAACCTGCCAGTCTTTTCCATAGGTCTTGCCAATGCAAAC
>JAVJGJ010000057.1:5482793-5497783 GCA_035590215.1 Microhierax caerulescens | reverse complement strand
GTCTTGCCAATGCAAACGATTAGAAAGAGGAGCTTGACATAATTACGATGTCTGTCTTCACCTGTAGAGTCTGCAACAGTGTTTCTGCTGCTGGACACCCCCATGCAAAGAAAGGGGCTGTTCACCGCAGGTCGAGCCGATGAGTAAACAGGTGGATGTCACCCTCTCACTATGCAGCGAGGACCATGCACTTGCCTGGACCATTTCCATCAAAAGATCTCAAAGCACTTGATGAATAGTTCATTAAAGCCTGGCAACACCTTTGGGAGATGGGGAAGGAACAATGAACGATCACTTCAGTCATCACAGAAGGGCATCTCCCTTTAGACTTGAAAAGCAGAGCTTGTTAGCAGCGCACAGATGCACCACAAGACAGTTTAAGGGAGCTCTGAAGAATACCTCTTCCAGTTGAAAGTACAGAGGCAATTAAGTAGCTAACCAAAGTGTAATTGGGCCAGGAGACAATAAAGCAACCCTGCACTATTTAACACCTTTCATTCAGAGAGCTCAAAGCATTTTTTGAAGGTGCTGGGTATTTTTATCCCTGCCATATAGTAGATAAGGGAAGAGAAATCTAGGAAGGGGAAATGGTGTGCCAAAAAAACACACACAATGAGTCAAAAGCAGAGCAGAGAACCAACCCTGGGTTTCTCAGGCTTGCTATCCCACATTGTCACGCCATCTCCCACATTATCTCCGTGCTCACAGCATCTGGACACATCTGTATTTAAAACTTTTCCCCGAGGAGTTAAGACTCATGCACCCAGCTGGCCAATATCCACCCTGGGCTATAAATCCACAGCTAAAACTTTCAGCGCGTTCTCACTGCAAACCACAGATTCCCCCATCAATCATCATCTTCCTCTGTATCTCCACATAAGGCGCAGTATATGCTTAACAAACATCTGTTACCAACACGCCAGCAGTTCCGCTCGCAAAGCTCTTGGCTGAAGGATATTGTAAAGAGCAGAACCTGAGCCAAATGCTGCCTCGGCTCGGCTCTGCAGGATGCTCCGAGGCAAACCGCAGAGGTGTTCGGGGGCAGCAGCACAAACCGACTTCCCCAGCTTGTAACGCTTTGGGTTTGGGGAATGGGGCTGGGGGAGCACTGCTAGCGGGACCTGTAGTCCTCCTCGGATCTACTGCTTTTCCAGAGACAAGGAGGATCCCAGCCGGCTTTGGGTTTTGACAGTAGTGGTGCAGAGGGGAGCCTGCTGTAGTCAGTCTTTTGAACAAAGTTGGAGTGCACCTGGGATCATCAAAACTTGTTTTCTCGTGAGGCCCATGCCAGATAGCCAGGGAAAAAAAAGAGGGACTGCACTTTGTGTCAGATAGACTTGGCTGGGCAGGCTCCAAGATGCTCCTCCTCCGCACTATTTAATTACTGTGAACAGAGGTTTTAACAGAGAGAGATGCTATTTGAGACAAGGGTGGTTAGAGAGATAGCCAGGT
Organism: Microhierax caerulescens; assembly: GCA_035590215.1. Taxonomy (NCBI): domain Eukaryota; kingdom Metazoa; phylum Chordata; class Aves; order Falconiformes; family Falconidae; genus Microhierax; species Microhierax caerulescens. Next base: position 5,496,331 of record JAVJGJ010000057.1, on the reverse strand, counting down.
CCTTGGAGTTAGTAATTAATTACTAGGCATTCTCAGTCTTATGACATTAACTGCTTACCCTTTTAAATAGTAGTAAATTGGAGATACGTGTCTAATTCGAGAGTTGTAAAATGTTTTGGAGGATTGAACAGAGAGAGAGAGAACTTACAGAGATGGAGTGGGAGGCGAACTGCTCTCTGGGAGGAAAGGAGATGTGGGAAGGAGATGATGTTGATACTATGAAAGGCTGTTTTATTTTGTAACGTACCGGAGTCCTGGTTATCTGAAAAGACTTGTGTCTCTGCCTGGCTCCACAGCTGCACGCTCCCAGAAGAGGGGGAGCAGGTAGCGTATGGGACATACACAGAATTGATTTCTTCCTAGAAGGTCAAAGACAGACCTTGATGTCTGCCACTACTATCAAAATAGCAGATTTTAAATTTCACATTCTAATAGTAGGCATAGCCTCAGCCACTCCAACGACTGTGGGAAGTATGTATGAACAGGCTGTATTAAACACACACTGCGTTGGAATTACTGCTAGATTAAAAACACCAGGGGCTGTTACTACAGAAGACATATCTGGATTTACTGTTCTTCAGAAACACAGACTTTGAAAACCAACTTTCTGAAAAAATGTAAATAGGGGGAAAATAATAGCGAATGAACTGCTAGATTTCTGTTGACTATCGTGTGATCTCAGTCTCTTCTACCAGCAACTTACTAGAGCGTATTTCAGGCCAAAACCACACCAAGCAGTTTTCCTGTATTTTGAGCAAATGCTTTTCATTTGCACATTTGTACTCTCCAGCGGGCTTTCCTGGGAATTGAGGTCAGTCACATGGTTTAAGAAGTTTGTTATAAGGCAAAAGGATTTCTTGTTCTATATGAAATAACATAGCTCAAATAAAGTTCAGCTGAAATAATCACAGTGATCTAGTAAGTAACCAAGTAACAGGCAAGCCCAAAAGAGTTCGCTCCAAGGGAGCGTGTATTAAATATTCCTTCTTTCCCAGCTCTGATTTCTATGGCTATGTCTCATTCATTAGCCTCCATGCCTGACTCTTTCCATCTGAATACTTTTTCTCCAACTTCCTCACCTGTAAAAAATAACCCAACGACCTTTGAAAGGTACTGAAGAGAATTCCATTCCAATGGCGTGACATTCCAGAGTGGCAGAATTCTGGAGACCTTACCGTGCTCTGGTGCTGCAGGGGGTTGGGTTTCCCAAAGGTTTTTGTCAGCTTGCTTTGGGTTTCCACTGCTAAAAGATACTAACTACACTCAGTATCTTCTGTCTTCATGGGACTAAATACTGGAGGCAATTTACTCCTTGGGCAATCTCTTTTGTATGATAAATGAAAAGGCCACTTATCATCATAGGTTGCTTGATTTTCAAAGATTTTCAAAGGCATTGGGTGCAAAGTCTAGTGTCCTGTCTGATTCTGATTAATTTTTAATTACAATCTGCCTTCCCAAACTCTCCTTGCAGTTCCAACCCAATACTTTCTTCTTGCTTCTTGTCTTAAACCTGCTGCCATTTGCCGTTTGATAATTTCAGGGTTCCGCCTCAGAGGTTACCATGCTTGAGTGAGGAGCGGAGCTCAGCAACCCCTCCATGGGGGGGTGTTCTTACACCACTACCAGAGGCGACACCTCACCTCAAAGATCCCAGGGAAGGCAGTAAGACTGCTTTAAGAAACAATGAATTTTAAGAAAAATAAAAACCAGCAGAGCATGACTCCGTAAAACAAGAGTGCAAATGAGCAGTGCGCCAGCTCAGTTTACAAACAAACTGAGAAAAAGGCGTTGTGCTGGGCTATACCCTGTCTTAAGCAGGAGCACTGACCAGGCACACGATGCTAGGTGATGCATGTTCTAGAAGGAATTATCTGGGAAACTTTGCTGCCTTCTAAATTAACTGTAATAACTCAGAAAGGAAGATTCGTATATGGCAAACTCATTAAAATCCCCTGTTCCGAATGGGCAAGAGCCCAAACATAACGACTGGATACACTGAGATGAGGAGTTAAAAACGAGGCCAAGTGTGGTACTGCAGGGCAATATGGTGTCCCACATCAGGTCATCCTGTCTGCAAAAGATGCCCTAGAAATAAAATGGGTTCAGGGACAGGTGACAGAAATGAGTTACAGGCCTGGCAAAATTTCTGTAAGAGGGGAGATTGAAAACACTGGGTCTTTTTGCTTCCAAGTGAAAAAGCATCAGGCTGGATAGCATAGGGATATATAAAATAATGAAGAGTAGAGCAAATGCAAACACCCTGATAAAGCTAGAGAGCATCCCGTACAACTGAACCGCTAGCCATCAGAGGCCGGACGGGATTTGCAGCTTTCCTACTATGTGCAGTAACGTGTGGAACTCACTGCCCCAAGATAATATCCAGGCCAAATGCTATCCCTAGAAGGAGTACAATACAGTTACATGAACTACAAGAATATCAACGGTCACTTTACCTATGATGGGAAAACACCTCCCCACAAGCCTTTCCCCCAATGTCAGTGATATCAGCCCTCTTGCTTCAGACCATAAACAGGAAACAATTTGTCCAGGACACAGAAATGTCTCCTATCAGCAAGTTACTTCTATGATTCTCTGATTTTGCATATTTGCCCACTTAGGAAAGTTTTCTATTTTCTTATATAATGCAAATTAAAAAAGATGTAAGACACTGATGTAAAAAGATTCTGCTATCATCTGCTTTTTCTTAAATTCTTCTATTTGGGAGGAAATTCATATATGCTAAACAAGAGTCTGTTTGAAAAGCACTCTCTCTTAAGCATTTTTAAGTGTTCAGGCAAGAGAGAAAAATGATCATCCTACCCGTTTTAAGGAGCTCATGGAGGACCTGAGAAGAAATTTCTCTTTCAGATGGCTTATGTCCCAGCAGCTAAAAATTCCCCCCTGTATCACGTCACCCCTAGTGCCTCTGAGCAATCTCCACGAAGCGCTGGATCTGGCATTGACCCATCAGGGAACGCACTCATTCTCAGTAAACTTTCAGGGAACAGACAGCTTGTTTCAACAGATTTACAGTATCACTCCCTGAAAGGACCTGCCACAGACACAGCTCCAAGATTTACAGGGCTGTCGTTTCCTGTGACCCCGTCTAATCTTCCCAACAGAGCCCAGAGAGCTGTTACACACTCCGTAACCACCTTTTTGGGCATCCTGCTTTACTCCTTCCCAGAAAAGCAAGTCAGTACCTCAAAAACCAACAAAACACTTTGCATTGCTCTCTGTAGGTTTCTCTGCTCAAATCCCTGGCCTCCTTTAGAGAGATGCATGAATGTAGGTTCCTCCTGTACCAAGATGCTCATTCTCTGGACCAGAATCTCCATTTCACAGGCAGGGACACTAAGGTGCAAACACTGGTCACCGATTTTCTCAGGAACATGAAAAAAGCTGAGCAATCCTTGCTCACAGCTGCCTTTCTACTGAACTAGAACTGCCAGCTCTGGCCTTTCTGACCACAACGGAGATAAGATCATCTCCTGCTTTTGCATTACTTTAGGAGATGTTCATGTGATACCCTGGTCCAGCAGCCAGTTAGGAAGCACAGCTCTGAGCAGGACCTATAAGCTGGGCTACCAGCCTACAAAGATTTTGCTCACCTATGTCCAGCCACTAATTTGCAGAGATAAATTTCTTTTTTGAGCCTCCGCTTCTCACACTGCAAAGTGGGGAGACTAATAGTGACTTGTCTCAAAGGGGAAATTAATTAAAATACTTTGAGATTCAAAAATGACAGGGACTACTAAGCTAAATAATCTCAAAGTAATTCCATGTGCTCTGGCAGAGATCTGACAACAACTTATCTATGTATGCTTTTAATAGAGGTTAACATTTTCATTTTCTCTGAGCATATTTTAGGCTCCATCACATAAAAGCAAAGTCTACGCAAGGCACCACCAAGCAGAATGCACAATCATTAATTTTTGCAAAGCAGCCTTGGTGTCTGTGAAAACACTCCAGGTAACTCAATAAATTAGAATAATAAACACAAAGGAAAACAGAGAACAAGCAAGGACAGGGCAGAAATCACAAACGGAGGCTGACAGCATAATATATGGTACACCGGCATCCAAACTGGGCTCCGCGAGGCACTGGGGAGCCGCTGGGAGGCACGCACGAGGAGGAGGATTTGCAACCATTGGTGCTGTTCCCTATTACTCCCTGAATCTCATATGAGCAATTTTAATTTAAATATCACTGTGCATATGCCACCAGGGCCTCTCCCTGCAACACCCGCAGGGAGATCCTCAGCCGGCAAGCACAGCGCAGCCCCCGTCGCCCCAAACCCTCAGCGAAGGAACATTTGCTGATGCAAACACAAGCCCCAGCAGCAGCAAGCAGCACCTAAGGCTGAAATGGTGCTGCAGCAGGGGACGTCCAGCTGTTGTCAGCAGGATGGAGCCTGGTGTCAGCTAGGGAGATGGAAAGGGCTTCATCTGCCCACAGGTGCTACGTGCTGCCTGTGGGCAGGGAGCAGGGGAGAGGGAGGATGAACAACTGTGCCTCTAAGAATGTTGCTTTTGGCTCCTCTAAGCACTACGTGCCCCTGCAGAAGCAAATCAATCCCAGGGGGGAGCAGGAGGAACCTTTAGCACTGGAAAAGCATTTCACTTTCTTGTAGGGATGTTTGTTCATTCTTAATGCACCTGTCTCTTGTGATAGTAATGGTGGCTTCTCCCCTCCCCCTCCAAGTTGTCCCAAGCTGGGGCTCCCCGTGCCAGCTCTGCCCCTGCACTCCTATACCCCTTCTGCTGCTCCAGACCTATTTCTTCCCCCAGCACATCAGGCTCCTGTGCCTTAAGTGCCCACTTACGCACCTTCTCCTATTTCAGTCCCAAGCTTCTTCCGAACAGAAAGCACCACTCACATAGAAATGATGAGGACAGGGAGAAAGAACTAGGTTGTGAGGAAAGATTCAGCAAACTTGTTCCATTTTCTGCCTGGATCAAGACCTGAACCCACGGGAAGCCTCCAGAGGTACTATCTGCTGCAAACGTACTGTGACATTTAAGAGACCTCCCAGCGAGTCCTGGGAGCAGAAGGATGGACTTCTAGGGGAAAGTTTTCTTTTTGCTACGCAAGAAATTGATGCTATTTATAAAGATTCCTGCTGTCCCCAACTGGGCATGAAGACAATCAGCATCTGTGCAGGCCCTCGGGGAGACTGCAGAACCGGGGATGCTGTATATGTATCCGTGCAGTGACCGCTGCTACAGCACCGAAGTGGCAGGGTGGGTAGAGGGGGGGCTGCGAAAGGCTCACCCAGGGCTGGGGAAGGAGGCTGAGGGGAAGGGGGTGGTACCAAAGGGGATGGGGGTTTGCATGTGAGTGTCTGTTACTTGAGATCATACAGATGGTTTCTCTTTAGCTGCGGTTTTGAAAAGCTCCCCCTGCCTACTCTGCTGGAGGCCCTTTCCTGCCAGAGCCAAACCTGGAGTTCCCAGATGCAGGAGAGCTCAAAGGTCTTTGAAAACAGAGAGTGCATTATGCTGGAGAGCTGGGAACGGGAACTCTCTACAGGTAGCATCACACACCTTTGTCTGCTTGTCCTGACAGGGTGAAGCCCAGGAGCAATGCTTTGACCTGGTCCTCCTGCCTGGCAACTGGTTCCCCCACAGCCTGCCTCCACCACTACCCCCCCCCACCCGTCTGCAAGCAGCCCCCCTTCTCCTCCCCTATCCTGCACAGCAATCCCCTAGCTGAAATTCCTCTGACTCAGAGGGGTCCTGTCTGTTTCCCCCTCCCCCGCTGCTCCCTCCCTGCTCACACAGAAGTTTCCTCTCTCGTTTCCCTCTCTGACACATCCAGGTTCACCGCAAGGGGAAACCCCCCATGCTGCCAGGCCCCTCCGGGACATGGGTCTCCTGCTCCTCGTCCCTGCTCCAGCAGCAGCACAGACAATTGTTTTCTTGCTCCATTAAGCCAGTAAATGAGGGTGGCTTAGCTCAGCACCGTGAGCTGGTGCTCTGAGCCCAGGATCTGTCTCGGCACAAGTAACACCGATGTGAACACAGGAGCGAAGGAGGGATTTGTGAGTTTGGCACCACGCTCTTCTACCCCCAGACAGAGGAGAGCAGCTTCTTGAGATCAAATCAGGCAAGCTAATGTAGCCTGCAAATGTGCTGGGGCTTGGCCAAGTGACCGTGCTGCCTTCTTCGAGGCCATCCACCCTGCTCTAGGAGAAGATAAATCAATGCAAGGCAACATCTGCCAAGATATTGACTTTGGCTCTGCTGACGGACTGCCTCCACTTCAGAGATGGGTAATATGCAGCTTGATTATCTCTCACCACCAAGAGGAAGTTTCTCTCTATGCTTAAAATCACTGGGATGAGCCAAGGAAGAATCGATCTGTGGGAGAGAAATGCTGACAAGAAAACACGAGTCGGAGACAGGATGAGAGTGGACAATAGGTGAGCAATGGAGACAGCCTCTGGCAGCTTGCCTGGCCAGGTTAGCAACGGCCCGGGTCACTACAGCTGGAGAAAGCTGAAGACCAAAAGCATTTATCCAGACTTTACAACGGGCCCCTGTATGTTCTTCTCTCTCTTCCCCAAATAGCTTTTCCTCTCCTAACTTGCTCCTCACCCTCCTAAAACATCCTTTTTCTACTCTCCCCTACATCCTCACTGCACTGGAGTTTTCTGGTTGCTTCATGTGCCCCTGTAAGTCACGCAATTCATTGCTTAAGGCATGACACTCTGTGGCTGTGAGCCTTGCTGCCTGCCCTGCTTTGTGTCTTACCTCACATGCCACCTCCCAGGTGGTGAAAAGCCCCAACAACGCTCATACACCGCACCACATCCACCCCTCGGGTAAACCCTGAGTCTCGCGGGCTCATATCCCAATGCACAAGGTGATGTCACGCCAGGGAAAGGTGACATTCCATTAGCAGAACATGCTGACAAAGCCTCATGAGGTAAACATTCAGCAACATCATCAAAGTTTCCCAGGATAAAACACTGAGCCCTCAACCTGTTTTTTCCTATCACACTTGTGGTAAAACATCCTCTAGGTCCTGTGGCCCTCCAAGGGCAGCAGATGAGAAAAAGATCCGAGTCCCCCCGAAAGAAAATTTGTTTTAGGGATAGTCTTGACACTGATTCCTACTTCTGTTTGCCAGATAGGTTAAGCGTCACACGCTTGGACTGGAGCGGTACTGACTGCAGACTCCTTGGAGCACACCGCGCTCCTGCGATGGAAGGCAGGAGGGCAGCCACAGCAGAAGAAATAGGTAAGGACCTCCCGGCCAGGCTCACCTGGCTTCTTGCCGAGGCGCTTCTCTGATGCTTTCAGCTGTGATTTTGCCCACGCTCCTGCCATTCTCTGAGCCTGAAGGCTGCACAGAATCGAGCAGCAGAGGTGGAAGAGACCCAAAGGAACCATCTAGTCTGTTCTTCTCCAGGAAGGATGGATGAGCTCTACTTTGTCATTTGTGGCATCTGTCACTTCTCGTACATATGTAGTCTGTCCTTAAAGGCCTCCAGTGATGGAGCTACACAGCCTCCCGAAGCAATTTGATTCAATGTTTTGATACTTTTACTGTTGCAAAGTTCTGACATTCAACCTGTGTCTCTTGCTGCAATCTTAAACCATCCCTCTCCATCCCCTCCTGAAGAAGACATTGTTCCTTTCTTTTGTATCTTATGTACCTACATGCTGATGTTCATATCTGATGCGTAGGCCTCTTCTTTAGGCCCAACAGCCCCATTTCCATCCACCTCTCCTCTCTGATTATGCTGTCTAGACTTTCCATCATCTCCATTTCTCTCTTCTGGACTACATCAAACCGGTCCATATCGCCCTGGAAACACAAAGTACCCCAGACACAGGCCTCTACCTTGGTGTATACAGTGATCAGTGAGATGCCAACAGTCCCCCCAAAGCAGGGACACAGCTAGAGCAGAACACAACATGGCATCCAGTAAGACACTGAATGATGCTAAATCTGCTGTGTGCCCTTCCTTCTCTCTTTTCTTGGATGCTGCTCCCACTATGAGCTCCATATGGGGGGGGGGGGGGGGAAGGCATTTAAAAGCCTAACTAATCTATGTCCGAGGTCCTTGACCTACTGAAGTACAGGGGACCTCATAACAGGCTCTGAATAAAGTTGACCTTTAGATGAATTCAACAACCTAACCATCTGCCTAAGCATATATGGTGTTAGCTTTGCAATTTTGGTATATTAAGCTTATGATTGCCATCTCAAAATAACAATACTCAGCAAGAAAAGGAAGCAGTCTAAGCAGAATCGGTTTATCCTCATCGGGGAGCATGTCACAAGACCTTCCGGATACTTTGGTACTTGAAATTCACTTGTCTTGTGACACACCCCAGACGGTTTCAGCAGACGTTCTGTTAAATACGTAATAGTTAAAAATACCTCTTTTGGGCTCCTCCCTGAGCCCTAGCCAGGCTTGGGACAGAATCCAATGTTTCTGCCTTTGAAATTATGGAAGGTGCTTGGTTCAACTGTATAAAAGTTGGGCCCTCTTGCAGCAATTTTAGAGACCTCACCTGCAAGGGGATGCCCTGCGTAGGACTTCCAAATTGCCAGGACAGGCTCTCCAAATTCTCACTGCAACACAGGCTTCCCAGCAACTGCAGATCTGGATGATGGTAATGTATTAGGGCAACCAGTGACATATCTTTCTTAATCACCATAGCTAACCTTAAGTAGTAATGATTAGGTGCATTACCTTGCTTATCTATTTTGTTGCTTGAATCATCGTAAGCTAAACCATCTGTATGTGTATACTGCCTTATTTTCTGTATTAACTTGGAACAAACAGTAAATTAAGGCTATTCTCTTTATTGGCTTCTGTGTGCTATCTGTTGACCCTGTCAATTGGCAAGACACCTACCTGGCCTGCGTTTAAGTACTTCTTCCCAGCTCAGGCAAGAAGAAAAGCCGCACATGTTCCTCCACCTTGGGACACACTTTTCAAATGGATAGACCTGCATGCCTCTGACTCATCGCCAGTACTGGAGACCAGCCAGGAGAATAGGAAGGGAAGAAATGCCACTCTAAAGGCCAATGAATACGCATGAAGCATGTTACGCAAGAACCCCTGCGGACCCCCTTGTCCGGTAGAAGTCCTACAGATGGCCCATCACTAAGCACAGTTGATGCAGTGGGGAGGATGTGTGGGTGGACAGATAATTTGATATTTAGCTGAAAGAACTAAAATGGGTTTAATGCAGTCTTAGGAAGACAGATTGCCTGCAGCACCTTCTGCTCCTGATTATGGATGCCAATCTCAGGTTTCCCTTTAGGTGTAAAAGCAGCCAGGATGCACGTGTTTCCACAAAGGCTTCAGAGTCCCAGTCTCACAAAAAGAAAGTACCACAGGAGGGTAATAAAGGGTGACCAGCACTGAGGAACATCCTTGCTACAGCACCAGCGGCTGGCTTTAGTTTTCTGTAGTATCTTATGATTCCATGCCAAACGTGTGGGGCTGTCCTCAGAGTTGCTGTAAAGCCTCTCCTGGAATGGACAAATCTGGCTGAAATGATCCTAACTCATGAGCCAAAGACCTGCTACTTCTCTTCAAGGTCATGGCAGTTCAACACCGAGGACCTTCCATAACATTGCCCCATGACTGTCCTTTAAATGCATCTGCCGTCTTTGCCACCTTTGCAAGAAAATCTCAGGTCTGCACACCAGCACTGACCTATGTCAGTAGGGTCATCAGCATCATGCAGGAGTGTCAAGCTTCTCCCCCAAGAAAGAGCTACAACAGAGGGAGAAAAAGCCCCCAGCTGCCCTCTTCCAACTTCCAGCAGCAGAATCACAGCACACCAAGGAATCACCACAGCATGTTCCTCTGCTGACAGCAGCAGGGTGGCTTTCACACAAGCCTGCAGCCTCAGCTCTCGCCTGTCAACCACCTAGTCAATGAATGGCTCTCCTTCCACTCTATTTCCGAATTGGGCTGCAGCTGAAAGCAGGAGAAGCAGATCACTGGGATGCAACAGGCATCTGACTACATTCCTGCTAGGAAGAGAAAGCTTTACTGGTGGCACAGCCCCCGCTTCTTACTAGCACTCACACACTCCCCTTCCTATGAGCTCTCGGGACAAACAGGCACCAGGCACACTGTGTATAAACAGAATATAAATACACTGGGAATACTCTGCTGGCCCAGTCTGAATACAAAGTGCTGACTAAGTGGTCATACCCAACAAGAGAGGTCAGAGTCTGCTCTACCATCTACAGCAGAAAAGCCGGGCACTGCAGTCACTATGGTGCTCCTCCATCCTTCTCTGCTTTTGCCCCAGCCCCCCAGTTCTCACCCCTGGGTCCAGAGGGGAGGGAAATTCAAAGCACATCAGAGCTGAGCAAAGAGGAAGAAAATGAAGAAGGGGAAGGGGCAGGTGTCAGGAATAAGAACACGTGTTGGGGAGGGGTGAAGGTTGAGGAGGAGATGGATTGAGACAGAGAGAGAAAGCAAAGGAGGGAGGGAGGAGATGAAGAAGGCAAGAAAGAGATGTGACAGCAACTTCATAGTGGCAGGTGGAACGTTGGATGGGGGAATGCGCCAAGCAGAGGGAGCTGGGTATGATCTGCAAGAGGGGAAACAGGAGAGAGTTTTCAGCTCTGTCTCTCTGATGAACTTATCCATCCTTCCTCTGAGTGGACTACTCTCTGCAAACACACTCTTCCCTTTCCTTGCTGGCAAGAGACAGCCAAGGATGGCAGTGGAGGGAGGGCAGAGGAGGTACAGCATGTGCACAGCTCGAAGGCTTTGGGCACACTCCAAGTCTCAGCAGTAGGTATAACAACAACAGTCCCTAAGGAGCGGGTCTAGCTGGTGAAGGTTACTCCTTTTCTGTTCCTCATTAGCATGGGATCTCCTATTACTGTTGCCCACGTTTAGCACACTCCAAGGGGCACTGCCCTCATATACTGACCTCAGTTGTTTACTGTCCAGAACGATGCCTGCCTTATAGAGCATACAGCTGAGAAAAGCAACCTGACTATGCATACCTCCTTGTGCTTTTTGTCCTAGTTGAGTTTTTCTCACTAAACAGGAGGCCAGTACTCCCTGAAGCCTGCCCCTACCCATACCCTCCATCAACAAGTTGATCCATTTCAGACAACTGCCATTAGTGGAAAAGTCGAGGGCGAACGTCACTACAAGGACGATGCATTTTCTTAGCTCCTTATCACAAGGCCCGTGGTTCACAGGACCCAAAGTCAGCTATTCACAAGGTACTTGCTTGCACGTGTAAGGCCCGTCTGAGCACACAGCCAGCACCCCCATCTCAGCCCCGCTACACTCAGGAGCGATTTCAATTAAATAGCAGAGTGATTGAAGAAACAGACAAATAGGCCTTGTGCAGGAGTATGGCGGGTGCATGCCAGCAACTGCGTGGACGTGGGCGTCATTCTCCCACGGCGTTGCGAAGGACTCTGGAAAACAGCACGCTCCCTCACATCTTCTCCATCCCCGACTGCCTCTCTGCAGTGCTGCCGACCACCCTGATGGTCAGTGGCACAGGGTAACTGGGTGGTGACAGCAGTGACCAGCTAGGGAAAGTCAGCCAAAAGGGGTTACTTAAAAAGAAGAGGCATGATCTGCTGTGGCCAGGGCTGAGCGCTGGGGTCATGAGGTCCCTGCTGGTCAGGGAGCAAAGAGGTGGTGGTGAGAGATGTCCTCACGGCAGGGGAGAAGGCTGTGGGTGCCAGGTGAGCCGTGGGGCTGTGAGGCCCTCACCCTGCTGTCAGGAACAAGAGGCCCGCTAAGTGGGGGCAGCCAGGATAAGTCGGGGGGGGGGGCAGTCTGCCTGAGAAATGGCGGTGGGCTGTGGAGGGACCATCCCTGTTAAACCAGCATGACAAAGGGTAAGGGGGCACCAAATGGGAAAACGTGGAGGGTGGGCTGCAGCAGTCCCTCCCTATCTTCTCTCACCAGCTTAAAATCTCCCCTGTCCTTAGACTGGAAGGGACTGCTAATAAACCTGCCTGCTCCGATGGACAAACAGGCTCCACTGACTTCACGGCTCACACATGTCCCTGCTGACGTGAGGAGGGGGGGTCAAACATCCCTTCCCCCACAAAGCCCCAATAAACAATTGCCTCAGCTGGCATAGGCTCCCTGCTCTATAGCTGCAGGCAGGGAGAGTACAGATCATATTATATTGTATTTGGCAGAGAGGGGACAATCATTTTTCAGGGAATAATCACTCCCCGATTCCCACTTTTCTCCAAGCTCAGATGACACCTCAGAACAGATGGGGGGTTCCTAACATCCCTGGGCTACCTGCAGCTCTCAGTAGGGTTGCTACCTTGTAGCGGTGGTGTTTTTCTCCCCTCTTGAGCATTTTCCAATTCCAGCATGATTATTAATGCCTGGTCCCCTCTGTCACATGCTCTCCTTTCTGTTCCCTGACACGATGAGCAAAGGGCCTGACTGTGGACAAATTCCTGCTGACTCCTGTTGGAAATCTGGGCTGTGGGAATGGAGCTCACTAAGAAGGAGGTGGCGTGAAGGAGTCAGCTAGGCTTTGTCACTGTGGCTCCTCTCCTCCAAAGGAAAAGAAAGAGATAATGATGTTAGAACATTTTAACCTTTCTTTTTCTGAGCTTGATAGGCTTGGCCTGAGGCACCTTTCCTAGCAAAAACAGGCTGCTGTAAGATTGATTGGTTGGGTGCAGAGTTTAAAGGTAATTTTCTCTTGTCACATGCACATAAATTATTGTGGCTCAAGCTGCGATCAGCTCCACATCTTACTTGTTCGACTGCTTTTATGCCCAGGCTCTGATGAAGGTTTCTAAGAACCATGTCCAGCGCTCCCCAAGCAGCATCCTATATAAATATGTATCAAGACCACCACAGGCATATACACAGAGTTAGTGTCAGGGGGCAGTGGAGAAGGAACAGGCACACACGCCTGCAAATCTGCATAGCCAGGGCCATTCAGCCCAGAAGTTGCAGCTAGAGCTTTGTTTGCTCATCTATGAACCCATTTTAAATGTTCTGTCCGCGAATGCCAGGGCAAGGAAAACTCATCCACTCAGATTATTCACCAGGGGGAGAGAAAAAAAGATGCACATGCACACACACAAAGGAAGCACAGCTGCAGCCAAAGTGAATTCATTTTTAACATTCATGAAAATATTCACAGAACACTTCAGTGCTATTTGCCTAAATTTTGCTGTTTGGAGTAAACACTTGAGCCAGTGCAGGCTGTTTGTTCTAGGAGAGATACCGCATCAGGGATGAGGGGTGGCTCTCGGCTCCAAGTCACACAGATTCATGCTATGGCCCCAGGTACATGTGGCCCCCTTACTTTAAGGCACAGACTCACAGTCTGCCACTGCATAGCTCCTGACTCTTGGTCGTTGCAAAATGACTTTGCGAGTACCTGCAGCCATCACGTTCCCCATCCATCCCAGCCTTACGCAACGAAGGCACGTGCGCTCTGCCGAATTTAAACACAAAACCAACAGCAAACGATTTAAACGCAAAACCAATGGCAGGCACCTTGGTCTGGGGGAGCAGACCCCGTCCCCCCCGGTGC
>JAVJGJ010000057.1:5440921-5463708 GCA_035590215.1 Microhierax caerulescens | reverse complement strand
GGATGCAGCTGGGTGGCCCGTGGGCTTCACTGCTGGCAGCAGCAACAGAACCCCATTCTCAGAACCACCCCGCTCCAGTCTCATCCCAACTTATGTGTAAACCAACTTAGATAAGGCGAAACAAACCTGAGTGTGGCCATACTTGCAAACTGCTCAGATGAAGCAATACCTAAAAGCAAAAGCTGTAACTCTCAGGGGACATAAATTCTCTGAACTGCTGCGGTGGGCTGGATGAGGGATGCGCACATCCTGAAACAGCTCCCCTAAAGCAGAGGTCTAGGGGGCATTTTTAAAGCTTCCAGACAAGGGTGAGAACAGGCAGGTGTTCTCCTGAAGGGGCATAAAATCTTTGTGGGAACTTGACCTGTCAGAGCCAGGCTCAGGCCCTGAAGTGCAAGCAAACGCATCCCCTCTACTGGCAATTTTCTCAGCTCCAGCAACCTGTTAGACCCAGCAGCTTGCAGGGCTTTACGAAACAAAAAGCCGACAACCCGAACAGGAATGGAAGCATTGGTTCATGTGAAACTCCTGGGGATCCCTGCATAGTCCTGGTCTTCAGCGACACTTCATTACCTTCCTAATTTATACAACACACCAGTATTTTTTGAATAATGTAATGAGCCTGCTAGCTTCTTCCAGCAGGCAGAGATCAGGGAAGGACAAAGAGCAGCTTGGTCAGAGCACGCTAGCAGCTGGCTGAACAAAGGCAGGGGATGTGAAAAAACAGTTGGATCAGACCAAAGCATGGTAACAAAAAAAACCCCAAAACCCCCCAAAAAACAAAACCCAAAGAAAACCTTTGATGTTGACATGGAACTCTGAGTTGGGAACTTCCCCACTTCATTACTTGCCCTCTGATATAGGAATGGACTGAGAGATGAACGCCAGATCCATAGCACTTGTGGGTAAGGCCACCCCAAGTGTCGTCAGGGAGTGTCTATCGTCTTTTAGTCAAAGTCATTGTCCATAAGACCTTTTCACCCTATCCATTCTGTCTGGAAGAACCATCCTGTGTTTGCCAGACCTAAGTGGTAATCCAGAGGGGGGCTGAACTTTTGAAATGGAGGGCTTTGAGTCACTCGAGCACCTGCTTCTGAGCTTTTGGTAGGACCACCACTTTCACAGTCATGAGAAAGACTGGTAAAAATGGTTTACCGGAGCTGCTTTTCAGCTGGTGAGGGTACAGCATGAAGGAGCTGGCAGGAATGGGATGATAAACCACTGCTGCCAAACGCAGGGAGTCACCTGCCCAAGTAAGCCCCTGCAACCTACTGATCTGACAAGTGTCTGAGGGAGAAGGAGCCCCGAGCTCGAAGAATCTTCCCAGTTAAGTGGTCTATCAGTGTTCTGAGATATCAAAGGCAATTTTAACAGGCAGAGGTCCCTTGGACCAATCCTGGCCCTGACAGAATCAAGTGGAGCTTTGCCATTGATTTCACCGGATTAGGGATACAATTTCACCTCTTTGAGTCTCCCTCTTGCCCTCATTCCCTGTAAATTCCTCTTGGCTGGAAAATGAGTGCAGCATGAAGAACAAAGCAAACATGGAAATTAAGGCATACCTTCAATTCACATCCATTTAACTGAATTACAACAATTTTCCAGTAAGCTCATTGCTCATCAAAGTGAGGAACAAACTGAATTTGACTGGCCTCAGACAGACTCAGCATAAGTAAATTAAGTGCAAATTTCTCCGGTTTCCAGCTCTGTCAGGACACCCCTGTTCTGTCCATCAACATGACCTGGTATTCCTGCCCACTCTCCCCATCTGCTGATGTAGCGAAGTCCTGAAAAGAAGAAGCTGCTATTGCCCATGAATTTTTAATGTAGCAAGGAAAAGGCTGGAGGAAGAAGACTACTTGGTGGCATTTACTCCCTATGATCAAAGCCATTTCATGTCTCTTGTGTGATATTATTAGAACACAATATGAAGTGAAAGCAGTGTTCAGACTAAAGGTCCCTATTCAAGAAACGTTTTCTGCAGAGGAGAACGCAAAAACCAATGCCAGTGGGAAGCCCATATTCTTACAGCATCTCTCTGCCCATGTGTATCTGCAGGGAATTACATGACAGAAAGAGCAAGCAGGTACCTTAAGTCCAGTCCCTTCTCATCACAAGCGCAATGTTCAACAGGACATCTCTACTCACCTCTGAATGCTTCCCAACACCTGAACGCATTGGGTATGGCCAGCAGCAAGAGACCCAAGTCTAAACAGATAACACGCCACAGAAAGAATTGTATTTTAGGTCTCTGCTGTCATTGGTTTTTATTAAATAAAACTCCCAGGGGCTGCCAGGTACCAAAAGCAAAAGTCAGCTGCTACGAGTAAGTAGGGTGCAGCCAGCTCGAGGTTCTCATGTTCCTAAACCAGCAATTCCTTCTGTACTGACTGTGTGCTTGGGACATAGGAAGCAACCACCCGAGAGACTGGAACAGCAGGGACACCGCTGGCATGCCCTGTCGCTCTTCTGTCATACCTGGGCCATCCTCCAGTGCCAAGAGGCAGAAGGCGGCTGTACAGGAAGAGCTGCTAAACAGCCAGCAAGGAGAAAGGGAATTGTCAGCTAGCAGGAAAGAGGATACTGGGGTTCAAACAAATCTGGCTCTCTGGAAGTCTGGATTAATTCCAGACCTTTTCTTTCCTCTCCCTGCTGCTAAAGGACACCGCAGAGCTTTCGAAAAACTTCTTCCTCTGACTTCAAACCCTCTGCCTGTACCTGACAAACATGGACACGAGAATATTTCCTTGGGAAATATCTGCAGTAGCTGAATACGCAGTAATTACAAGCTGCCCTGTCTCATTGCCATCATTCAATCAACAACCAAACTCAGACACCAAAAGGCCAAGCTGACCAAACTCCTAGCCACGAGCAGTGTATCCCGTACAGATCGCACCCACTGTTGTTCAAGGCCGCCTGAAACAAATCTGTCCACTGTTGGTAAGGGTTTGACGAGGGCTTCGTGAAAAGCTGAAGCCTTGTTCACATTATACCTCTGATGGTGCTGAGGATGCATTGCCCTTACCAACTGAAATTTTAGCTTCTGTTCCATGGCTGAAAGAGAGAAATATCTGTAAGCAAGGGTCAAGGTTCAACAAATAGCTGGGATACCGGCGCAAAAATATTTGCCCATTGAGTCACATTGCTGATAGAAGACTCATGACTGCTTGCTGTAAACCATCACGCCAACACATCTGCACTAATATCACCAAAGCAAAGTCAAAGAACCTCAGCTTTAGCTGAAGTGAAATTTAAGCATTTTGGTAAACATAATGTCTGTAAATGAATGCTGACATCTGTCACACAGATGTTTACAGAAGAAACAGAAAGCCTCTGAACGGCCCCTGCTGCCTCTGTGTTCTACTAAGCTGGATTGATGAGGATGCTGTACTGGGCAGCTCTTTCTATGCCACTGTGCAGATGAAGCACTGTTGATTGAAGCAGAGGAAGACCATGAACACTCAAAAATGTCCAAAGGAAACTGCAAGAAATCAACACTTCATACATTATGCGGTTGCAGTCCCTCAAAGCTTTGCAATGAAAAAGCTCCATGAGGCAGAAGTTCTGTTCATACACAGGAAGCTGGGAACGCGCCATGGCTTACATCTTTGGACTGAAAAGGTCGTTCGCTCTTGCTGGCACAGAGAATTGCACAAAGGATTGAGGTTTCACACAGGGCAAACTCTCCCCACACCACTTACACAGCACAACAGAGCTGCGGGTGATGCACCAGGTACTGTAAAGTCCAGAAGGAAAGAAACAGGTGAAGGAGGGCGCAGGGCACAGTCCTTTGTGGAAAGGGACATACGACACTACTGTTCTTTGTGTGTGCGTGCGAGTGAGCGAGGTGAGACTGGCGTATGTGATATTCCAGCCTACTGGGATGACTGAATAGGAAAAAGATAAAGGTTTCAAGATCTGTGGTTTTTTTTTTTTGTTTTTTTTTTTTGCTAGGGAATAAGCTTACAACAAGAAAGCAAAACAAATCGGCACAGACAGAAAGGGCAGAAACCACACTTTGTCTGCAGACCAAGACTTCCTTATAACTTCCAGGTTTATTCTCAAGCTTTCTGAAGCTCTCCTCATTCTCAGGAGTCAATGCTAAAACACACTGAGCACCCTGGCCAGGACAGAATCAATGTCTTGATGAGTGGGGACCATGCAATGTACTTTTAGTTTCCTAGATGCATTCGACTCCTAACGGAAAGATTTAAGATGTCACCAGTACTGAACAGATGACCCTTAGCTCCACACTCAAGACATTTTATGATGCAAAGCTGGGCTTCATCATTTCTAGCTCCTGTAATACCTTTCCATAAAGCTGCCAAGTGTTACAAGATAGCTGTATAGGAGACAGATGGGGCTGATACAAAGAGAGAAATAGTTTGTGATTGGAATATGGTTATCGAGCTAATGAAGCACTAATGGCAGATCCAAAAAGGATGCACAAGCTGCTCAACTTTGACTCCCTGAATCCAGCCATTCAGGACAACTTTCCCCAGCAGGTTATAGCTCTCATCTTCCTCGACTCTGGCCAGCATGGAAGAAATTGTCAAATTCTAGCATCCCTCTGAAAGATGCAAAGCTGTTTTGATGACTCACCTGGAAACCACAACAACTAAGTCACAATAATACTGAGTCAGAATGGAAAACTTTGGAAAATTAAAGTTAAAGGAAAATAAAGTTTAAGACTAGGAAATGTTTCAGAAAAAACCAACCCCAAAACATTCACTATTATTTGTAGATTCTCTCCTTTTGTGTTAGACCAGCCAGAGAAATGATTAATGCTTTCTGATTATTTCTTAACAACACTTGGAATATAAGCAATGAGAAATAAAGAAAAAAACAATATATAAAAAAAAAACCCTCTCCTTATTCCCTCCATGAGACCTCCTCAAAAAGAAATACAGAAGGTTCACAGTAAGACACACTGGTCAAAAGAAAGGAAAACCAACCAGGGACTGCATTTCGGAATTTAACTTAGTATAGATGTTCTTTTAAGAAAATCACTCTCACTTGCCCTGTCTATAGTGGGATTAGGAATTGCAAAGAGCACGTATTTAACTAGCTAATGTGTGTTAAGAGCTTTGCACACATAAGGCAGTATGCTTCCACAATGTATTAAAAATCAGTTAAACCTTCGGCTACTTCTTGCTATTATGCTGAACATACGTTAAAGTCATACTGCCTTGTTTTCATTAGGCTGCTAATACGTGCCCCCAAAGACAGCTTCACCTCAAAGTTCCCATGAGAAAGACCTACAGGTTTAGCTATGTTGGCAAACCCATCTGAAGCTGACACACTGCTGATGTGGCTGTAACATACTTCCTACCTCTCCATCCCCCCAATAAACACTCTTGGCAAGAAGATGACAAGGCCAGCGAGCTTCACCTGCACTTTGGCTCTTGTACTGTCACGTTCAGCATCATGTTTCCTCATGCCTACAATCAGAGTAACAGAAGTTTAAGGCACGGACCTGATCCCGGACACAAGAAAGTGGAGGCGTGCTGGCAGGTTGGCAGAATTTCAATTGCTGCATGTCAATTCACACCGGCAAATTGCGGCTCATCCTGAAATTGTTTTGCTTTGGTTCATGACTTCTGACCATCGGGTAGGAAAGAAAATGCTACCTGTCCCAGTACCTTTGTGAATCCAGCCTGACTTTTCTCTCCTAAATCAAAGCATTTGGTGGGATTTACCCAACTCTGCAAGCTGCCTTTACATGACTCAAAATTAGGTTTTCAACCTTAATCCCAAAATAAAACATCCTGCCTCTGCTGAACAATAACACTTTAAATATATCCATTGCCCCTTCAGAGTAAGGGCTGGTCCCCATTCATTCTTTAAATCCCTTGTCCTGTTTCTCTGTGCAACTCACAGAAGAAGAAACTATATTCTTTCTCCTGCCCTTTTCCCTGCTCAGGCAGGACAGTCACCTGGATGTCACCAGGCCGGAGATCTTGTCGTCAGGCACCAAACAACCATCATAGAGTCTAAAAGAGGCTCTCGAGGCCCTGGTGACACAGGCACTGTGTGTGCTTCCTCTGCTTTACAGCTGACTCACACAGAGAACCACCAGGCTCTTTCCAGGACAGGAAAAATAACTGTATATTATCTGTTTAAAA
This sequence comes from Microhierax caerulescens, assembly GCA_035590215.1. NCBI lineage: Eukaryota > Metazoa > Chordata > Aves > Falconiformes > Falconidae > Microhierax > Microhierax caerulescens. The sequence goes on along the minus strand of JAVJGJ010000057.1, from coordinate 5,457,583 downwards.
GCCTCCTAATCCTTAGGCAACAACTGAGTAGTAACCGCAGCGATAGGGCAAATCTTTCTGCTTCATATGAATAAACTCCGATGCAATATCACTGCTTGCTGCATCAAAGGCTTTCACATAAATGGCCTTTTTTTTTTTTTTTCTTCCCCTTTTACTAAAATAAAGAATGCATGTGTGGAAGGACTTGGTTGTTTAAAACTTTGCTTAGGTTTCCATTTCCTGCATCACGCTGGCACTGAGGAACTAGACGATGTCATTGGAAATAAACGGAAAGGAAGAGAAGAGCGTAAATGGGGAAAAAGCAAATCACCTCTGCGTTTCAACAATCCGACACATCATTTGCCAGACCGGGGGGGGGGGAAAGTTTCTTCTACAAAGGACTACTGCTTATCTTTTTAAGGACACTAACTGCCCCATGTCAGTCTTGAGTCACTGCTCACCCTAAATATCTGTTTGCTGACACAGGGACACACAAAGCTGTGACAGTGAGGGAGTGATCTGCCAACGCCAGCTGTGTCCTCTGCAAGTGCTTTTTCACTAGAAGCCATAATGAAATGATGAAGGATTCCGCACAGTTCCATCTTATTCCCCAAAATTGCACAGATAGAAAGAGACCACAACAAAACACGGCACCTCTGGAGCAGAGTTACCCACTCATGTCCACTGACATCCTTTCTACATGGCGACTTCTTGTCCCATGGGGAAGAGCTGTGGGATATGAATACCCTTAGCTCATTTCCTTGGTTGTCCTGGTTCATATCTGGGTTGTAACTCAGGTTGCTAACAGTCGGTCACTTCTGGTCCATCACGGTTCCTTTCCCTCAGTGAAATCATGGCACGGATACTTCCACCACGAGAACAGAACACGCTAGATAGCCTTGTGCATATTGCTTGCCTGGTCCTAAATCCTCCCTTGGGACACGCATGAAGCTCAACCCAGTACTTACTGCTGCTCTGGCTGTGTCTTGCCAGGTACTCTGTCTGCTGCGGCACCTTCAGTAAACTACACAGATTTTTGCTGGGTACTTTTGTAGGGATGAATGCATACCTCCAGTGTAGACATGGGACACTGCTGACATAGCACTGGCCTTGGAGGAGGCAGTGATGCCCTAGGGGCGTTGTAGCACAGCCAGGCAGAAAGGCTGAAAGGAGAAGAGAGCACTGAGGTCTTTAAACTACAGCTCCCCTGAGAGCCAGGGATGCTGTCGGGTAAACAAAGTTTATCTGCAAACTGATTGAATTAAACAGTTCAGATGAGTCAGTTTGAGCTGAATGTAAATACAGTACTTCATTTAGACCCTTCCAGAGAAAGAATAAAATGTATTGCAAATAAATAATAACAGCAACAATAAAAGAGGTGAAAAAAATCTCATATTTCCCAAATTTTTTGGAAATGGCATTTTCCATTTGAAATTATTGCACGCAGCAAATTTCAAAGCATCTCACCCTTGCTAGCAATTCCAACTGTTTCCTCCCTAATATCTAGCAATTGGAGTTTTCTATCTCCTCTCTTCATTACTGTCCTGATACTAACAACCTGTACAAACGCAGGCAGATTTGAACTTCCATCAGAGAATTGTAGCAGCTGCTGAGCGTGGAGAGGATTTTCTTTCTTTTTTTTTTTTTTCCTCTTTTTTTTAAACAATTAAAAAGAAGTATCTGACTGTTTCTACAAAAACAGTGGACTGGACAACATCTTGTAAAAAAACATTGCCAGCTGAAAACTGGCAGTTGCTCTGTCAGTATGACAGAATAATTAAAACCAGTATGACAATAATTAGCACTTCTATAGTTCTTTTCATCCATGGATATCAAAGCACTTCACAGAAACAAGTGCAGCTACCTCAATTTTTAAAGCTAAGCTCAGAAAAAAAAAAAAATAAATCAGATTTTTTTCCCTGTGGAAATTTCCAACAACTTCATCACTGGTTTTCATCCTAAATTAGAATCAAGAGTCATTTTTTTTTTTTTTAAAAAAAATTTCCAAATGGAAAAGGGCTTAGAAAATAAAAAAGCACCAAGGTTGATTAGGAAATGTTGGTGTTTTCAATGGAACCACAACATTTTGCCATTCTGAAATTAGTGCACTGTGTTTTAAATCTCTCAACAACACGCCGCATCTGCCTCTGGGAAGGGAATGCCTCCTGGGAGCTGTAGTTCAGGCTTCCCTGCTGATCCTGATAACTCTATTAGTTAGGCACCGCCTGTCCCCACTCTCCTCTAAGGCTGGCCCTGCCTCTCCTACTGTTCTGCAGAAAAACATCATCAAACTAGTCCGTCCTGCCTCTGCTGGGCTCGCGAATGGGAAGCACCGACTGCAGCGAGGAGGGCTGGGCAATCTAGCGGAGCAGTAAATATAAAACCCAACAGCTCCCATGAACAATTTCATGTGTTAGAAGCCAGCCCGGCTCCCCTCCCAGGAGTCAGTGAAGCCTCCTACAGTAGATTTGACTTTTTGGGGATCAGTTCTTTCAGGTCAAGCCTGATTCCAGGGAGCTGAACGAGCCAGTCGCTGCTGCTGCTGCTGCTGCCTTGGGTTTATGCCCGCAAGTAGCGCGGTCACCGTGTCCACTTGTTTGTAGCTTACAGGTTCGTTCTTTCACGGACCTGCCTGGCGCGAATTGGTGGGGAAAAGGAGGACAAGTCACAATTACTGCTTACAGCCCTCTCGCCTCAAAGCAAGGCTGCTAATGTAACTTGACAGAGGCTTGTCACGGGTTACATACCCAGATCCTCAGTGATAGCCACACTTCCCTGCAGGTTGCTAGGCTTTACCGCTGCCAAGGGTACAGGACCCCGCTACCGAGCCAGCTACCACAAAGAGCTTCCTCTCCAGGGAGGTGGGAAACGTGCACGGGACCAGAGGGAGCCTGAAGAAGCTGGTGCTTTTCTAGGAAAGCCCGTTTAATGCATTTCCAGAACGGGCCTGAACATTCCAGCACTTCACTTGTGCTCCCCTTACACACACACTGGGGCAATTTCTCTCAGTGGTCCCGGTCATTAGGATACTGAACAGGGGCTTTGATGACTAATCAAACAAGAGTGAGCCGATTAAACTTTTGTTGTTTTCTCTGACTGTTCCTTTAATAATTCCACAGCAACAAACCGCAGGGAGACTGCAGGTTCATGAGGGAGAAATGAAGGTGAAGCAGTTAACGTTGCTACCGATTTAGCTAACGTTACTAAAACCAAAGTAGATGTTTGCAGGCACAGAGCATGAGGCAACTGATTGGTATTAGGTTCAGCCTATTGTTCATAATCACGCATAGAACCCAGTTAACCCTTTAAACCTGACCTGGTAAAACAAGATGGCCAGCTGTAAACATTGCCCTGGGGAAAACTAGGTGCAAAGCCTACCCTTACAAGCATGCCCTTTACCTGTATTTTAGTATACTTTACAGATATTTTTTTTTTTTTCCAGATGCTTCTGACACTGTGTCTGACTGCATAACCTGACATACGCTACTGATAGCTCATCCTGGGATGCTTATCATATTAGCTATTTACATGTATGTCAGATCTACACCAGCCCTTACTAACAACACCCGAGTTACGCATAGCACAGCTTATCCTCACTCAGTGTTACCATCCAAAAACAATTCCAGCAAACAATCAAAGCATTCTTGTATTAAAACAAGGGTGGGTGTGAAATATTCTCTTTTACCTAGCAGGAAAGGATGCTGGAGCTTTCTGGGTAAAAGCCTAGCTCGTAATAGACCTCTCAGACCTGTATTTCCCTACTTGCAGATTTACACAACTGAGGAAAGAAAACGGGACTCTCCCCAGCTTTACCTGTAAGCAACACACCCTCTATTGCCTCCAATGCTGAGAGCTGCAAAGAACAGAAGAGAAAGACAAAACTTCCCTGATGACCCGGGGCAGTAACGGAGACCAGTCTGGCATTTTCCCCTTGTAGGACAAAGTCCTCGGCCAACTTTAAGCAGGGAAGGACTGTTACTGTTTAAAGGCTATACACTCTGTAACAAGGCAGTGACTGCATCTACTGAAAGCAATTTGCAAACCTTCTTGATTTCTAGATTTGCCTTAATTTCTCGATTTAACGAGCACACGATACCGGGCTCAGACCTTTAATTCTCAGTTGCGAAAGAGGGAACGGATGCTGATGAGTAGAACCATCTTCTACGGGAAATGCATCACCTTACCCTCCTCTGTCAAAACATAAATAATGTACTGGGACAGTGTCATCTTGTGGTTGTTTGCTGGCATAGCGGCCACCGGGGAGGGCACACCGCCCGGCCCCAACCCCCTCCCCCCACAAGCCTGCCCTCAGGAACCGCATCCTTACAACCTGCCTTTGGGGTGAAACAGGACCTCCCCGACCTGCCCAGCCCGCATCCTCCGGGCAGGTGGTGGCAGCTTCTGCCCTGCTGCATTCGAAGCCCTCACGGAGAGATGAAGGCAATTCAACACCTGAGACAACCCCACAACCTGAGCTGGCTGCAAAAATCCGGGAGGGAGAGATGTGTGAGGAGGGGAGCTGCTAAGTTCAGAAACAGGAGCCGTAAGGCTGAGCAATAAAATTCCACTCGTCCCTTTGAGAATCTCCTGCCTTGCAAGGTAAATTCCAAGAACTGGCACATCTTCTTGCTCCTAGCACTCCAACCCTACAGAGAAAGCGGATTTTGAAAACTCTGTTGTGTAGAAAGAGGAAAAAATACAGCCCTAATTCAAAGTTAGTACTTAGCAAGGAAATTCAGACACCAAACTGTGCTCTTAATGGAGAACTAATGGATGTTAATTAACCACCAATTGACAAAGAACATATTTACTGTAGTTTAACAGCTCTGCAAATAAACACAAACTCATTTACACATGTTTAAACCTTAATAAATACATTTGCAGTCATTGGCCGTTTAAGTTGATGTTCAGGCTGTCCCCTATAGTAAATCTAAAGGGATACATTTGGTTGCAAAAGTTATTGCACATTAATTAAACATTAGCTCATTGCAGAAAACCAAATAAGTTAATGGCAAATGACCTCTTTCATCAATACTGGTTTATTACACAGCTATTAAAAAGCCCTATGCAAAAATGAAGAAAAACAGCCACGCAAAACACCTTTCTCTCTGCACCAGCACCTTTGCACAGTCAGTGCATGCACAGCACCTCCCGGGAAGGGTGACTTCCCCAGGCATCGTGCGCAGGTGAGGAGGGCTGGGGCAGCGTGCAGGAGCTTTACTGCAGGCAATGATCCCAGAAGTGGGTTTCTGAGAGTGATTTGATTGTGGTGAGCACGCGACAGGATTTAGAAAAGCGGTTCTGAGAAGGCAGCATGGCATAGAAGAGCATGTACTCATGCTTACAAGGAAAGGTGGCGGGAGGAATACTTGCAGAGTTTTCACTCTGTGAACTTATTTCAGTCAGTCCTGTGAGCCTTTCATTTGACTCCTTTCCTAGTTTTCTCTGTGTGGACAGTATCATCTTCCCTTCTGCTACTGCATTTGCTGTCCATTCAAAACAAGATCCTTCTCCTTTGGAGGCCTCACCATGATCCCACATCCCTCCCCCTCCTCCTCCCATCCCATTGCTCAGTCCATCCCTTAAGGCTGCTTCTTAACTGGATCCATATATTTTGCTCTGAAAGCACTCCGCTGGCTTCCCAAAGGTCTGTGATAAGGGTTAAGCCCTTAGTGTATGCCAAATGCTTTAAGATTCCCTCACAGAAAATCCCAGACTTAGACAAAAGGTAAACGCTGCCCCCCTTTCACACACTTCTTACAGGAACGCACAGCATAAACCCAAGTCAAATTGTATTTATCCCGCGTTGCTTCATTCTCTAATGCTGTTGCAGAAGCCTCCAGCGGAGGGAGCTTAAAATAACTAAAAAAAGCTTTACTTTCAAGAGACAGACTGACTTAATTAAGTCATCGTTTTGTACTTTATACAGGAAAGAAAAAAAAAAAAAAGCTCAGGAAAGGAGAAAAGGAAATAATCAGCATCCATCAAACAGGAGAAGTCCAGATCAAACGGTGAAGAAGTGTTTTCAGACTTTGAGAGAATACAAATAGCAGGAAATAGAAAACACAAATTAAATTAAGAATCATAAAATTTCTTCTATTCACACAGCTCAGGCAACACTGTCTGGGGCCAATTTATTACCAGGCTCAACAACAAATAAGCTCACACGATTCCCATGCTGAAATAACCTTTACTCATTTCACAGTAAAACTACCATAGGGGTCTGGTAAGCAAATATGAATTATAACTGCCTGTCAGAAATAATGATGATAATCCTTTTCCACTCCCACAACATCTGGGGATTACAACCTCCTCTGCAGACAATGCAGCCATCTCAAATACACAGTTTACCAAAACAGACGTATGTAATCAGCAAGTTCACAGATGGGGAAACTGAGGTACAAGCAGAGGGTCGGTCCACAGGCACAGCATAACTGGTCGCTGTTCTCACCACACTACTCCACCAACATTGGTGGGGTTCTTCCGTTTTACACATCGCTGCCATCATCTCAACAGATGACCTGCAGCAGCACTCAGGCTCTGTGATTACAGGCCAGGGTCCCCTCGTGCCAGGTGCTACACAAACTCAAAGAACTCAGCAAAAAGGGATTTCCCTGTTTCAGTGCTTGTGATGGCACTGAGACTGCATCCCTTTGTGGGAATTGTGTCTGGAAAGCCTGGATCTGTTACTAGCTGGCAGTCCCTGAGGATTTGAGGACCTTGATGGCTGGGGTGAGTTTTCTCTGATGTTGGGGGTATACATTGCATTCTAGTGACTGGACCTAGGGAAAAGCACACAGGCTGAGCTACCTCCTCCAAGCTGAGCCATTTTCCCTTCAGCTTAAGGGGGCGAGACCCATAGTTGTGGGAAGCAAAGGTGACACAAAATACAGCAAAAGTTTATTTTTCAGCCATTGCGTGCATGGGTGTGGAGGGCTTTGTCTCTGGTAGAGCATTGGCACAACAAAATCCTGACTAGTTTGCACCCAGTTCCCTCCAGGCAGCCATGGGCTTGGCTAAGAACCCTTCTCTTGGATAACCAGCATGCCCAGCCCAAACCTTTCCTAACTGTGGCTCGCTCCATCTCACATCCAGCTTTCCTGCTGAGGCTATAACGTTAGTAACAAGAAGGAAGCAGAACAACAGCAGCGCATCCAGGAGAGTGATACTTCTGGATCTGGTACGCTTTGAAGACATCGGGCTGCTCTGCCTTCACGCTGTACAACAAACGTGGTATTTGTCAGCTGAAGGCATCCAAGTCAGTTGTGCCAAGATGCCTTTTTGTTCTCAGCTACAGGCAACTGTGAAGTCCCTCTCTTTCCCCAGATGTTTTTGTGTGCTCCGTTGCAAAAATATGTCTGTCAGAACTGCCCGTGCCTCCTCCCAGGGAAACAGTACTCCAGGGCAAGGTGTGTGCGTGTGTCCTTTGAGAATCCGCAGCTTCATTAAAGTAATTGGCATTTGGACTCAGTTTTGGATACTCGATGTTGAAGTGGCTGATGGGGTAACTAATGCTGTGGAGTCAGAGCCAGAAACTGCATAGCAGGCTTCTGAATGTGGTCTCTGGCAAGATCTATGCAATGAAACGACATCGTGGCTTTGCCATACGTTACATGCAAATTAGAGGAGGCTGGCAGCCATGCAACTGGCATGGCACAGCAGCAACCATCCTTTCAAGGTGTAGAAGGCAAGGCTATTCATCTTCAAGATGGGAAGAAGGCTATTCATCTTCAAGAGATGGGAAAGGGGAGGACGATGCTCCTGCAGTACAGCTGCTTGCTTCCTCTTCCCTCTCAGTGACCTAACGGGGTGGAAAACTCTTCCCGCTGCCCAGTCCCTGGTGCTCCTACCTTATTTCCCAGCTTTGCCAGGAGGTGTGATTTCCCCCCCCTCCCCATGCCTATCCAAAATTCCCTTCAAGTGTCTGCTGCTCTCCATCCCTCCTTCTCCCCGAGCACCCTCGCCTTAGCGCTGGATAGCTGTAGAATATGCACAACAAAATGTTTGTCTGCAGGTGCTGAGCAGTGATAGATGCAGACAGCTGGCTGGCCAGCCGGGACCTCACCTGCTTTGCTGTTGATGAACTACTCTTTCTGTACATTAATTGCTTTTAATGTTTTCCCCCATTTAGACAGCCGTTTCCTCCTCTTTAACCTTTTGGATTTTCTCTGAGCTGTTTGGTCTACAGAACCTAGAGCAAAACTCCCCAAGATCACATAGTGAACTCTGATGTCAGAGGACAGACGTCAGCCTCCTGCCTCCCTATATTCAAAGTGATGAGTAATAATAATTTGGGGAGATATCAGTGAAAGAAACACTCATCCTTGCTATCATTTATTGTTCTTCCAGCAGCCCCACAACTGCAGGGACTCACAATTTCTATGGTGGAGAGAGGACTGGGAGGAGCTAGAGGAAATAAATCCTGCTCTTTTCTCATGCTGGTAGGTGCCCTGTTGCCTTCTGGTAGAACAGCCAACAGAATAGGTAGTTTGGGATGCTATTCCTCAGAAACAGCTTGTGTAGCAACAACGAGGATTCCTCCCCGTGTCCTAGCCTGCTCTTCTCAGCCCACTTCCAACCTGAGGGAGGTCTCTGTACAGTACCAACAGGTGCTGTGGCCACCTAACCCCCACCGCTCCCTCCACCCCCAAAAATAAATAAAATAACAGCAAAGCTCCCCAGCTAAGCTCCTCCACTTCCAATACTGTTTGTGCCTAGACATTGGTGGAAGAAAAATGGCCCCCCAAAGGGAGCAACAATCAAAGTAAGTTTGCAGTGAAGCGTTATATTGCACCAAGTCAAACTGATAGAACCAGAAAGAGGAGATAGCCCTTCACTAATTAAAAGCAGTGCCTGTTTCTGAGATGAGATATAAATTAGCTGTGCTGAATAAATCTATAAAAAGAAGCATGAAGCACCCGAGTATGTATTTTACCTTGCAACATCCATTTGGCTAGAGAAGGGAATGTCAAGACGACATGTCAAGCAAAAGCTGAAGAAGTTAAAAGCCATTTAAAAACTGGCTGAGTAGCATTTAAGGACTAGGCAATTTAACAAGGATTAAAGGTTTGCCCAGTGGTCAAATGAAAATTCTGAATCAGTCTAGAACATTTTGTGCAAGTGACAGCTCAGAGTGAGGAAGGCCTTTCTACCACCCACAGGGGGTTACATGAGGTGTTGGAGTGGGAAAAGGGGCACTCTGACCAGTCCAGGCAGCAGGGTGCTGGACAGGGCCATGGCAGATGTGATGTTCTGGAGTCATACAAAATTCAGAGACTATTAAATTGATAAGTGACAGATGTTATGGAAGCATGGAATATTCAAAGACCAGTGCATTAACTTTATAAATAATAGATGCATCCTTACGGATTTTTTAGTGATTATATCCTTGGTTCTATAGGTAAACCAAAGAAAGTTTTTGCACATCGTAAGAAACCCTGCAGGGAGCTTTATGCAAACCTTCCCCTGCATAGAAAAAAAACACCACCAAAAGCCATTTAACTTTTGACCAGCTATCAAGAGAACCAACAATGCCAACGTCATGAAACAATACGAGCTTCTGGCCTGACTCAAATACATCTGACCTACCTGCTACAGCCTCTCTGGGGCCATGAGCTCTACCTGCACTGTGGAACCTGCGAGTTTTCCCCAGGATCCAGGTGCATGCCCAAGCTGTGACAAGATACTCACATACCACTTTGCTTTCCTCGGTTTGATTTTTTTGGTTAGTTCACTCTTAGTATTTTCATGGAAAGGACAGCCAGGCAGGTAGGCAGATGAGACCCAGGGGGTGCGTGCCTGGGACAAGCAGAGGTCCACAGAATGCACGTGCCCTGAAATATAAAATTAGACTAACAACCACCTATGGAGCTTTACAGATGATTATTTTAAGCTAGGGAGCCACTAATGATGGAGAAGACAATATGGAACAGCTGCCCAGCATCAGCGTTGACTGCATTTGGCAGCAGTCAAGGTCTTGTCAATAGCTGAAGAGTCATTCCCACGGGTGGCACCTGGGCCAGCCTGGGGGTCTCCCCTCCAATTCCTGGCCGTGAATCCGTGGGTCTGACATGGCTCTAGTAGGGATGGGCATGTGGCGCAGAAAATACTCTGCAAGGCTCCAACCCACTCGCAGCTTCCTCGCGTGCCGCACATTGTGCTGGCGGCTGAGTCATCATTTATAAGTGTTATCATTTCCACAGGCTGCTGTTTTCCATCTGACCTCACCCTGACTCCTCCTGCTACACCAGATACCCATGCAAACAAAAGCTTTGTCAGTCACGCAGAATATACCTTTCTTACTGCCCATTTCATATTATTAATTACATGCCCACATCAGCTAAAGAAATGTAATTGCAGCCAAGTTCCTCCTGTGATCCAAAGATGTTCATTAACATTTGTACAGTAACTGCTGTTGAGCTTCCCACATTTCCAGTCAACATTTCATACCAAACGAGGTTACCAAATAATGACTTAATAGCGAACGCAGGGTAATTTATATATTGAAATTAAAGATTAAACCTTAATCTTAATTAAATCTCACAAAAGTTCAGTAAAGCTGCCCAAATTATAAAAAAAATAAAAAGATGTATTGATTATTTGAGAAATGGAAATCACATTTAATAAATACAGGAGTAAGCCATTAAGGGAATGGGGAGACCAGAAAAAGCACTAACTGGTGATTAAAACAAGATAAATATTTATTAAATGTTGCTGTGATTTATTAAGCTGTGTTGGGCTAAACAAATGTAATTTGATATCTGAATCATATCTCATTCTGATACAGCCTTCATTAAATCTGAAGTCTTGGCTTTAAATGGATATCATATGTTCCCTTCAGTTCTTAATCTCTTTGAAATATCAGTTTGATGCTGTGGAAGACACTGAAAGTCACAGAGACAAGTCTCCTGCGTATCAATGAGGTTGGTTTGTACTACAGGTGAGTAGTCAACTTCCCACTCCTCAGGGCTTTCTTACCCAGGACCTGTTGCAACTTTGCGTGGTCCCTCGGTGACAGGGGGATGTTCAGATTTTAAAAGCGTGCTGTCAAAAGGCCAGGCAGGAAGAGCACAACTTCAAATTTCAATCAGTCCTCCAACAACCAGTGTGGAGCTCTGAGGCAGAGCACCCTGCACTGGTTTTAAAGCAGTAAAGCCGACTGTCACGCTAACGTAGCTGCTGCCCAGTGGAACATTAGCAGAGGCTGAGTACACAAAAACATCTCCCCCCTTGTCGCTATGCAGTAATTAGTCCAGCACCAAACAGCTCTGTTGATGCAACTTTCTAGCTGAAATGTTAATCATGCAGGAGTTAAGACATTCATTCTCCCAAGGTTCACAAAGCAACCTTATCTCAGCCCCCTTGCAGAGGGAAAGCACGGTAAAGCATGATGCTCCATGCACATGAGGTGTTTGAATATGAACATTTTTTGAGGTTAGATAGCAAGTTGTCTCTGTCTAAAATGCATTCTCACGCTCTCTTTTCAGCCTCTATTTAGAAGAGGAGCTTCTTGTTGAAAATTACTGGCATAAACGAATTGCTGCTGATAATTAAATTTGCACAGAGTTAGAGTTATGTTACAGGGCTCTTTCCCAGTGCTACCAGACTGAGTCAGACTGCTGGTGAGAATCACTGCCTGTTAGGCTGTGAACCTGAAAAAGGGTTGTAGCATTTGACTTCCACAAGTTTGCTTGAAACTGAATGTTGCAAGAACCCTTAACTTCCTTTGCCACCCCCCCCCACCCCCCCAAAAAACAAAAGGGGGCAGGGGGGAGAGGAAGAAAGCATGTGAAGTCCCCACAAACTGGAGAGGGGAAGAGACGATCACATCCTATTGCTTTTGTCTTTGCAGGAAGCGAGGAACAAAATCAGAGTTCCACCTTTCTCACCTCTGGTATCTTCTTTTCTGCAGGCATGTGAGTGCAGAGAAGGGCAGCAGTGGGGCAGAAGGGAGTACAGAGTGCCAAAGCCACTTCAGATCCAAGAGGACTCAATGTTTTTAAGATAAAACCCAACCATTTCTTTTGGAAGTGGTTCTTTACTGACACATGCACCCTGGTGAAAGCCAGGGTCCAGCCTCGAGAGCCAAGGAGATTCATTAAGCCAGATTAAACATCTCATTTTATTAAAGAGCAGCTGTGAGAGATGCCTTTGCATTGTATGCAGCTTTCCCATAGGAATTTCATGATAGCAAACTCCTGGCACTTCCTCTCCCTTGCGCAAGCAGGACTCAATCTAGCACAAAGTAATTATATTCAATGTGTTTAGCCAGAAAAAAAAAAGGCATGACTTTAAAATCCTCACCTCCAATACAGCCAAGCAGATTCTTCTTCTGGAACTCACTTTTGGGTTGAAAACATGGACAAAAAGTTCAAGCCCCTGAAGCAATTGTCTTGGAAAGTTTTAAGCTACTGAAGATAGCGGGTTTAGGACCAGAACTACAATAAACACAGCAAATGAGTAAGAGTCTCCTGGCAAGAATAAACCAGAATCGCAGAGGCTGATGTTGCCAGTGAAAGGAACAGGAAGGTAACCAAGTGAAGAAACAGCATGAGGAGGATTATCCTTATTTGGAAACAATCCATTCCAGCAATAAATTAAGCCAAGGATCTCTGCATTGGAAAACAGCAGGACAACCTATTAAGCTAAAGGACAATCTACTTTTTCTGTCACCTTTGAGTCCTGAGTGAATGGTGAAATAAACCTGCCAGAGATCAAAATATATGTTATTTCAAGAGCAGTAATGGTTGGCTGGAAGTTACAGAGACAGCGAAATTCTTTCCCTGCACATTCCTAGTGCAAGCGCCTGATCTTCAGCAACAATATTGCTGGATTGCAATGGTCATAAAGATCAACTCACAGAAGAGGGCTTGGGTGGAAGAAGAATGATAATTTGTATTTTATGCCCAAAACAGAGAGGCTGTCACCCCAGCTGCTGTGATGGGATGCGACCAGCTGAAATACTCACTCAGTTCAGCCTGGTGAAGGATTTTTCACAGTGGTATTAGAAGACACAGTTGTAAAACAGAAAAAAACCCAAATTAAACTCTATACACTTTCAGCTCAAAGGGGTCTCTGGATGTGCCAGCTGTAGCACACAACACCGTGGGCACGCTGGTGTGTCCAGGGCCATGCTTCCTGCAGGGAAGCAGCATCCACAATTAAGGGATTTCTGAGGAGCAAACACAGGCTCTGTTTCACAAGGGTTTAAATTACAGAGAAGTGGTCCCTAAAGTGAATACACTGTACAGAACAGGAAGAATATAGTTGAAAGAAAAGAACTAGAAACTTTTAAATGTATATTGGCCACACGTATAATGCGATCAAAACGAAAGAGATTATTTAGATTTCAGATGGTGTTCCTGTACATTTTCAGGTAGCTGCTCCAGCTTTCAACAGGATTTCTTGTAATGCATTTCTAAATAACAACCTGGCTGGTGCATTTTCATCTTTACTTCCACTGCCAGCTGTTCTTCTAGACAAAAGGCCCCAAAAGCTGCCCTGATGGAACTCTGAGCTGACATGTCCTTCCTCTGGTCTCCCAGTCCTAGGCTTTCCCAAACAAAGAAGAGGTACCCAACGATCCCAAGCCATGCATGCTCCATTTGGTGGTGAGTGCAAACAACCTTTACCTGACAGATACTCAAGCATCTCCAGCTTCCCTGAGTCCCCACTGTGATACTCATGCTGGTGCAAAAAAATATTTTTTTTAAAAGCCTAAATTAGGCTGACAAACACAGACTGTGAAAAGGGTAGACTATCAAAGAAAGGTTCCTCTCTTGTAAACAACACTGACAAAACAAAAGTAATTACCCATTGCAGAGTTACCTCTAAAATGAGCTCTTGGTTACATAGTACTACATCATCTTTTCTCAGCTCCCTTTGAAGTCCACCTGGCATGAGGAAGCTGTCCCAGAGATGTTGCTGGTTGCTCCTTCTCCTGCCAGTAAGGGGAACCCAGACCCAGCTTGGGCTCTGCTGCCCAGACCAAACCACTGTGCTAGTCCGCACCGCATTGCCCACAGAAACTATTTTGAAGGAGAGATGCCGGCATCAGGTGAATAAGTCATACATGATCCCTGGCTATGTTATCAGGCCCCTCCGTGGAATATTTCTACCAATGATAAAATGTTATTGCTGCCATTATCAGGCATTTGGTCTTTATCTGTCTACCCATGACAGGCCTCGTTATTCAGGCAGGTCTTGGGACACCTTCAAGGGGAGATCTTCACATCCAATGTCAAATACACCAACTTTCTTGACTTTTTTGAGCCTCCTTTTTCTTTCAGCCCCTCCTAAACGAGCTTGCAAAGCAGAAGCATGCAGCCCCCCTCCAACAAGCCTCAGAGGGATTGCTGAAGGAACCCTGTGTCACACCATGTCTCTGGCCCTGGGCCACCACAGGCCATCCCTCCTCAAAACGTTCAGTCTAGATTTTACAGAGCAAAGACAAGTTTCTGATCTTTCCGTACTGATCTTGGTAACAACACAGAATGAGGAGACAGTCAAAAGTTAAGGAGACTGGACAAAACCACAAGCAAAACGGATGAAGGAGCTGCCCTGGATCGAGATTTTCACAGATCCACCACAAGTGCATTCATCCAAAACCACCCGGCAGCTACACTTGTCCTCTCCACGTTACTCAGCACGTTTGAAATTCTTGGCACCTCAGCGCAACTGCCTCGTGCTGCCTAGTAGCCACATCTGATTTGTATGTGCCGGCCCTCCCTCCTTCTAACCAGCATGTCTCACCTTCCCCCCGGCGGGCACTCGGGCACTGGTGGCAGGGGCGCAGGGTGTCCTGCCTGGGAGAGAGCCGGGGCTGCCCCGCACCAGTCCCAGTCCATGCTGCGGCCAGTCTGGAGCCCCGGCCCCACCACCCTGGCAGGGAGCTCTGTAGGGGACACAGGAGGACACAGGAAAGGAGATTTTATAAGCGGAGGCACCCCTCTGGGGTGACTGCAGCTATGGGGGGGACCAACACGGAAGCAGGGACAACCCTGAGGGACCACAGCTGTGGAAAACCAAGGCAAGCAGGGAGTGAGTGAGGAGGAAGAAGCAGGGGAGGGAAAAACGGAAAGCAGGAGCAGCAGCAAGAAACCACCATGTACCAACCCAACCTCCCGTGCTGCCGGTCACCTCACCCATGGGACTGGCAGGGACTGAGCGTAATGTCTGGCAAAAACAAGGGGAGGGGGCAAGGGGAGGTGTTGGAGTGAAGCTGAGCCTGGGGAAGAAAGGGAATAAAGGGTTTTCTCCCCATACCTGTTTTACCATTTCCTTTGTTTCTCCATACACAAACCAGTAGTTAAAAGTCTATGTTAACTGGCAATAAAGCAAAATTTATTTAAATTCCCAAGCTGAAATGGTTCTGCCCATGACAAGAGAAGTAAGGGAAAGTATCTTCCCAGAGTGCAGTGAAGGAACCCAAGCAAAGATGGAGACAGTTGCCAGTGCCCGAAGGTGGGAATCCAGTGGGACCATGGTCTCCAGTGGCACAGCTGCCTCCTTGCTCAAGCCTAGCTCTAGCCAGAGGCTCTACTCCAAGTGCCGACTGCTCACGAAGATTTGAAGGGCAGTTATGGTGTTGCTTTCACTAATCAGCAAAATAAGCTGCAGCTGGTTGGTATCCACCTTACATAGGTTTTTTTCTCTCATCTCAAAATTTCTTTTGGGAGCTTGTCTGATTTCTACAGTTTAGAAGGACAAGGTGAACCTCGTGAAACTCTTTAGGTAAGAATTATAGAGCAATAAGTGGCATTTTTTCCATGTTTGACCGATGCAGATATGGTAGAGCCCCTACTGTGCATTTCTCTCAAGTCCTGTTCTGTTTCCTAAGACATGATAGTCATGCTATGACTTTGAAGTTCACATGATGGAACCAACCCAGCTCCTTGCAGATGAAAAAACGTATGCCAATGTCATGCTGTTTAACAACAACATCAGAACCCTGAAAAGGAACTAATATCTCTAAAACCCAATACGATGACTGGCCTGCTGGGGAGAACTTCATCATGGACCAGATGAGTGGCAAAATGTAGTCAAGGAGGCACCAACTGAGATACAATACAGAAATCATGCCTCTGCACATTAAGATGCTTTTATTAGACACACTGATGTTACTAATGTACAAGTCAATTGGGTTAGACAGGCATCTGATCCTCTCCCCTTCCTTCTAGAAAAGCGCACTGACATTCTCCAACTCTGCTGTAACTGCCTAAACAGTAAGCACCCTAAATAAAACAGAGAATTGGCAGATAATTCAACAAGATTGCTCTACTCCTTCCTTCTGCCTGACAACTTCCAAAAAGTCGTCAGCATGGGAAGCTCTGTAACGTTTGCCTGAGATAGAGGATGTTTGGTACCAGTTTTTGCAAAAATTTAAGTGTGCTATATGGAAACTCTATGAATCCTGGCTTGTATCAAAAATAGTGTGGTCAGCAGGACTAGGGAGGTGATTGTCCCCCTGTACTTGGCACTGCTGAGGCCACACCTTGAATACTGTGTTCGGTTTTGGGCCCCTCGCTACAAGACAGACATCGAGGAGCTGGAGTGCATCCAAAGAAGGGAAGTGGAGCTGGTGAAGGGTGTAGAGCACAAGTGTTAGGTTGGAAAAGACCTGTCCAGCCGTTAACCCAGCACTGCCAAGCCCACCGCTAAATGGTGCCTCTAAGCACCGAATTT
>JAVJGJ010000057.1:5404291-5438137 GCA_035590215.1 Microhierax caerulescens | reverse complement strand
TGTCCTCCCCCCCCCCCCCGAATTTATGGTATCCCATTGATTTTTCCTAATCCATTTTGATTTAGAATTGCCATTTACTCTGTTGAGTATTTATCTTTTTTTTTTTTTTTTCCTCTGAATTCTGCCTCACTTACATCTTTAAAAAATACTTGGCCCTGGGAGTGTATCCTAGAAGTCTCAATAGAAAGAAAAAAACCCCAACGAAACAACCCAAAATGTTTTCTTCTGCTGTGATTTAGTATAGGAATAACAAGAATACCAGGGTTCATCAGTAGGTACATGAGCAGGCTGAGCAAATACAGTCATGTTGGGTAAGGGAGTATATTGTTATCCATATATTATATTTTAACGAGTATAACTAGGACCCCCTGGCTCCCTACTTTACAATTTAGCAGGAGGGCAGATAAAATCAACATGAGATAGTGCAGGGGAAATAAGCCCTCAGACTCCAGTTTTTTGAGCCCCTCTAGCTTGGCCCCTCTCCCCCAGCTCCCTACTGTCTCCTGTGTCTTGCAGGTTTCTGAAAACTCATTTCCAAGAGCACTTTTAAAAGGCAGTATGTAATTTGAGGCAAGGGTTACGTGTGTGAAAATGTAGTGGGTTTAGCCTACAAGCTTGGAGCAGATGCACCTACATTGATACAAAAGAAGGTTCTACTAGTACAGATAATTTCCATTCCCACACAAAAGGCAGGCATTCCAACACAAACATACTCCAGATGGCACAGGCATGCTCACGTGGAGGCTTGTAACACTTCAGCAGAGTGTGTGTAGACTAGGTGTTATTTGGACTTCCCCAGGTGGTATCGAGCCACTCATAAATATAATGTCACTCATCATTGCCTTTTGCTGAAATTTTGTTCCTGCTTTGAGCATCTCTCTCTGACTCTTCTTGCCTTTCCAAGCTGTGATCCTGTTTAGGCTCCCATACATTACTCTTGCTGAGAAGACTTTCACTTTTTAAAGGTTTCACTTTTGCTACTAACATTGGGTTTTATCCCCTGGTTTGAAGGCTTCTCAGAATTTACTAGCTTTCCCATGGCTCCACACCAGATGTTTTTTTCTCTTTTGCTTCTAACTGCACCAATGTAGGAGTTTCCTGGAAACCAGCTCTTCTGTCCTCCTGCAGAAATTCTTTGCTATTCATTAAGTAGCAGTTGCAACCAGCTAGAGGGAGAAACTAGCCCAAATCTACTGACTGGCTAGAGGGAATGCCTCTCGGGGCAGCCCCCCAAGCTCCCACCATTTGTAACCTGAAGCTTATAGCCAAACAAGAGAGTGGAGGTATCTAGATCCTCAGCGTGAAATCCACCTGCTAACACTACGGGTGCAGATGTGAGAGTGATTCCAGGCATATCTAGAGGTGGGTCACTCCTGACAATGAGAGATGAAGCAGCATCAGCGCCTCGAGTGCTACCCTAGGTAGACACACAGCCTTTGCTCCAGCCTTACACCAGCTCCAGAGGAATTCACCCCTCAAAAGCTAAATAATGACGATTCTGAGCCAGGAAACTATTCACCCAGCTTTTAATTTGCCACATCAACATTTTCTATCAGTTAGATGTCTATCCAAACAGATACCACCTTTTCCACCAGCTCCGCATAATGGGCATTAATCAGGCTCCTCTGCACTAGACTGGGAAGTCCCCGTGAGACCTGTCCTGTCGCTGGTGTGGAAACACGAGTTTCACTGAAGCTACCCTCAGCTAAATAAACTCCCCTTGTCCTAATCCAGCCTAACAAAACAGCCAGAAAAGAAAAAGTAAGGGAAGGGAAAAACAAGGAGGAATAAAGGAGGAAAGACTGAAAGGTTCTGGAAATAGCTGGGATTGTTCATGCTGAGCCGTCGGGCCCTGCGATTTGAATAATGCATGTTCCATAAATCTAAGTGTCCCCACATGCCACGTTTTAGAACAGGGAGCAAAAATAATAGCTACTGTCCACACTTATCACCAATAATAAATTACAGGGCTCCTGTGTGTGGCAGCGATTAATGCAAAATGCAACCCAAAACACATAACTAAATAAATAGATAGTTTGACTTTCCTGGGGGTTATCTCTTTCCTTTTCTACACTCCTTTCAGAGTCTCCTTCCAGCCAAAAACTACACTTGGGAAGACCCCATCCTTCCACTGTATCCCTTTCAGATGGACAGGCAGACTAACTCATGGTTATCTTCCAAATATACACCAAGGTAGTCAACAGAGCATACGCGCCTCTGAAAAGAGGAGACAGCAATGCACTGCACAGCTTCTGGTTCTTCTAGAAGGCTACAGGTTTCCCAACACCTCATCTCCCCCTTAAAACAGGGCACACACTCATGGATGCACCTCTCCAGCCGTAAGGTCCGCGCTGCTTCCCTGAGCTCCCGTTCTGATCCACAGCTGATGCGTGTGTGTACGAGCGACAGAGCACTTTTTCAACAGCATTCCCTCCCCTTCACCTTCAAACGGCTAACGAGGCAATGCTGGGGGGCTCTTTGGCCCTGAAGCAGCAGTACAGTAGCAGGGAAGTCACTTGAAAATGATGGAAGGATGCAAGGATACGGCGTGAGGGGCAAAATGCGCTACAGAAAGTCCATTATAGAACTGGCCTCTCCAGTGTAAGACTTTCCTGTAAAGGCTCCGCTGTGCCCTCATTTTCACCTGGTCTGGGAATTGAAGAGTAATGCTTTGCTTGACCATGTATTACCCATGTCTGCTCAGTAATGATGGGTCACCTTCACAGGGATTAGAGAAAGAAAGAAAACTCAACAGGCAATTCAGAAATCCAAAAATAATTGGTAACTCAAAGGGAAGGTATGTGCAACTGCACAGGCTAAGCACCCACCCTAAGGTTAGAAAAAAACAAAACCCAAACAAAAATAAACAAACAAAACCCCCGAAAACCCAAACTCCATCTGTGAAAGAAATTTGTCTCCCTCAAACGTAAAGGTTTAGAAAATTGAGACAGTGCTGGCACAGACAGCCGTTAGAAGCCACCGAGCACTTACAGAGCGCCGTAATCAGTACTAGAACCACGGCAGAACTACCTGCACCCTATTCTTCCTCAACATTTTAAATGACGTACACAGTTTTGGTGTAATGTTGTTTTTCTTTTTGCATTGGCAAAGCACAGAAGGCAGCCTGTCTTTTCCCTCTGAGGGAAGGGTGATCTGTCTCTAGAGAAATCTCTTTTAGTAGAAGCAATTTCCCCTTAGAGAAACCACCCGTGTTTATAGCATTGGCTTCTGCATTGAGCTGCCCTTGGCATCCTCCCTTTCTGAAGCAAGAAACAGTGCTGGAAAGGTCACAAGAATCAGAACAAACTACAGGAGAGAGGCTACCAAAACATCTATAAAGGCATTTCAGTGGAGCTTGAGATCCAAGGTACAACGCTGCTATCTGACCTGACCAAACATCTGTGCTACCTGCCATATGCCCCCTTCTACACCTAAGGGCCCTGTGCACCATTCCAGCGTGTCAGTGGAAGTCTACTTGCTAGCCTGGCGACACAGTGACTTCCAAAAAGCAAAATAAGAAAAGAAACTGTGAGCTCAAGGCACTGAGGGTGAGGTAACTCACAGGAATGAGAGCAGGGAAGAAAAAAAAAAAACCCACAACCCACAAAAGGTCATACACAAAGCAGACGCTACTACTACTATTATTATTATTATTAGCTATTCATTACTCATATGTTGGTATTATAGTAGGATCCAAAAGCCTCATTCAGTATCAGGGCCCCATTGTGCTGGTCTCTATGCAAATACAAAGAAAGCCAGGAAGTGCTTGCAGTCTAATTTAAGACAAGACCCAGCAGGTGAACGTAACAAAAATTGGAGGAAGGGAGGGTAAGAAGACCATGTGATTTCACAGGCTAATGGCACATTGCTGAACACTCATTCCTGGAAGATCTGAAAGGTTATGGCTTAATAACCCTCAGGGATGCTTCTTATGGCTTTAAACGCTGAAATCTCTGACCTCCTGGGTAACTGCAGCACAATAATATTTCCTTTAGTTAAGTGAATGTCCAAAACGTGCTCAATCAGTAGTCCATTAGCTCTCCACTTGCCTCATTAACACGTCTGTGGAGCAGAGAGTGGTGTCCCACCCTCACCGTGGGTTTTTTTTTTACATCTTGGTTTCAAATGCTGCCATGCAAGGTGTAACGCCTTGGAGTGCCCTCCCTCCAGAAGTGTTTTATTTCATCAGACCATATGTTTCAAACATATGGCACTGTCCCACTACACGTTTTCTTGGAATTAAGAGGTCTCCTCTGCTGTCTGCTTGAGTATTACCCAGTAACAACTCTTAATTTTATTTATTTATTTATTTTTAAAATGACAATTTATTTTTCTTTCATTCATAAATGGTGGAAAGAAGCCAAGGATATTACTGCAGCACCAGTGCTTTTGGCAGGCTAAGTCTTCCTAGGCCCCTCTTTAGAGAGTATCTATACCATAGAACCCATTTGTGCAACCTCTATGGTATGTTACTTGCTGTCAATTAGACTAACAAAATTGTGATCTTGGCAACCAATAAAATATAGCCTTTGCATACAATTTACCTGTTTGGGAATTCAAAAAAGGTCATTCCAACAAGTCTAAATAGAAGGGTTACCTACTCCTCCCACTGCTTTCAGCAAGTCTTGTCAGCCCTAGTCTTCCTCAAATATGAGGTGAGGATAATATTCACTCATATTTCACAGCCATTAAAAATTAATTCAAAGATCCACATGGAGAAGTTTGAAACAGAAAAGGACTCAAGCAATGAAGTTCAAAGCAACCCTGATGAAAATAGTTTGATACACTTCTTTTTTTATTAGATTGTATTTTGACTCCTGCATCAAACCCTTCTTTACCCTCCAGGTTTGTGGCATACAGAGTGCAGTTCATAAGCAGTCAATACCCGAAATGTAAATGTGCTTTACTTGAAAAGTATTTGGTGCTGTTTCTTTGCAGGTTCTTCTCTACCCTTTCACTGGGAAAATGAAAGCAACTTCCAGTAGTGAGGCAATCATGCCACTAACATCTGTAATGGATCTTTTTTCTCCTCCTCATTTGTTCCCCTAGATCAACTGCAGTACATTTGAGGGGGAAAAAGGAGAGCTGCTTGCAGATTTGTCTGTGTTTTGTTTTGGGGTTTTTTTTTTTCCTTTCTTTTATTTTTCCCCCTAGAAGTTCTTTTATGTTTCACTGATTGTATACGTGCAAATAATACTCAGAGAAGGAAAGTCAGAGGAGGTATATATTATGCTTGGAATAGAAGTTTGTGAGATTTGTCATGACCATTCATTCTATGTCTGTTTACAAATTAACAGAAATCAGCTATCTCACACCCCAACCAGCTCTAAACTTGCAGAAGAAACCTCTGCTCTGCCTGAGAATCAGAAAGCTGAGGTGTGGCTTGCACCTCAACAATATGGTAGTCATACTGGTTCATCTTTCAGGACAAACATTAAAACATTGATTGTGACCTGATATCGTGCAGGAAAAGCAAAGCCGATTTGGTTGCCTCTGCTTTTTAAGTCCTTAGTGAGCAGATGTAGCTTTGGTCTGTCCCCTTGCTCAACTCCCAGCCAGCTGTTTTTGTCCGTGCAGTCATCCAAGGGCTAAAAACTTGTGTCTCGCTGTGCATGGATAATGTGAGTGGGAGACCTCTCACTTGAGTTGGTGTAACAATTGCACAGAGATGCCAAACAAAGACATTTAGCAGGTGTGTACCCTTCTATTCAGGTTTCTTGAAGAACCCTCCAGTAACATCCCTGAGCAGCCATTAGTACATGGAGCCATACAGACTAGGCATACCTAAAAAGTCTAGTTCAACCAGCCATAATATTCATAGAATCATAGACTGGTTTGGGTTGGAAGGGACCTTAAAGATCATCTAGTTCCAACGCCCATGGGCAGGGACACCTTCCACTAGAGCAGGTTGCTCAAAACCCCATCCAACCTGGCCTCAAACACTTCCAGGGACGGGGCATCCGCAATTTCTCTGGGTAACCTCTTCCACCATCTCACCACCCTCACAGTAACAAATTTCTTCCTCATATCTAACCTCCATCTATGTTCTTTTAGTTTAAAACCATTAAGCCCTTGGTCCTATCAGTACAGGCCCTACTAAAAAAAAAAATCAGATAACCTCTTCAGATAACCTCAAGCAAACCAGGGCTATAGTCACATCCATTTTGTGCTAATTTGAGAACAAACTGTTTCCCTGTAAGACAACATGTCTATATTTACATGCAGACTTACCTCACCTGAGAGGCACAAGCTACGAGCCTAGGCACCTTGGATGATCCAAGCAACGTGGAGGGAGACAGACCAACTGACTGTACGATGAATCCGTCACTGCTACCCTTAAAGACACTTCTAAAGACCATCCTCCTAAATTGGACACTTTATGCCTGAAGTTTGCGTAAGGTAGCTTTACAAAGTTGTAAATTAGCTTCAGGTAAGTCTCTGAAGCACAGATGCAGAGCATGGTGGTGAAAAATCCACGTTTCATCTCAGAAGTCAGGGCTTTACTCACTGGTCTGAATCGAATCCGAGCCGCTCCGCCTAGCCTAGCCACCGTGAGCCTGTGCTTTTATTAAACCCACCCCACCCCATCTCCCCTTTTAATTTTGGACTAGCAAAATAGATCTACCCACATGGAACAACTGGCAGGACAGAGGCCCAAATACTCTGCCCTCACAAGCATGCAGCAATGAGTGGTAGCTCCTCGCTAGGCTCTTCCTCCACTATTTTCTTTGAAAGCCAGCCAGCCCCTTTAGCCTAAAAATTGGCTTTACTAATATGAGAGAGGTTGGAATCATTTCTCATGTTAATAAACTCAAACATGCTGTGCTCCCTTTCCCTTCTTATCTTTCTTGGCGATTTCTCTGATCTACAAGAAACTCCATTTTGGACTGGAAGACCTTGCTTTGAGTACAGAGACGTTAGAGGCCAGCGTGGAGAAGCGGACTTGCAGAGTCCACACTTGCTAGTTAGACACACGGCAAATAGCCTGGACGTGGAAGCTGGCCGATGGGAACTGGGCGCTGAGGCTCAGAGATGGCATTTGGGAAAGCGCATCTCTCTAATGGGAAAAGAGGTTTCAAGCTTCCCTCAGTTCTGGGCAGGCTGTCTGGGGCAATGGGGATCGCTGTAGTCCAGAGCAGCCCTAGGGAAGCCAAATACTGCCATTTTATCACTCCCTTACTGCTTTTTCACCTCCTCACTCACTAACTTTCTATTCTAGCTTCTTGTTTTTCAAGCAAATGGGAGAATTTTTTTTTTTTTTTTTTTAAGAACCTAAGCCAATCACAAGGGCTTATAGATCCATGCAACCTGGAACTATAGGAAGAGGCAAACCCAAACCTTACCCCTTGGCTCTTCACTTCAGGGCAGCTCACAGCATTAGTCTCCTTTGGTACCTTTTGTCTATGGAGAGTACTGAATTTTTCTCTGACTTCTGCAACTCCAGCCATTTTCATTGTTTTCAAACAACGGTCCTGGAGGAGAGCCTGAATCTATGGTGCACCTTGCACTTCTGTGGCTGACTTGGGGGATTCACGAGGCATTGTAAAGATTTCAGCATCTCTTTTTTTGCTTGCAAAAGGGCAAACGCCAGCTTGAAAGACAGAGATTCCTATAAAACCTCTATTGCTTCTCGATATACTACACCCTAGCTTCAGCAGTGCTAAAAAATAAAACAAAAAGCATTAAAAAGAATTCATTGTCAAGAAATTAATTGCACAAAGCCAATGTTCCAGGAAAATGTGAAGTACTTTAATTACGTAGGCCTGTTTTAAGAGCATTTCAGCATCTTCCGTGCAACTCTCTCTGTGTTTCAACTTCTACCTCCAGCGGCCTTGTTACACAGAGGTAGAGAGCTTGGTCTTCTAACTGTTCTACAATTGCTGCACAGGAACAAAAAAAAATAAAATTCAAACTTCAAGCACCTCTGCTAGTATCATGCTACTCAGAGCCATTTACCTGGAAAAGGGGTTAAGAGAGTTTATTAAAAAGTTTTTCCTTTTCCTCTACAATAACTAATTTTATTTTCTGGTTACTGTATTGGAAACAAAGTTACCACTCAATAACACTACATGTGCAGGAAATAACACAGTACCACACTCCTGGAGGATAGGAGGGCACGAACGGACAGGCCCCCTGGGAGATTTCAGATGGGAAGGTATAGAGCTGCACACCTGGACCTAAAATTTTGCATCACGAGCAGCTAGGATCTGTAACAAAGGGAAGGAGTTGCACCAGGATTTGAAAAAAGAGAACAAGAAGGAATAAAACAAAGGCAGGTGGGCTATACATCAAAAACAAACAACAATTAAACCCTGAGATGATGTGGAAGACATTTCAGAAATTAGGAGAAGGGTCAGACTGTGTAAGCTGCTAACAATGTACTAGAGCACATCTAGCAGCATCCAGCAGAGACTACAGGACTCTTCAGCTCTCCATTCTGCAACGTGAGAATCCTTACAGGTACAAACCAGTTTTGGTTTGGGTTTTGTCTTTTCTTTTTTTATTATAAGTCAGCACAGCTCTACCTTATTCCTTTGCAAAACAACTGAAACAACAGCTATGATAAATACCAGCTCCTCTCACAGGTCTCTGTGGGTATTGACTCTGAAGCCTAATTATGTCAATTTAAGTGTTGGTATTGTTAACTTGTTTTCAGCCATTCCTTTAAACAAAACCAGCTGTCTTCCCTAGAATAATGGGCAGAGTTTGAGATTGCTGGGCAGAGCACAAATAGAATAATTGACAGCGTCCTCCCACTCCAGCACTGGGGGGAAGCCAGAATAGGTGGGAGCATGAATAAGAAAACATAATGGTAAGCACATTGGTATGGAAACCTTCAGTATTTGGTTGTCATGAAGCATTACAGACACCGTGGGATTCTTCTGCCATTGTGCATGTGCTGCATGCTGGCGGCTGGGTCTCAAAGGAGAACACGGTGCTTGTTACTACTAACATCTAATCAGGCTTTCCTGCTTGGCCAGGTGCTGGAGGTCAGCCTTGGTGGTCCAAAGCTTCCACGCATCTATGTGGATGCCACATGCTGCCTGACAAGTTTGTTGACTAGACTGCAATAAGGTATTTAATAAATCGTATTATTTGCCTTGCCACAGCCTGAACTTGCTGCCAAGTATCCTCACATTTTAAGCCCCAACACTCTCATAGATCCAGTCTCCCAGTAATGCAAGACAGAAGTAATGAAAACAGTCAGGCATCACTTCTAACATTCAAACTGGTCAGGCCTGAACACTCACTGACCTTTATAGACCAAGCCATGGATCAGATTAGGTCTGTGTCCCTTTCTCAGAGATGGGAAGAGAAAAATAATAATAATAAAAAAAAATAGACTTTAACAGAGGAACAGCCTCAAAGTTCTGCAAGACCATGGGCCACCTTCCCAGTGCTGTGCCTGCATGCTGCCTGGCACACAGCAGTCCTGGCTCCTTCCTGCAGTGCCAATACAAACATGCTAATAATACATGATGCTACTAAGGACCAGGCTGTAAAAGCACATCAGCTGTGCTCTCCTACAGGGTACACACTATAGAAAGTACGTCAGATCTGTTCTGCACCAAGGTTCAAGTGTCAAGCAACGTACATCAGATAAACCAAAACTGCAGCGGAGGGAATTGTTTCAGTCCTGATGCAGTGGGAGAGCTCACCTCCCTTCTTTCCTCCTCCCAGCACCAGTCCGGGTGATTAACAGGGTAACTGGCACTAGGATACTCTCCTCCAGCTTCACACATTTTTGGTACCTTTTAAGAGGATATTCTAGCCAAAGGCCCTGGTAATATAATTTACAGCAGGTATTCGCTATTTTGGGGATTTGAGGTACAATGACCCACCCAAGACAACGCTATTCCATCCAGCAAAAAGTGCTCCCCTGCATTTTGTAACAGGTTTTGCAATTCTGGGCGTAGGAGTAGTCCCAGTGTCTGCTCCTGAACCACCCTGCTCTGCATGCAGGTCTGGCAGAGGGAGAGGCTTAGCTGCCGTTCTTTTTTGTCTGGATTTGCTGTGTCCTAATTTTTCTACAGGATACACAGGGTTTGTTTCAAATTAATTGCATCTGCAAAACACATTCTTTAAACTTGTAGATGCGATGGAAATAACTTTTGTGCGTCAACAGTTCTGTTAGGTAGAGTCATCCATTGTCAGTGACAGACAACTCTTGTATTAAATCAGAGCACACAGTTTTACAGAGGACCAGGCAGAACAGAGATCAAGCACTTTCTTTACTGTTTTATAAAAACGTACATTTTGGACTTACAGAAAATAAAAATAATCTTCCCTGAAATTCAAGATGATTTCCCAAGAGGCAGTACTATTAAAAAAACCAACCGCAAACCGAAACCCAACAAAACCACCACAAACTAGTTTAAGAATAAAATACAGTATTTTCATTGTGACATTGCCTTGAAAAATTAACATGAAATAATATGCATACCCTCATCTATCTAAAGCTCTTCTTGAAAAGAATTAGATCATGCTGGCAGGGCAGTGAGTTGCCTAACATCCTCAGATGGATGAGGCCCTGGTTGTAGGGATGCTTCCAGCTGGTGCAGAGTTGAACCTGAAGTCAGTGGATTCCCTCCGCAGTCCACAGGGTAAAGGGAGCACGGGAGGTGAGAGGGTGCAGCTGGAATGCTACGGCTCTTTGGCTCAGCTCGTTTGTCACCAGGGGCCCTGGGGCCCAGGCCAGATGGTAGAGTTTAAGGGAACTCATGAGCTAGAATTCCCTCAAGCTGCTTTTAAATTATACGTGGAGGTCAGTGCAGAACTGACTCCCAAGCCAAGGCGCCGACTGCTAACTGCTTTGTGAACACCAGCCTCAGCTGCAGACTCTGGCCAGAGTGGAAAAATCTCTTCCAGTTCAGCATCTTTGTGCAGCATGTCTGCCAGTCAGGCTTGAACAGAGAGGGAAAAATCCAAGTTTTCATAAGTTGACTAATATCCCTCACCAAGTCAGAAGCAGAATTGTGCCTCATCTTTCTTAATTCCCTGTTGCATTTTCAGCCACAGAGTCTTGTCCTTACACAGCTACTAAAGCCAACTGTACCTGCTGGAACAAACCAAACCCTTTCAGAGCTGCCGTCACAGACGGCTGGATTTTATTTCCTTTCAGTCATGGAAAAATATTCAGGATCATCACAGCCAACTCCAAACAGACAAAGTGAGAGTCACCTTTGCAGTGAGGCGGTTTGGGTTTATTTGGCTTATTTTGAGGATTAGAGAAAGCAGATAATTTCCAATTCAAACACGCTGCAGTTATTGCCACAGAATTTTAATGCTCCTATCAGCATGTCTCCTTAATTTATATTTTTCCTAAACTGGGGTCTTGAACTTAAAAAGTCTTCCAAAGATGGACGATAACTGGAATTTATTAAGACATTTTCATGAGCTACCGGCTGTTATAGTATTAAGGACCTAGAGAGTGAGTTGAGGTAAGGGGAATAAAAGGGAAACTAGGCATACTGTCTTCTACCCTTTATCCCAACGGACAATGTTGTCTCCTGGGGCAGGATGCAGAAATGCATGCTCCTAACTGGCTAGGCAAGCAGAAAAAGGGTCCTGGCCCCCATTACTTGGGCTGAAGAGTTAGTGATGGCTGTGTTGGGTGTGGGTTAAGTGAGAACCACCACGGAACTGCTGTGAATTTGAAAGTTGCCTGCAGAGCAAAGAGAGGTGTCTGTGTGGATGCAAAGCCTCAAGCACCTTTGTGACCTAAAGTTGTCTCATTTAATCTCAACATTGTCCTTCCACATGATCCTGCAGTCTTCTTAGGAGGGACAGGAAACCTGCAGCCTGCTTGTTTGGTGCCTGATGAGGATTCTCGGGGAGGGATCCATTTGCCAGTGCTCCCGATAAGAAGGGAGGCTGCACGAAACAGACCCTCGCTGCAGCAGGAAGAAGTGCCAGGCCATGCACACATCCAGCAGGAACTGCTGGGTGGCCAGCTATGGGTAATCACATTTGAGTAAGATACAGCTCCAGCACAGGTTGATAAGTGATGTATAGGATCAAAGTACCACGAATGTCATTTTTTGTTCTGCAGTGGCCTTGTTCTCTGTACAGCAGTACAAATATCCACAGGGTTTCTCTGCAAACAAATGAAAATCCCATGACCACAAGGTCACCTTCATGTAGAGTGCCTCCTGCTTCATGCTTGATCCCTTCTCTCACCTTGAAGGTTTCAGCTAGCAGAGCTGACATATTTGCCCTTTTTCCCATGCAGCACTCTGGGAATACAGCTCATTCTCAGCACTGTATTAAATCAGAAGCAAACACAGGCACAGGGGACAAGTATCCCAGAAGACAGACAAAAGACGAACACTCTCCATTCTCCATGAAGAAAACATCTTGGTCAAGTTTTCGGAGAGCTTTCCGCAGGCTCTCCTTCCCTGCGGGAAGCAGGGGCAGAAAAGGGCCCTCGTGCCTCTTCAGAAATGTGAGGGGAGCCCCATGTACACATCCTCTCTGAACTAAGAGCAAGGGGCAGAGAGAGAAGAACTATAAAATACATTCCTTTCAAGTGGGACTGACGAGGGGCATTTATTCCTCAGAGTGATATTTACTGCCTTCCCCCAATGTTTGCACTGGCTGGCAGCTCTGGCTAGCCAGACTGCTGTGTCAACATCTGCATGTGGCCATCTGCAAGGAAAGGGAAACAGGAGAGAGAGGGGAGGGAAAAAAAAAAAAAAAAAAAAAAAAAAAAAAAAAAAGGTAAAAAGAGGATTGTGGTTTCAGGGTTTTTTTAGGTTTTTTTGCCTTTTTTTCCTGTATGCTTCTGCTTTTCTGCAGAGTTGAAACCTCTCTGTGCTGATACCAGGAGGAGATTCCTAATGATTAATTGATTTTGCTGTCAAATGCAGAAAGTATGTGTGCAAGCCATGCATGTGTGAGGGGCACTGACTATTTTTTCCCAATACTAAACCTTCCTCTCCCCCCCCCTTGATTCCCAACAACCTGCAAGGAACACGTGCACAAACAAGGAGAGGAAGAGAAGCAAACAGAAAAGTGTGAAAACCCCAGGACACCAGGAACACAACCTTACCCATAATTTTGGGGAACTATACAATTTGCCTTGACCTTTACGAGCTTTCAGGCTTGAGTGAAACACAAAGGCTAAGAGAACCTTACAATGCTTCGCTGCTGCCAGATTACAGCTTCTCCTGTTGCACTTCTCCCCGTGGTGTTCCTAGTCTCATGCTGCCTCTCGTGTGCCCTGCCAGAAAAACCCTATTTCTTCATCTAAGACTGCAGAACATGCTTCAGGGTCAAAATCCTACTATCAGTGCTCGTAAAACCTCCACCTGGCTTCTGCTCCAAACCCAGTCGACACCGAAAGTAATTTTACTGGTAATCTTTATGCTCATACATTATCGAGGCACCTATGTTTCTGCAATTAAGCACATGTATAACCATTTTAAACTGGCAGATGTTCAGAACTTCCTTCACAGCCATATTCTGCTGAATTTGCATGCAATATACTCCCTCTGCCTCATCTGCTGGGTCTTACACAGACAGTGTGCTTCTGGGGTCTTAATACATCCCTTCTTTCTTCCTCACCCCCTCCTCCTCAGCAAAGGTTGTAGGGAGAACCCTGCTCCAACACAGAAGCACTCTTTAGGATAAACCAGGCCAACTTTCAAATCCCTACTTTGCCCAATTTGTTGTAAGGATTTTAACAAAATAATATTAAACCTACCTCCTAAGAAATAAGCAATCTCTTAGCTACTCAGTAAGTAGGAGGAGAAGGCAAGCAAAAGACAGTCTTGCTGTGGACCTTCACTCTCTGACCCTGCACCCTCCCCTTTAAAAAAAAAAAAAAAAGAGAGAGAAAAAGAGAGAGAGAGAAGAAGAAGAAAAGAAAAAGGGAGCAGAGCAGGTCTTAATAATTAAGTGGCTTCACAACTAAGAAACTATCAAGAACTGTGAGGAACAACATACAACCTTTAAAGGGATTTTACAATGTCTATGACCCCCTTAGGTGTCCTTGGGAAAGCAACTAGGAAGCCAGTGGCAAAACACGGAGCCAAATGCTACTCCGGCTGCCAGCCTAGCCCAGAGTACTCGAACGAAGGTGGTATCCTAATAGTGTGAATAAGAAGATGGTTTCAGAGAGTATCTGATGGATATATAGTTAAAAACATTAATAAGCTGTCACTGCATGAACAGAGACTGGAGATATTTGGATCTTTTTCACCCTTCATGGTAGGCTTGACTCTGGCTTTCTTGGGCAGTGTAATCCTACTTTTGTAAGTTATCTAGCACAGTAAGATCCTGATTTCTCTTCTGTGCTCTAAACCTTTCCATGTTTCTTTATGTGAAACCATCACTCCTATCCTCTCTTGACCAGACAATCTGAGTGTTCAAAAGTCACTTGAGGAAGAGCTGGGTATTGCATGCATTCACAATTTGGTCCTGCATCCCAGACTTTTAAATTGGTATAAATAGAAGTTGTTCCATCATCTCAAGGAAGTTGAAGCTGGTTTAGTTTACATGAGGACATTTCTATTCCCAGGGGTGGAAACAGGGATAAAACAAGAGAGAATGAAAAGAAAATTAGACTTTTTTGCATTGAGAACTCCAGTTTCTACATTTAGATCTATCATTCAGTAACTGGGGAGAAGCATTTCACATGACATTTTTGTAGTATTGGATTTGTTAAAGGGAAAATTGTATAATACAGCTAGACTTAAGTAGATGGGGTTTTGTCATAAAAAGAAGAGGGGGGCTGGGGTGAGTGGGAAAGATTTAGGAAATTGTCCCATTTCCTCTAATGGCGTGGAAAAAAGAAATCTTGATTCCTATCGAAGTAGCAGAGAAAGATTCAATAACCTTAGCTCTTAAAAATCGCCATATGCTGACTTCCTAAGCGTACATTCTAGATTATATTTTCTGTTTTTCTAGAAATAGGAAGGAACCAGATGTCAGGTTCCAGTAGAATCATTTCAACTTGTTATGTGTAAGGTTTGGAGAAGTGCAAATCCAGAAGAGAACTTAATCCCCAGTTACCTACCACAGCCTTACTGGCTTGTTTCAATTGTTGGAACTTTTACACATTTCTGCAGTCCCCAGAATCTTAGACCCAGTAACATGCACATGCTTGCAACACCTCTCCTGATTTAAGAGAACGTTACCACCTCCACTGGCAAACAGCAAGCTGAAGTACCAAAAAAGTAAAGGACTCGCCTGAGAACTAACCAAGAGTGTATGAACCCAGATCTTCCAAATCTCATTTCACTCCCCAACCACCATATTCTTCCACCCTGCTATATTAAGCCTTGTAGAAGCACATCCTTACAGCAGATGGGCAGTGACAACAGCTGCCTAAACATTTATTATGTCTTCTCATCAGCTCCTTTCCTGTTTGATGAGTGGATGTGCAATTTTAATCCAATCCAAATATGAAGGGGAGAAGAGGAAGAGCAAGCCTCCCTGTCTTAAGATTTTAAGTGACAAGAGTCATACCCCAGGGGCAATGGGTCAGGCTAGGGAGGAACAAATAATGTTTAAATTGAAGAAAGATGTTTAAAGACAGAAGTGCTTTGGGGTTCCAGTGCTGGGGGGTGGGCTATTTGGCTTTTCATGCAAATTTATTGTCTAATAGAGACAGGTTTCCCTTATGGAAAACCTTTATGGAACTATCAGAGTGGATAATTCCCCTTAGGGAAAAATGAGGGGGAGAGAAAGAAAACAAGCCATCCTTTCTGCTCCTAGCTGATGTTTGAGCTTCTAAGCATTTGCACTTGAAAGTCTTGGGGCACCTTTGAAGTTAGATGTGAGAGATTTTCAGACCACTTTCTCTACCAGTGGCTCTGAAAACCCCATTTAATTTTTTTTTTTTTTTACGAGGTGGTTTCTAAACCAAATTTCTCTCCACAGCATCCTCAGTTCACCACACTGAAGTATATAACCACTCAATCCTACATTCCTCCCCCAACAACTCACGGGTAGCCAACTTCCAGGATGCAGGTACTCCACGCAGAAAGTCCTTTTCGCCCCAGAATAAATATGCTTTCCCCTGCACTTCAAGAAGTTTTGAATTTGGTCTTTGTGATAAAGTTTTTTTCTCAACGAGTTATGAAAATACACAGACCGTGATGTCTGGCTACAGGATGGTGGAGGGTAAGAGCCCTAAAGGACACAAAATCCATAGGAGTGGTATTCAAGAAAAAAAAAACAACACCAAGAAACAAACCCCTCAGTCATCTATATATATGGCTAAGCCTAGATATTATTAATTCTGATACATGTTTAAAACAAATAATGATAAGGAATAAGTTCTCTATGGCCACGTGGCACGAATGGCCAATTCTATCCAAGGACCAACCCCACAGCAGCCTGTGCCTGCTGCTCCCTCACACGCAGGCTCTTCTTTCCCTACAACGGCACAACACGCTGGCCTGGATACTCAACACAAGCCTTTCTTTCCCGACTCCTACCTTAATAGTCATCCTTTTCCTTCTAACGCTGCACGCGAGTCCCTATATGCTAGTTTGCACCACAGTCGTACAGCAAAACAAACAAGCTAGCAAAAAGGATGGGACATCTCTAAAATTATCCCACAGCCTTGAAAATTTCAGCCATGGTCTTTGAGTCTCTGGCCTCCTGCGGCACAGCAAATTCCAGATGCCCTCCAAGCACTGCAGGGAGGAGTATTAGCCTATTGGCAGGTATAGCCCACAGTTTCTTTTGCAGAACCCAGCTGTGCTGAATAAATAAATCACCTGCGGCCATTTATGTGCAAATAACCTGTGCCAAGGGGCCTTTTGGAAGGAAAGCTTCGATCTGTGTTCACAGTGGCAGCGTTGTAACAGGAGCAAATAAACATGCGAGCTTTCCTCCCCATCCTCTCCCCTCCCACGGTGCTTTTGTAAGGCAGCACTTTGCCTTGCTGAGTTAAAGCTGAGAAGCTGCATTTTGCATTAAGTAGTCGGCTGTTACAGGGGAGAAAGAGCCACAAAGTGCACTTAACCAAACCCACCCTCTACTCCAGTGTTGCAACATTAAAACCAGAGATGAGTGAACATGTCTCATTTCCCCCATCTGTAGCCAATTCCCCTGACAGGCCCCATTAAAAAGCCAACCAATTCTGCCACTCCAGCTCCCAGAGGAGCCCCGCGACACAGTTATTAAATAAAGTACACTGGCTTTCATTGTGAATGGGGATTGCTTAACATAAGTGCAGCACTTAGAGTGAGGGGAAGCGGAGACACGGCATTTGAGCCTCTGGATTCTTTCAGTACTGACAACCCACCCTTCTCTACTGCTGAAGTCGAAGCCCTTCCTCTGCACCTCCTCTACCATCACAACTCCGGCCTTTCCTCATTTGCCTTTGAGTCTTAACTCTGAATAATATAAATTCACAATACTTACATCACCAGTCTCGTGTTTCTCACTCCCTGTGGGTTTTACAAGTGTCCTCACACTTGTATGAGCCCTATGAACACTGTGATCCTATGCACCCACTCGTGCTTTCCATCCAGTCTTTTCTTTTCTCCCAAAAGCCAAATGGATAGTTAAAAAAACCCCAAATTTCCCATAAGCAATTTTTTGAAGTTTTAAAACCAGCTGTGCTTTGGCTGCGCTTATGTCCCTGATGTGTCTGCGTTCCATGAATATTCTGGTTGAGCAAACTCGTAAGTTAGTTCCTGGAAGCATCAATTAGCAGAGGAGATGCAATGCAAAGCTGATTCCAGAACTCCAGTATTTTGCTCCTCTGATTTTATTCCTCAAGTGGGATGGCTTAAAAGGTCTCCCGAGGCCTTGTGCTGCTTTCATATCCTCCTAACAAATCGTTTGTTATCAGATCAAGAGTTACACAGACATTGTTCAGCAAGCATCAAATCAAGAGAATCATCTGGGCAGATTCCAGTCTGTTGGTGACTACTTCCAACTGGGTATTTGTCAGGCTCACCGATATCCACTCACCGCCCCCCCCCAGCACCCCAGCACTTCACAGCCACCACCCCTCAGCTCTGGCACTGCCTTCTCATGGACCTGGATCCTTTCCTAAATAGGAAGTTCAGAGCTTGCTCGGAGTTGCTCTGCGTGTTCTCCTGCCGAGGCTGTGCCACTGTACATGACATCAGGCTTCACCCTGCCTGAGCGGCAACGCAGCAGCCCCCACCCTGGACCCCCACTCACTGCACAGTGCCCATGCAGTGCAGACCACCCTCCCTGCCCCACCAAAGTACAAGGCCATAAGAGATAGAAAAACGAGGTGAAAGAACTTCATCGGCAAGAGCTGGGGGATCTGCATCTGCCCTGCCCGCAAACACAGCCGGCCAAACCTGACCATCCGCGCCATAGCATCCTCAAGCTGCAGTTCCCCCACTGCCCTAAGCACAGCACCTACGCACGGGGCTGGGGACCTCGCCAAGGTGGGCTTAGCAGACTTGGAAGGGGCCAGATGGAGATGGGTTTCTCCTCCTCCCTCGCCCAAGAAGCATACTTCACTCTGCACTTCGAGAGTTATCAGCGTTCTCAAAAAAAATTGCAGGATGAATAGCGAAAATGGATGAGGGTATCTGAAATTTCTTCCTCTCTCTTCCTCCCATATCCCCACCTGTATTCCCCCAGCGAGAGATTTTTCCAGTGCAAAATGGTTACGTTTAAAAAAAAACAAACAAAAAAAAAACAATCAGTACCCAAAAGCAAAGAAGTAGCTTTTAACAAAGTACTTCTGAAGCTTATAATTGTCAGAGTTGACATTTATCACAGACTTTTTTTGGTTGGTTTTTTTTTTGCTTGGGTTTTTTTTTTTTGCTTCCCCCCTCAAATGGACAACAACAAACAGGTAGACAGGAAAAAAAAAAAAAAAAAATGCCCTAACACTGCATGGCATTAACTAGCAACAACCCCCTGGAGGGCAGCAGGCGATCCAGCCGGGCTCCACTGACTCGCTCCCAGCCTAGGGAAGCACTGAAAAAGCCACGACAAATTGGACTCCGCTCGCAGGAACAGAGGGAGCTGCATGACTTCCCCGGCTCCCAGAAGCTGCTAAAACTCTGCCAAGAGAGTGTCTTCTTAATTTGCATTATCTTGGTCATTTACAATTCATCCAAACAGAGCTGGCAATTAGTGGCTGTTGGTAAACTCTGCTCTGAGCTCCAATCAGTGCTTTGCTGCTCTGGCTCTCTCTATTTACAAATTCTTGCCGTTAGAGGCATATTAGAGAACCAGTTTTGACAGTTTCTGTCCCATGAAGGTAAAGTTTTCCCCAATTACAGCAGATAATGAGAAGACCAAGCTCACTAAAACATACAGCCCTGTGACCCAAAGACTCCTATGCCCAATTTGTGGGAGAACATCAGACATCACGATATGTATACACTGACTGAAGAGGTGCAGAGCCACTGAGCTGAGGCACAGGGAGGATGCAATGTTTCATAGAAAAACTAAACTGCCTCTTTACTAAAGGTGCAGAAAACTCATCCTGAAGCATCCTGGGATCATCTAATCCTCATCTGGATGAGCCTATGACAGCTAGGGAGAATTATCAATAGCTTCTCTTCCAAGCCCTGAAGCTTCAGGAGTTGGAAGGCAGCAGCATGATACAATGCAAGGTGGGTGGGTGTGAGATGAGAGCATCAGTTGCGAAGGGAGGGATCTGATGGATGTCAAGACAGAAACCTAAACAGACAGAGCTCTTACGTTATCTAACTACTGTGCTCCTCACTGTGCACTGTCTTGCATGATATCCCTTTCATTGCTGGTGCTCTGAAAGCCTCTCCTCTGTGTGTCCTGCCTTTTGAACAGCCCTCTCGCATCTATCTGCCTCATTTACTCCCCTTCTTAGTTCAGTTCCTCTCCTTTATAAGAGAATATTCTTATAAGAATAAGAGACAGCATCTCTTATTCTCCTTTGCTAGCCATCCTGCAGTTTTTCTCCTTTTGATCTCATTTCTCTCCATCAAGTATTTAGGATTCCCATTGGTAAGAGCTGGACAGTGTAACAATACAAACCAGCATCTCAGAGCATTGGATTTGCCAGTTCAGAGCATTACTGACTGAAGCAAGAGGCACTGAAGAGAGTCTTACATATGGTTTATGGTCTTCTAGCTCAGATAAGATGGAGGAATACCATTTCCATCTCCCTTTACACAACAGAGAGTTCTTTTGCTGTATTTGATGCCCCAGAATATTGGTTAACATTGCCATGGACATGCCACCACCACATTCAACCCGAGAAGTGGCAGGTTCCCCAAAGTAGCTCCATACACTCAGTACCTTTCAGATGCAGAGGACTAAACCCAGAGTGTTTTGATAAAAAACGTTGACTGGTTTTGTTTTATTCATCCATGCTGTATCTGAGACACCTTGCATTTTGATCTCTGGCTACCTGCAAACAAGAGGTTAAAAAGACTGGGGAAGGAAATCACTTTCTCTAACAGTGACTGAAACTGGACACAGCTGAAATTACAGTTTTATACAGAAAGCTGATAAGGAAACTGCACGAGGAACTGCATAAGCCAGAGCAGCTGCTGGCAAGAACATCACTTTCTTCACAGTCACAAACGGTTCGAAGGACCTATGCGGACTGCTGCCTCCAAGGCCACAATTCATTATTCGGTGAAATGTTTCATCTATTTTCACCATGCTATGAAACAAACGGAGCAGAGAGGCATGGATTGCGATGGAGCCAGCACAGCAGAGCCACAGAACAAAATATTCCTTATATTACCTCCCCTGCTCAGCCTCCCTTGGCCTGGCTTCCCCTGTCCAGTGCACATCTTACAGATGAGCCAACACAAGCACTACAGCTGAAGCCTGGAACAAACAAGAAGACTTTTTCTCATCCAAAAGCCAATGCAACAGTTTTCCAAGAGGCACTGCTTACACAAACACTGCCTAGAGGCCAGGCAATGTGGCAGCTGCCCTGGTTGTACCGCTGCGGCCAGAAAACACACCCCACGTGGCTGTGATGCTATTCCACCGTTCTCACCCTGCAGCCCCTGTGTCCTGGAGCTCACCTGTGAGCATCATCCGTCACAGAAAGCACAGGGCACATGGTACTGCTCCCACCACCTCACACCAGCTCCTAGCTTCTGCTAGACCCATCTCCCCAAACCCTTTCCCAGACCAAGGCACCAAGGAGACCAAAATCTAGCAGCTTTCAACCTGCCAGATGAGATCAGAAGGTTAAGGGCCTTCAGTCTCCTGTGCTCAGCAGCAATTAATTTAAAGTGGTCCAGAGGAAAACTCCACCCTAATGGTCAAGTGGT
Source organism: Microhierax caerulescens (assembly GCA_035590215.1). NCBI lineage: Eukaryota > Metazoa > Chordata > Aves > Falconiformes > Falconidae > Microhierax > Microhierax caerulescens. The sequence goes on along the minus strand of JAVJGJ010000057.1, from coordinate 5,416,907 downwards.
GCATGAGAGAGAAAATGAGCCATTTCATGGTCCCTGTGGTTATCATCTGCCACAAAGCATAAGATTTGATTACCCCTATCTTAACACATAATTACAAATGGTCATAAAATTATCCAGGCCCTTTCTGAAATCCTTTTACAATAATTGACTTGATGACTTCCTGGGGCACTGAAGGTTGTATGCAGTGAAGAACAAGTTTATTCTACATTAACATACCTGTGCCTTATAATCTCCTACAAAAAGACCGTTACAGGGGTATCATCTTTGGAGTAACATCAAAGGCTGGAAGAATCCCAAACAAGCTGCACAAAATTACCTGCACACAAGATGACTTTGCACAACTTGCTGGACAGCGAGTCATGGCAGCAACAGTGTACAGCAAGGATCGCTGGAAAAGGATCAGGCACACTGGTTTCCACAGGAAACGTAACAGCCCAGACCCCCACAGCTCATCATCCTACCAGCGAAAGACAACCTTGATTTTATCTTCTAGAAAATTAAGATTAAGTGTCCAGTCACTACCCAAACGTCACGTAGATCCCAGGGTAAATGCTGTATTTCTGGCTAAGTTGCTGACTCCATTTCACCTGCTCATTCCTCATCTCATCTATAAAACGGGAGATTAGGGGAATTCCATTCCTCTGGAGCAGAGGAGTTAAAAAACAGCCTACAAGCTAAGTGCTAGTGATAGATCTGTTCTGTACAGTTGCAAAATGATTTGAGCTCTAGCCACAGGGACTTCCACTGCATCTTGTAGCATTTGTAGCTAAAGCATCCATTTGTTAATTCTGTGACCCCAGACCTACACGTTCCTGCCTCGGCATTGCTTTCCATGCACGTCCTGGAGATGTGATCAGTTTGCAGGGAGAGCTAAGGCTGAGTCACTGCTCTTGGGAAGGCTGAGCGAGGACTTTTTATACTTGTCTCCCTCCTCCCTTTCTCACAGCTTCCCAAAGAAGCAAGAGGCATATTTTGCTTTCTTCTTCCACTAGCCTGAACTGGCTGTCCCTTCCCATAAACTGGTCTGCTGCCCGTGGCAAGGCAGCAAACAGGGAGAATCCAAGCCAAAAGTCAAATTCCAGAGCAACTCAGCAAGACAGGGCTGTCTTCAACACTACTGCAGGCAAAAGGTGCCAGGTCCACCCCTGCTCTGTAGATCTACAGGCCTAATGGTAGAGCCGTAGCCACGACTGTGAAGACAGAGCAACACATTCTCAAAAAATGAGTGGAAGATCAGCAGCAGCATATAGAGCTACAGGGAGGAGATAAAAGGTCTGATGTAACGCTGCAGTCATGAAAAAACTCTGATCAGACTACCTAGAAACCAAAAATATCATAGGCGCCTACTTTCTTTTCTTACCTGCCCCTCTCCACCTCCACCCCACGCTGGTCTTACCAGGGGACCAACATTCATAATGAATGAAAGAAAGAAGCATCTCAGCACCACGTTTTCAATCAAGACCACAGGCAGAAACACAGCCCTCCAAGCCAGGCACGTGAAAGAAGCAAAACAGTTCCTGTGCGAGTGACATAAGATGATCACACAAATCTCTTTTGGCCTGAATAAATCAATGACTCATGAAATTGAGGGATCTAGGAAAAACAGAGAATTCCTGGTTCCCAAGCCTGTGCTTGAACCACAGGGGAGAAACTACAAAACAGAGGAAATCTTCACAGTGACAAATGGGGACAGAAAAACCTAAAGACAAGGCAGATTTGTCAAGGCAGTAGCTGACTAGTCCCCAATCCTATCAGAGAGTTAATTTGCTTCACCCTCCCCTTCAATTTGTGTTCCCAGAGATTCAGCTACCACAGGGTGAGTACAAAGTGTCCTGGCTTCACCTGACACCAGATCCTTCCAGTTAACCAAAGCCTTCCAGGTTATGAAACAGCCCAAAGCAGGTCACTGAGTAATCGACTCACACAGCTGGGTTGGTCATGGGTGTAGAGAGGGGCAGAAGAAAAAAAAAACCAAAATGAAGAGAAAGGCTAAACTTGGAGTAAAAAGCATAACATATGGAATCAGAAAGGTGCTGAGCCTCTGCCAGCTCATCAACCCTGTCCCAGGCTACTACAGGGGTCTGCTGGGTGCCAACGTCTGGAGTTGCAGCAGAAACTGAGAGAGGGTGCCCTGCATGACTGCAGGGACCCCAGAGTGACCGAATGGGAGAGGCAGAGCTTTTTTTTCTTTCCACAGTGAAGCAAGAGAGGAAGAAGGGAGAAGCTTGACAGTAACAATTTTCTATGTTTGTGAAGAGCTGAGAAACTTTGCCTGCTCACCAGGCACTTCCCACCCAGCTGTATCCCCACTGTGAGGTTTCCATCTCGTGCCTGACTGACTCTTCCCTTCATTTCTAGTAATTAGGTGCCTCCCAGCCTGCCCAGAAGAAAACCTCTGCTTGCAGCAGTCTTCTTTTTAGGGACCAATTGGATGCTACTATCTCACTGATTTTTAAAAACCTGTGGCTGTACATCAGAGCCCCAACTGGTTGGTCCACAGTACTTGCTTGTCTTCCCTCCATATATTTCCCCTCCAAATTCATCCCTTGCAAGGCAACAGAATAGATAATAAAATACAGATGAAAACAGATAAATCAGAGCACTTGATTCAAGTGCCGAGACAGGACATTGCTCAAGAAGAGGATTCACCTGCCCTCAGCAATGGAAGTGCTGAGAATCACCACACACAACCCCAGGAAGCCTCTGCCTTTAAAACAGTCTGTATTTTACCCACGTGTGTCCACGTGTGTGTGTAATAAAAATAATTACTAGTTGTCATCATTAGAGATGAGCAAGGCAAAGCCTGTGCTTTTAACAAGCTGATATGGATTTCACGTTCTGCTTGCTGTCTGAGCAACAGCAATTGCTACTTTGGAGATTGATTTTGCCTTAGGCTTGGTCTTAAGAGGTTATCTGATGAATTTTGGTTATTTGGGGAAAGGGGACAAAGGACAGACCTCCCTTAGAAGCGAGGATAAAAATGTCTGCATGTACATTCATTTTGCACAGGTTTTTTTTTTGGCTCTGTTTTCCCCAAGCATTCAAAACAGCAGCTTGAAAGGAGGAGGGAGCTAGAGGCAGACAAGATGAGGTTACAAAAGCGACAAAGACAACAAGTATGTCTCTACAGACACTACTCTCCAAACAAGTCTATCCATGTGTGCATGTTAGAAAAGAAGTATGAGATGAAGTCATCTTTTGGGGGCCAACTTGAGGTGTCCTGAACAGTGAATTTGGAAAATCTGAGTTCTGCCACTCTCAAATGCTGAGCAGAGCACCAGGCACCCCAAAGTACAGGCCACTGTCAAGTTTCTTTCCTTCATGACTGTGGTAACCTCCTAAAGCAAAGGTGACCACCCCCAGGGCTCTTCTTGGGCAGGACAGTGTCCAGCATACAGATCCCATGGAAATTACCCAGAGCTGTAGAGCAGCACATGGGAAAGTTGCTGTATGGCTGTTCCTCCTCACACGAAGACACGCACTTATCCTCAGAAGGGTCCAGAAATACTGGTGTTTTCAAGGTCTGGCATGTTGTCTGAACTTCCTCTCCTCACCAACTCTCTCATACCACTGCTGGCTTCCACCTTCCCATGCCATACTGGATCTCAAGTATTTTTATATCTCCCCTTGACTGCATGCAACAGAGGAAATTAATGAATATGAGGAAGAGAAGAAGAAAGAGGAGAAAAGGGGTGGGAAAAATCAAGTAGTTTCTATGACAGTTTGTGTGCATTTTTGTGGGAGTAAGAGAGTGTGTGATCATGACTGTAAAGAGGTGCAGAGGAAATTAAGAAAGGAGGACAGGTTATCAGTCACTTAGCCTGTCCTCCATTAGGTTCCAGTTCTCTCATCTTTCTCTCCTCCTTTTCACTAAACTCTTCTTTCTCCCCTTGCCAAAAAAGATCAATGCAACAGTTCTCTCTTTGTAGAGGAGGGGTAAATAAAAAAAGGATATGGCGGGGGTGGGGAACGGACACCCCCAAACTCTCATTTACCAACTGGAGCAAAGAAGAGAGGAAAAAAGCTCACCCCCTAGAGCTACAACAAATGCTAGAGAAAAATAGTCCCAGCCATAACCTGCAGTGTCACTGCCGAAACGTGACACGCAAGCATCAACTGTCTTCACTTGCCTCTACCTTTCCTCTTAGCTGCAAAAGCAGAAGGGAAAGGCCCCTGGCCACTGGTTTGACTTTTACCACATGACAACGTGCGCTGGCTTTGGTGATGGAATTGATAACACGGGCACTACAGATGACAAACACTGTGGCAGCTCAAGCTTCTGCTGTGATGAATAATCCTCTTGCAGAGTTTCAGCTCATTTATTTTGCAAAATCCCTTTCAAAAGAACTGCTGTGCGTTTGCTGATACCACACATGCTGGAAACTGGAAGACACCAAAAGGTGACTGGAAGAACTGGCTGTGGGTGCTAGTGATTTTCTACAGTTCCTGGTAGCACCTTCTCCTGGAGGCAGCTGGGACAGGGCAGAGCTGTACTGGATCTAAGGCAGAAGGAGGCTATGAATGTAATAGTTATAAATAGCAGAGCTTTGATCACTTCCCTAGCGACACGGCTCTCATAGTGTGGCATATGTGCTTCATCCATCTGGGACTGGAGCATCCTACAGCTGCTCTTTTTGCCTCCTCCCTGCTGCAAGAGGCTATGAGTGGAATAGCTGTGAGCAACCCTTTAAAAAAAAAACAAAACAACCAAACAAACAACCAAACACAAAACCAACAAAACAACAAACTATAAGTGCCATGTTACAGCTTGGATGCCATAAGAGACTTTCTTTTTAAAAAATAGTTTTGCTATTAAGTGTACAATAATTAATCTGCATGGTTTTCAATCTAATACTGATGCAATAGCTTGTTTATGCAAAATAGCCAAGTGTACAAAAATTAAGTGCATCCCTAACCTACCTCTTTTCCTCTTGCTGACAGCTGGTATGGTTTAGAATTATCTCATTGGTACTTTGCAGTGGCCATGACACCCGTGTGATGCAATTAAGATAGTATATTCAGTAATGATCTTGTACTTGCCGCTCAGCCAACGACAGCTTGCTTCTACTGCAAGGCAACTTACCTTATAAAAATAAAGCAGCCCACAAGAAGGTGATGCTATGTTATTTGATTTGTACTGCTGATCTGAAGCAAGAGTAGAGCAAATTTTCAGTCTTAATCTAAGACTAAACTAAGTGAAGCTAGTGAAAACACCACCCCCGGCTGCTACAGGACTGTATCAGAAGATGGGCAATGACCTGCAAGCTCTGATCTCAGCCTCTGTCCCCTGTTTAACAGGCTGTCACCAAGTACTCGGAGCAGGGTAGCTACCTAGATGAGTGACACGGATTAAAGAAACGCGGTCCAGAGTCAGGCAAAGCTCCTACGTGAAGGAGACAGCTGCTGAGTTTCATAATGTGTTTAAGATTTTACTTGTGTTGTGTATATAAGGGCACCCTCGCTTAGGAAGGGTTGTTGCACTGTTACGACTCAGTGAAGGAAAAAAACAAAAAAGGAAGAGGAAAGTGGGGAAGTCAAAGGGGGAGCTGGGGGAGAGAAGAGGAAAAGATATTATCTTCCTTCCTTTCCAGACCCCAGGGGAACAAGCTTTCCTATAATAATGATGAAGTAAACAGGCATCCCTGAAGAAAACATGCATCCTTGAAACATTCATTTATATTTAATACTTGGGTGTTTATAAAAAGTAGAGGTGAAGGCCAGCATCCTGCAATGACTTTGTTATTTGCTTGGTGTTATTCTCTGTCTTCATGGAATTGCCACCTCCCCACACATGTTTTCTGGCACCTGTCCCACGGGCAGAAGCAAATGCAGTGACACCACAACAAGCGGAGACGAGCAAGTCTGTCACTTGAACAAGAATTGACTGTTTCAGATACAAAGGCACCACACGTGGGTGCAGAATAGCACTGGTGTGCACGCACAATCTCAGCGCTAGAAGAAAACCAGGCAGTGTTTTTGAAGGGCCTAGATCTCCTCAGAGAAAATGAATAAATAAATAATAAGAAAATAGCCCTGTCTGTCAGAAATTAGTTCAGTGACATCCCTCTGGAAAAGGCATCCGTTTGATGATTATTTGGCCTAACTGTATATCATAAAGAAAAAAAAAAAAAAAAAAAAAAGAAGTAGGGCTGATGCCAGAAGTAATGTCACAAATAAGCCTGTGGATGTGCTGAAACATCAGTGAAGATAAGTTCCTGCTTTGTCTTGGCAAAGGACAAGAATACTGTCCAGATTAGAAAAGAAGATGTAATGAACACTCCTTTTAAAAACACAACCGCAACTCCCTTCCTTACCATACCTACTTCAGGTGACAGAGCCATTGTTTCAAAGCCTCGCCATCAGGTCTCGTGCTCTTACGATCCACAGTAGCCAGCAGTGCTGCGCTTTTCCCAGTACAGCCCTATCCAGGCACACTGGCAGCTGCCTGCTCCCCGTAGGTGAGAACCTCACCGACCTCTCCCGATCTTCACTGGGATACAGAAGAAGTAGATAACATTTCTACAGGCCAGGGTGCAGACAGCTCCATCGACCTCACTAACAGGGGCTGCCCTGTTGAGTCCATAGCAGCTCTCTAGCCTGCATCAGAAAACACAGCCATGCAACAAATGGCCAGCAGTCATGAGCTTGGACCAGGGGGCACAGCCATCTCGGAGCCCAGTGCTCCAAGGAGTATCTTTTCCCTACAGTCCACACCCGAAGCCTACACTGAAAGTCAAACCTCCTGTCTAAAAGGCCATAATCAACGAACATGACCACACAGGTGATTTCCCCTGATCTAGCATACTTTTCCTATGTCCCAGCACTGGTAGAAAACCCATTAAATCAAGATGTTCAGGCTATCCCATTATGTTTCAAACAGGTACATTATTTCTTTGCATAAGTAGGAAGGGAAACTGATTCCAAAACACCATTCACAGATTCCCTCATTTGCATCTTAAAAGGGGCAAGTCTGTCTGTTCTTCTTATTCTGTTCTGTAATTATCCTAATGAAAGCCCATGTGAATCCCCAAGGGTTTGGTCCCTTTCTGACTGACTGCTTTTAAATTCAGAGACAAGGGAGATAAGAGGCCATCAAACCCCTTAGTTTTTAACTTGCACATCTGGGGAAGATTCCCCCGGTACCTCTTGCAGTGCGGACAATATGTTAGCGAGAAGAGAAGCTAAGCAAGAGTTCTAATCTTCTGCCACGTGGCAAGCACATGAAAAACCAGCTTAGGCTCCAGAAAAATTGACAGGCCTCTAGCTTCAGGCAGTGCAGTCCTTTTCAGATGTGCAATATATTACAGGAAAACCTTCCTCCCATCCAAACAGAGAGCTAGTTGTTTGATACATTAAAAGGCTCCCGTGCAGCATCAGTTTAAATTAAAGACTTCACACAAAGTGAGAGCAATAGCTTTGTTTCATATAGCTGTTTGTGAGGGGCACTGGTTAAGTCAGGAAGCCAGGACTCAAGGGAGCTGGGTCCTTTTCCAAGTTCTGGAACTGATTTGCTGCTGCCTTTGAGCACACTCCCACTCCCAGGCAGAGCATTAGGAGACAAACTTTCCTCTTACAAAGAATCCGTATGACACCTAACAGAAGGAGGCCTCTAGCTGTTACTGTAATATAAATAATAAATGAGCGAAATAATAAATAGAAATAAGGCATTCTGTTGCAAACAAAGCCAACATATTAGTGAACGTGTTCAGTTTTTTAAAGCATATCCAAACAGCAGCCTAAGCTCCAACGCTGACACACAGGGTCTCTTTCAAAGCTCCAGAGAAAACAACAGAAGTTCATGGGCAATTCTATTCAACCCTGAACCCTTCCAAGGGTTCATATTGATAAAGCAACTTGAATCATTCACTTAACGGCACAATATCATCCTTAATTGCTTTGAATTTATTTCTGCTGCTTAAGGCCTAGGACATCTCAGCCTGCTCTCATCATCACCCATAAAAACTCAGTGGGTTTCATTACAGCTGTGGTGAATTCAACCAGCAGAATCTGCCTCATGCTGCTCTAAACAAGAGCACCACCAGCATCCATGAAGCAGATGGTCCAGTTATTAACCACCCTGTCTACGCCCTGCCTTGCATTAGTATCTGTGAGAAGGAATGAGATTCACCAGATGGGACAGCGCTGCAAGACTCAGGGTGCCTGGGTTCTCCTACCAGGTACCCACCAAACTGATGCAGGAATATGAAAAACCTGCTTGAATTCTCATGTCCTCACTTTCTGCTGTTTTACTCAGACAACCTCTCGCTGCACGTACCTGAACGACACGCAGCCTAACAGGAATCTCACTGTGGTGGAACGCTCTAGGTGCTGTTGTGATACATAATTATGGCAAAAACAAGCAGCACCTCCACTGCGTTTGAGGCAATGGTACGTAAGGTAACCTGCCTACTTCTACGTACACACTGCTGTCCTACATGCTACAACAGAAATGTTCAGTATTCTGACAACACCAATGAAAACAGATTTTGCCAGCAGCTGGATGAAAAACAAGCATGAAAAATTCCTGTACCTATCGCCTTGCCCTTTCCACCAGGGCTGCGTTGCGTCAGGATAAACCAGCAGCCATTCAAAGAAGCAACCTGAATTTTGCTTGCTGGAAAAAAGGGGATGAGAAGAATGATTTCTCAAGTGTAAGCAAGCCAAGGATGAGACTGAGGGAAGAAGACCAATAGGATTTATTTGTAATGACAAGTGACAAGTGATCACCATAAAGATATTCTTGGAACAGAATCCTGCTAATCTCTGCTATAATTCTAGTCCCAAATGGTTTGGCTCTGGCAGCACTCCTAGAAATGATATATGTGAAAGCACTGGGGATTGTCAAGAAAGGAGTTTTGCCCTGACAGTTACATTTTGGGCTCATTGGGTTTGTTTGTGCTTCCCCTACACACATACCTTTTTTTTTCTTTTCTTTTTTTTTTTTTTTTTTAAATCTAAGGTCATCTGCAATTAGTATTTAGAAAGGAAAATGTTTATAACCTCTTGCTTTTATCATCATTAATAATGCAACAAATGTATTGAATATGGGCAGACTTTCTAGCAATCCATAGTGCTCTTCCCCTCTGGCTCAGAAAATATGCACCTCTTGAGAGAAAATCTATTTCATTAGAGACCTGATAAAATGCCTAGAAATGACAACATAAATAAGCATTTAAGTGCTGCTCCTTCTTTTACTCTGAAGTCTTTTCCAGCTGAGAGAAGTGAGAAAGAAGCTGTAGAGGGATGGTGGGAGAAAGAGTTGATTAAAATTTGATCACAATTGTCTTAAATAAATGCTTCTCCCAGACATACCCTCCTGACCTACCGACAGCGCTGTTAGCCTCGCCTCTCACAACATCTTAAAGGCAAGTCGATGGCCAAGGTATTTTGAGTTGACAACAACGAATCAAACTGAATGTTTCCTTTTATTTTGCTTCTCCCTTCTGCAGTCTGTTGTTTACAGCACTGTCATTTCTTTTCCCTCTTTTCACCACTCCCTCCCCAAAATACTTGGATATGTAAGCTAGAATCACTTCTCCAGTACTGGCTGCTATGAAACCGGTTGGAAATGCAGGTCATGGTAGTGGTCAGAGCGCTTCATCGGGCATGGCCGTGCTGCGCTTCTCTACAGGAGTCTCCCAGGAGGAGGTGGCAAGGTTGGAGACGAAGGAAGGAGGCAGCAAACCAACAGATTGAAGCCCTTACTTCAGACTTCCATAGTCCCTCTATGCTTCAGCTCTGCCCAGTGATGGCTCAGAGAGTAGATTTAAGCATTAAACAAAAGAGGCCACCAACATAAACTGCATTTATTCCTGCTGTTTGTTCACAGAGCCCTTCCTTCATGATCTGCAGAACCAATCAAGAAAAGAAAGTGACTTTGCCCTGGGCTGCGATTCCTTCCATCTGCTGAAGCGCCTATCAGTATGAAACAAGTACTCAAATGAAAACAAAACCAAGAGGACAACAACCCAAGCCAGCCCTTACACCTGCCCGTGCAGGGATAGGGAATCCATGTAACAGCCACCCATGGAGTGCCTCTCTTTCCCCTCCCAGGCAGCACAGCGGCCAAACACACATGCCACACACGTACCCTTGTTGTGTCTCAGTGAAGCAGGGCACCGCTGCCAGCTGCGACATCAAGCCAGGCAAAAGAAGGTAATTGTGAAGCCCAAAAGTAAAAATCACCAAGGGACTAGCAACTAAGTGGCAACAAAAGACTCACAAAGAGTACAACTAGCTCTTTTGGGATTTCAACTGTTCTTGGTTCTTGAGAAGCCCCCACCCCCTTTTTTAAAAAAAAACCAACAAAACAAAACCCTAATATATTAGTTTTTCAACTGCATTCTCTACATATGCACAAGTTGGTGGCCCAGATCCCTTTGGATTTGTTTGAGCAACCACCAAATTCCTTGCTACACCTCACACTCGACTAAAGTCACACAGGAAATCTATCTAAAGCAAAGAACCTAATACAGGAATTCAAGCAAAGAAAGGAAGAGCAGCATCTAAAAAGAGCCGATGCCAAGAAATAAAGGTTTTGTGCAAGTGGTATCTTTGGAGAAGGGGGTACGTCAGGGCCATGCCACTCCATAAATCTGTTTGGAGGTGGAAGGTTTGGCTGGATTATTCAGCTCTTAATAGTGGGAACCCTGTGAGGAACAGCAGGTTAGGGAGGTCAGCTAGAAGGTTACTGAGGTCTACTTGGCTAAGCTGCATTGTGGAAATTAATCAGGGGGGTCATGACGGTATTACAGAGGATATTCAGAGGCAGTAGCAAAATTTATGGGTTTTTCATGTCAGCAAGACAGATAAGTCTCCTAGTTAACAGCAGGCTATGCAAAGGCCTCAGCTATTATGCAGCACAGAATTACAGTCCATAGCAGAAAGCTGTCAGGAGATGCCAAGCAGAAATCCATCCAGAACAAGAACTGGAAGAACGGGTTCAAATGGAGGTATTCCAATCCAAACAGCATCCATTCAAAATGCCCACGTTAGCCCCTCTCCCCCTGAAGCACAGAAACAAACAAGGAAGCAAGGACTCCATGATGCTATCAACTAACTCGTCCTCTGAACTCCCAGCTCCCATCATTACCCCATCCACAAACAGGCTTCTAACGAATTTGGCCCTGACTAGATCCTCTTTGACAGGTATAAAGAAGTTTCAGTTAACGTTAATTTAAACATTTAAAGGTTGTTAAGACAGTAATGCCTCTGTGCACGGTGCCATAAGTGCTCCTTCGCCAAGTACCCCCCATAAAGGTAACTGGCACTCATTTATGGAAGGCAAGACCTCTCTTCCTCTTTTGCCGACACACTCGGATGCAGTAGCTTCACACTCTCACCTATTCAATCTAAAGAGAAAGAAGGGAGTGGGAAAAGTCTGGAAGGAATCGCAGGGGCTAGCGGTGGCTACTAGAACAGCTTCCCAGCCCAGCCTGAACCAAGGCTGGCAAGACAGAGGCTGCAGCAGAAGCCGGAGGAAGCCGCAGTGCTGAGAATGGCACACGGGGAGCTGCAGGAGGGAGCAGCGTCTCCTGAGATGGCCCTAGCGCAGGCTGAGGTGAGCCAGACAGAAAGAGGCAGTGATGCGATGCCTTCCAGTGACTAGGCAGAGATGCTGCATTTCTAAAAAGGGCGCACGTTTCACCTTCTGCTCTGGTTTTCTTCCGCAGGCAGGTCTTTGCCTGCGACTCGTACCCGTTATCCTAGCAGTTTCCTGGCCTGATCGCACCTCCCTCTGTAGTGCCTTTCCGTTTGTTTAGCACGGCAAGGATTACTGGTCCTAAAGCACAGGGACAAATCCTGGAAGGAACTGGAAAAAAAGTAATGACTGGTATAAATCAAATTGAACCACAGATCATATTTGGCCTGTGGTGAGCAAAAGGGAATGAGTTTTTTTCTTCCTGTAATGCTGGAAAATGTGTTAGCAATTTCTTTGTAGGACATAAACTAACATGTTTTGGGTTTTTTTCTTTTCTTCCTCAAACAGCCCCAGCTGTGCTTGTTTTGGAAGTAGTGCCATTAAACTCCTACGCTGTTCACTTCCCCATCAAGAAAATCACTTAGAGCCAAAGGTGTCTGTGGTGAAACTCCAGCCATGTCAATGGATGAAAAGGCCCAGATGAACCTGGCCCATTATGTCTGCTCTAAAAGAGAGAGCAAGAGAAGAAAAGACAAGAAAAAAAAAAACAAACAAAAAAACCCCAAAAAACAAACCAGCAAAACACAACACTGGCACAAACAGCTTGATCCTAGGAGTCAGAGCTGAACATTAACATTTCCACCTTAATAAAAGCCATAATCAAATTCTCAGTAGTTAACGTCTGGTTTCCACTTGGCACCAAAAGAAAAAAAAAAAAAAAAGAAAGAGAAAGAAAAAAGGGAAGATAAAAAAGGGAAACCAGAAAGAAACAATATTTTCTTTATATATTTAGGAAATCTTTTCTCCAGCAGATTCATGGGTATTTTTCCCTCTCTTCCCTGTAAGAGAGGATTAAGTGGAGCCACAGCATCTACTGTCGGCTTGAATTGAATTCCCTGCCTCCCAGAATGGGTACTTGTAATTAAAAGCTTAGCTCACCTTATCCCTCCAGTTTCCCAGGCGAAGAGTCAAAGC
>JAVJGJ010000057.1:5380473-5394729 GCA_035590215.1 Microhierax caerulescens | reverse complement strand
GCTGCTTTTGATGCAGCCAGGGATATAGTTGGCTTTCTGGCCTGCAAGCACACATCGCTGGGTCATGATGAGCTTCTCATCCACTGGCACGCTCAAGTCTTTCTCCTCAGGGCTGCTCTCAACCCATTCCCCACCCAGCCTGTATTTGTGCTTGGGATTGCCCTGACCCAGGTGCAGGACCTTGCACTTGGCCTCGTTGAACTTCAGGCAGTTCACATGGGCTCTGGGCTCACCCCTCAAGCCTGCCAAGGTCCCTCTGGACAGCATCCCTTCCCTCCAGCATGTCAACCGCACCACACAGCTTGGTGTTGTCAGCAAACTTGCTCGGTATGTACCTATCGAAACAGGGACGAGCCTCTTCTTTGCACCTAATCATCAGCAAACAGCAGCCGCTATGGCATTTATCAATAAGCCAATTTTTAGTTGAGTCTGGTAAAATAAATAAATAAATACATACAGCAAGAGAGGCACAGACGGTATCATTTTCAAAGAGATTTTTTTAAAACACATTAAAGAGCTTTCCTTCACTTTTTTTTTTTTTTTTTCTTTTTCAATTTAGTGACAGTCTAGGAAGGAGGAGATGAAGATAAAGAAAAAAAAATAAAAAGAAGATTTAATGAGGATGAGAGAGCGAGACTGAAAGGATGTTTCCTAATCTGAATGAGCAGTTAAGGAGAATCAGGATGGAAGGAAAGGGTGAATCTGAGAGATAATTATTGAGGATGGGTTGGAGCAGTAAGGTTAAGAGAAGAATAAAGACAACCCTACATTCAGAAATTCAGCCATACCTGAAAAAAAACTGGTACCTTCTACTATCTCATCTCAGGGCAGGCCAGTGTGCCTTCCTAGAGCTGGGGGCACCCAGAATGGGATGGCAAGATACCACCAGGAAGACAGCTGCTCTCATCTTCCTTGAAAACAATCTTCCTTAAAGCAGGAAGCAGTGGAAATCTCCTGAGAAAGACTGTTCCCCTGGTGCCTGTAAGCAAATCTGGAGTTTCTGATAAAGCCATTCAATCGAATCCCTAGCTGTACAGCCCAGATTTCATGCTGCTGGCCACAAGTAAGGAAAACGCCCTGCTACTTGCAGAATGGAGGACTGTAATGCAGTCAGAGCAACTGATGAAGATTCCCTCTGTCTCTAGTTTGCTGCATTATGCTGGACATATCACTTTGTCTTTCTGTGTCTGAATTTTCCTGCCTCTCAAATACAGAGCATTTATAATGCATTCACATTTAATCCAGTTACCTTTATTAAAAGGGGTCAGAATTTTTCATCACTTTCAGAGGCCTTCTGCTCCTAATGGGAACTCTCCTCTCCACCTCCAACTGAAAGAGGTAGAAGCTAATTTCCTGCAGCAGGAAGAAATGACTTCTATCCCTGCAGTGGCTGAGCAATTCCAACAGCTGCACGTGCTTCATAAAGACCAGCGCTGGCTGACACAGATTTGTGACAAGACTTCCCAGCCTCATGGGGACGTGGTGATCCTTAATTCGCTCCCATTTGCATGGAAGGGGTTATAAAATACCAAGTATTATTTCCCACATTCAGTCCCTGTCCTGGTCTTCTCCCCCTCCCCACAAAAAAGACATTTCAGACTTCTTCCTATTGTGAGCTCTATGTTATGTTTTAATTTCCAGACAGCTGAATTAGATAAGGGCCAAGAGGGATTGATTTATGAGGGGAGATTAAAAACACTAGATAGGTACATTTTTGTTAAATGCTGGACATGATAACTCCTTACAGGAATTTTTTTTTTTTTTTTTTTTTTTTTTTTGAGGGACAGAACAGGAGGTAATGTACAAATCTAAGCTTTATTTTGTTTATAATTTGCTTTTATTTGCACTCAGTAGGAGAGACGGAATGGCTGCCAGAAGGGTGACATAGGAACGCAGCACAAGCCAGCAGGAAGAACCATGCCAGGTTAATACGAAGCGGTTAAATTGCCGTATGAAGACAGTTAGCGGGAGAGGGATTAACACAGACTCCAACACAGCTAATGACAGTGGAGAATGAAAATTTGGGGCCCGGATCTTGCAAAGTGCCCACACATACTAATTTGCAAGATTCAGGACTTAAACTGAAAACCAATTAGCCTTACAACAGGCTTAAGAAAATGAATCGCGGAAACAGCTGCAATATATCACTGATCGGTAGTTTACAAAGGAGGAGTGGCGAAAGGAAACAACATCACATTAAGTCCAGCAGAGACTTGTGGAGAAATACCATCAGAAACCCTTTGCACAGGAAAAAGAAACTGGCAAGTTGTCTTCCAGTGGTTTATTCCTACAGAAAGTCTGTTAAGGAGATCGGGGGAAAAAAATGTAAGAACCCCAGACCACCTGAAGAACAGCTAGTGTCTTGCCTATGTGATGGATAACATGCTGCGGCTGACAAACGGAGTCGATCTCTAGCTGCAGGTCTCCCAGGACTGAGGAAGTAGATGGGCTGCTGACCAGCCAAGCCAGCGAGGGGCACAAAGGGCTTTAAATTGCCTTTTGGTAGCGGTCCCAGGTCAGAGGTTCCAAGACAAAGTCATTTTGAGACATTTAAACAGCAATGCCATGTGTGCCTGTAGGGCTAGGAGGAACACTGGGAAGAGGTAATGTCTCCTGGGAAAGAGAGAAGATGATGCTGGACTTCTGGACACAGAGCTGGAGAGGGAGACTTTCACGATCCATGCTAGGAGCGCAGCCTAGCATGAGGTCTGTCCTTGGACTAGTCCTCACACTGCAGCACCGTATCAAGTCCTGAGCACTCATCACTGCAGAATGATAAATTCCTCATATCCTCTCCCACTTCTACCGCCACGCAGATCTGCTGCAATATGTGCCCTGATGCAGAGAATGGGAAACCCTCTCCAAAATACCCCCAAACTTTGACAGCTTCAGTAACACGACATTGGGGAGCCATGTGCAAATTGAGAACCCCCTCTGAAAGAGGGAGAGGGGTTGGTCTCATACAGACCAAAAGAGTGGCATCACGAGGACAAGCAACAAAGGAAGAAAAATCCAGGTCTGCTCTGAGTGTCTGCACCATGACAGAGCACCATACTGGTGTCTTTGTCAGAAAAGCACAAAAAGCAGCTCTGCACAGAGATGGAGTCTTCCCTAGAGCCAAGCCCTTAGGGCCTGTGCTGTGAGAAGCTCTACAGAGTCAGACACCCTTGTGCCCAGTCAGGCCCAGGTGAGGGGGCTGGGTGCTGTCGGCAGAACCTGAGGTCCCAGTGGAGTCTGTGGTTCCTGCAGCTGCAGCCCTGTATGCCCAGGTCCCTACCATTCCTCTAGTGACCTACCACGGGGCCACCTCATCTACCTGATAATCCCTCTTAATTATTGAGGGATGGACTTGAAGCAGGGCCCTGGGGTACACAGTACCCAAAAGCCATACCTTGCATGTTCTTTGCACCAAACAGAGCCAGCTTGACAGCCAGCACAACCCAATTGTAACAGCACCTATTTCACCTCTTTCCTGAGCAAAAGCTCTGTCCCAACGTGCACTGTGAGCTGGATGTTTTTCCAGAAGCCCCTCATACAACCAATTCCATAACTGCATGAGTCTCCAAGGAGCAGAGATGTTTCTTGAAGAAGCAATAGGCAGCTGGCAGGTAGAAGTGATCACTGCGTGGCAGATGAAATTCCACGGCATGCTGGAGATGGAAATATCACCTTAACAAGCATGGACAGCCCCCAATGGACTATAAAATTCATTTGGTGACTGAGATAATTCAAAAGAGCCAAGTGGCACAGCAGTAAAAGCCGGAACACATAAATTTAAACTCAGAGAGCTCTGCAGTGCCCCGGTAATAAGTGACAAAACAACCCACAGAGACTTATCCAGACCTGTCTGAAAGTCACAGCCCAGAGACCAGGGAAAGATGGACAGAAACTGCCTTTTTTAAAGGGGGAGGAGGGCCAAGTGGAGTAAATATGGGAAAAGTGCTTACACACCCAATGTCTATTCATCCACAAGTCCAGAATGTGTACATGTGCCACGGCAGCTGTGCTGTGTATTGTGCAAGCAGCTTTTTATTGATCACATTACCCAGCCCCAAACTACCGTGTATAAGAGTCTAAATATTGTTCTTCATTATACCAGGGCAGGCCAGTTCAAGACAACAATTTCAGCTCAGGGTGGATTATGGCAAACCAGCTTTATTCTGCTTTTATGAACACCACAAATTCTCTTGTCCTTCTTCTCTTCTGTCCCCACTGGGATTCCTCCCCAAACTGCTCGGAGAGTGCTTCCCAAAGCACTTCCCTCCCAAGGAGTTAGTTTGCCACTCTTAAGATGAACAGCCTAAAATTGCGATAATAAAATCTTTATAGCCCTCCATCATGTTCATTCATGCTAATGTTCTCTCTCACTGTGGATATAGCAAAAATTTCAATGCCGGAGAAGAAACAGGAGGCTCCTGATGGCATCACAGGCATGTTTTTCAGTGCTGTAAAAACATGGCAGCGCAATACACTTCTACAGCGGAAGGTGTCCATCAAGGTCATTAATGACTGAGAGAGCAAACACAAGAGCAGAATGTTGCTGATCGATGATGTGTCATAGTTTGGAGATGGAAACTGCAGTAGACGTGATCCATACATCTCCATGTCCCCACAGGGAACTGTCCTAATGTAATAAGACACGTGCCTTCCTGGAGAGGTCCCAAGGGCAAAAAGGAGGTAGAGGTCTGGCAAATGACATCAGTTGTAACACGGAAAATTGGAGGGTCTGGGGATAGAGCTGATCTCCTTGTAGCACCTCAGTGCAAAGGTGGGGACTCCTGTGGGTTGAGGGACCGGGGTGGCAGAGAATGCTAATTACTCTTGATGAGGGAGGAAAGGGACACTGGCTCAGTTAGCTAATTCATTATAGCTAGTCCACCAGTCAAGTGAGTCCTTTGTCAGGGTGAAGCAGATGCTCTCACTGACATAACAGGCGCAAGCATTTTGATTTCCAAGCTCTGTGAGTGATGGCAGATACCACACCTGTCCCCAGAGTTTAAAACCTGGGATCTTGAGCACCAGCAGAACAAGCCTTCATCCTAAAGGAGTCATTTTACTTTTTAACAAGTAGCAAGGACAGACACTGAAATGAGACAATGACTTTAAGAGTGTACAGGAACATCTATGATTTGGGTTTAACAACCACTGTTCTTTTCCTGTCCCACACAACTGATCTTTCCAGAATCAGACCTGACTGTGATTTATTACCATCTCTAATATTTTGTACGGAGGCAGCACACAGGCGCTGTATTTGCAGAACAGAAATCCACTATGATAAGTATTACACACACAAAGACCAAAGATACAACCCCTGCTCCAAGCACATTACAAATCAAGTACAGATTAGAGACCAAGATAAATACTACAGTGTGATACACCTGGATTCGCTGTTGGTTTTAAAACCTGACTTTATTAAGGAGTACAAAACACTTGTGAGGATACGGTTAAACATATGTTTAAGGAACCACAATCACTTTTAGGAGCAGCTCAAGCTGGTGTGGAAACAGCTGAAGACATCTTTTCTAGGCATTTTTCTGCCTTGTACTTTCTGCCTTTTTTCTTTTTTTTTTTTATTTCCACATCTTTTTTCCCCCTACCTTTCCCCATCCTAATAAGAGCATTTGCAATGGAAACTAAGCCCTTTGCTGCCTCTGAGGTCATTTGCTCTTGCTGCTTATTTCCCTCCCCACACATCATCAGCCACTCTGTGAACCGAAGGTGCTGTGGAGCAGAGAAAATGCCACCTCTCAGGAATGGAAATGGCACTGCATCACCATTCCTTTGCTTATGAAGTACCATTTTTTTATTTTATTTTTTTCTTTTAAGCAGGGTTTGGACTTTTTAAACCAGCCTTTTGTATATGACAGCTACCACTGAGATCAGACTTCAGAGTGTAGGTCAAGCTGGTCAACTCAATGCTTTGTACAGGTCTATTTGAGTCAGTAAAATCTTAACCAGACGCTTCAATCAAAACAAGCGTTAAACCTGTATTGGGCCCTTTTACCATTAAAGCTTAATTCCCCAAACTGAACAGAACAGACTCCAATGGTTAAAAACATCTTTCTACCAACACTGGTACAGACATGGAGGCTGCACCAGTTTAACCTTAGGAGTTCAGATAATATAACTAAAGCTGTAGGAAACCTGTGATCCTACACGTACCTGTACGTCCCTAGTGCATCCCCTGTGCTAAGATAGTCCCAGTCCTACGCTGCCCTGGAGGATGAAGTAAAGAAAGCTGTTTCCTGCACAACCCACACTATTCCTTCCTTGCTGATGGTGGTGAATTGTGTCAGAGGACAGAGCTAAAAGGGTCGTGAACTGAAGCAGATCCTCCTCAGCCTGCAGTCCCCGTGAGCCTCAGCAGGCGTTTGATGAGGGCCGTCACAGGAGGAATACAAGCTGCTAGCTCAGAGGTTCCCACGAGCTGCCTCCAGCACCCTCCTCAGGTGGTGGCTCAGCCCCCCGCCATCACCCCAGGATGAAAGCTTGCCCACTACCAAAGCCAAGCCAGTGTCATCTCTCCCCACTCCAGTCCACAGCCCCTCCTGAAAAGTGTCCCTTGACACAGGGCGATTTAGGGCTGAGTCAGCCCTGTGGTTCCCCGAGACAAGGCCATGACCTTGCCCTGGCATATGAGTGGAACAGGCTCCTAAGGGTGGCCCGTGAAGAGCAGGATGTACTCTGAGCATCTTTTGCCTTCTGCATGGGGGCAACATCCCTCCACCATTCCCTCTGGCAGGTCATTTTGATGGAGGTGTTCCTGCAGTGCCCAGTCTGGGACCGTGCTTTGTGACAAAGCCTAATGGGATTCCACAGTCAATTACTCCCTACCCATTTCTCTGCAACACCACCACTGCACAGACGCTAATAAGTGAATTACAGGAGAGAAAGGCCTTTGCTTTGTATAGGCAGGAGACGTGTCATTTGGTTCTTCAAGTGTATGGGAACAGAAAAAAATTAATTTTTCAGCCCCTCCCTTCCCCAGCTCTCCATCTACCACGAGATGAAATAAACAGAAGGAAGATGGGCTTTTTGCATAAATTGGGGATGTATGATTGATAATGCGTTATCTTGTCAGCTGGAGACACCTGCATGGCAGGTATTTATGCTATCAGAAGGGTTCTAGCTGGTGAAATACAGTTTGGTGCCGATAAGGGGACCCAGGGACTCATGGAGGCAGCCCCATGAGGACAAGGGGATTAATGCTGATATTTTGCAGCTTGCTCTTATTAAATTCTGATTCCTTTTGTGAAGTGAAAAAAAGAAGAGGAGAAGAGTGATTGGTTTTAAGCAGATAAAAGACACATGAGGGGTGGGGGTGGCTAGTAGAAAAGGGGCTGATGAATGGGAACACAGAAGGCCGGGAGATCTCTTGGGAATAAAAGGAAAAGTATTAAACAATTTTCTGATTGACTAGGTCTTGTCTGTCAGGCAGGGAATCAGAGTAGGGGGAATGGGTTTGGGGAGTTCCTGAGAGTACAAAGACACAGTTATATTAAAAGCAGAGCCAAATTATACGAGCGGGGGAGGGGGAAAAAGCCAATTTTCTTCTCTTCCTGGAATTTTTAAGCATTCAGAGCGACTGATGGTCACGCACCCAGCTCACACCCCAGTGTACTGCCATCGGCTTCTGCTTGCCCCTGGCAGGGGCTCCGGCTACACCCGGTGACTGAGCCCCTCAAAATACTCCCAACTTAGGGCTGGGCTTCCTCGAAGCAGACATCATATGCCGGGGCACGGCAGACCTAACTGCAATACCAGGGGCAGGAGGGGGGGCACTGGCAGAGCTAGTGGGGGGACCCCCAGGCTGGTGGAGCCAGCGTGGTTCCCACTCCTGAGCATTTTCAGGATTAAACGTTTAGGTCTTTGCTCGCACCCGTATCTTACGAAAAAATGCGAGACACTCATGAAAGAAAAGCCTTAACAACTTCAGATAAGCCGAGGTAATACTTTGCATATTCCCCAGGAACTCCCCAAGGGCTGGAAAAGCAGCAACACAAAACCCAAAACCACAGAAGGAACAATCCCACACACCGCAAGCATCAGTGGGGAAACCTACTACACTAACCACAGACACTGTGCGCAAAGAGCGTTTTTATCAGCTGCGACCAGAACCAACACTCAAACACAGAAAGATCCTGAGAAATGTCGGTAAGAGAAACACCCTGTTATAGGATGGGAAGGTCTGTGATGCAGACACAGATGGATCCTTTTGGTTATACGATTCTGTTTGTGGTTCTCTGGGCATGTATTATTAATACCCTACAGAGTTTTAATTAGAGCTGAGAGATTCATTCGTTGTGAATAATTTATCTGATTAATTTTGCCTTGCTTCTGTTCATGAATTGTCCACAAGCAGTTTGTAATTTTCTCAAATTTATTTGTCATTTGCAATTATTTGCTGACTTGTCTCAGTAAATAATTCTCAGCATATTGTTTGTCCACAAACTGTCCCTAGATAGTTGATTTTCAAAATCGGAGCTGGGTTAGATATACTTTTGTTAAATATATGCAGTAAATCCCATCAAGCGTTTCTGTTTTCTGAGTAACCTTTAGGACCAGGCTTCCATAGAGACTACTACTTTTTATGAGTTCAAATTTTGCTTCCTGCAAATAGTCTCTAATATTTACATAAAATTCACTGTTCCCAGGAACATTCCTGCCAGTCAATATATTCACTACAATACACACAGAAGAGACCACAAAAGGAGGGTTTTATAGTTGAAGCAAATAGTTCTTTTGTTACACAGTACCCCAGTCTGTTCCTAGGGGACCCGTCTAAAGGTTTGATTAGGGTTTTTATTTTCTGGTTTGTTTTGCTTTTCCAACTCTCCTGGTCAGGGGTTATGTTCTCCTTAAGTCACTCTCTCACGCAAGCAGTGCTGCGTGCTGCACACATCGTCTTTGCGTGCTGCCTTTGCCAGCCTGTCTCAGAAACCTCCACCAAGCATGGGGCACTGGGGTAAACACCATCCAACCCGAAAGAGTTACTGTCACTGCTGAGTGTGCCAAAAGGCACAACCAAACGCCCTGCCAAGCCAGTCACCGCTTACTCCAATGCGTGCTGCCATGAAAAAGCTGCGGAACACAAAGTGCCACACAGCCAGTCCCCCTCACGGGACTGAACCCTTCTCTGCAGCAACAGGAGAAGCTTAACCGCTCTGTGGGACTAAACTGAATTTGTACGGGATCTTTCCTTCAGTGCAACTTCACATATTGTTTAGCAATGAAGGGAGAAGCTTCTCTGCTTGCAGTGCTCAAGAACCAGCATGAAGAGTAGAGGACATCTTTCCGTAATTGCCAAGTAACTTCCACTTTGTAGGTGTGAATTATTACCTTCTGGCAGGGTACTGCAGAGACACGTCGTTGTCATCCAGCACCACGCTGCAGAGTTGCTTATTTTTAAATCAAGTTCAGAGATGAAGACTCACATTATTTCAGTATCCCAGAGCAACCAGAAGGTAAATATTACTGTGAAAGTTCTGTGGATGCTTGCTAACCAGCACGTGCTTGCACTAGGACTTGCAAGCCTATGCAGTCACAACATAACCAGGACATAACAGAAGTACCCACTGATGTCACCTAGTCCAGCACCAGTGGAGCCTGGCCCCTATCGTTCCCTTCAGTGTTTCTCCTACAGCCTCATCCAGACTGGTTTTCACCATTGCCAGCAATGAGACTCCCACCTCATTTTTTCAGGACTTACTTCACGCAGTAAGTAGTTCATAAGTCAGATCTCAATACCTAAGTTACTCCAGACAGTTTTCACCTTTCCTTTCTCAGTGCAGTTTTGTTCCTTTTAGTTATTACATCCAACAAGGGAAACAGCCTGGCACACTTGTATTTTGCAGGTACAGTTGACAATTTCACACCACTTTCTAGCTGAGCATACCAGCACTTTCCATGTTTCCATTTTGATCTCTGATTAGATTCACGTGTTCCCTACAAATCCTCACACTTTCCAACCCAGATCCCACTGAGGTCACTGCCAAACCCTCTGGTTCTTAGTGGGACTCAAATGTAACTTCTGATGGTTACCACTTATGCATCCTTAGACCTCACAAGCCAACACAGCCATTTCTCTTGTTCCTAAATCAAGCTCCTGAGCCTCTGGCTGCTCCTGCTGCTCAAATCTGAACTTTAGTCGAGTCTTCCTATGACATTCTGCTGCTTGGAGTAGAATGCAATATTGGAGACTAGAATGGACAGGGAATACTATTTCCTTTCTCTGGATTCACCATTTGCATTTCCTAGGGCCTTGTGGGTGTATATTAGCATCCTATAGAGCTTTGTGGGTACATGCAGTATTAACATCCTATAAGGTTTTGTAGACATTCATTATTAACACACAATAGAAACTGTAGATGCATTATTAATACCCTCTTAGCTGGCAAGAGAATGGTGATATTTTCATATGAGAAATGTAATTGTTTAATATCAAACAGTATTATTTCAAAGATTTAATTGTGTAATTGGGGTCAGTAATCGTTCGGTCGTTCTCAGAGCAAGATGAACTTGCAGGGTAAAAGATTTATTGTCCTGACAATAGAGAGCAAATTTTAATATTTCTGAAAAATTGAGAACTATTAATCCTGGCATGTGTTACTCTCAAACACAGGGAACTGATGAAACTTTGATCTAATTTTCTCTTTGAAGGGGCGTCGGTGGGGTTGGGGAAGACTGTTAACTGTATGCGGCCTGCCGCTGAAAGCACGGCAAAGCACAAAGGCTAGCCACATTCGGCTTCACGGGAGCTCTCAGATCGTGCACAAGACAGCTAGTGCGAGAACAAACTGTTCCTTCCAGTCCCACCGTGCTGGAAGGGGAGGGAAGGCAGAAGTGGTTTCCATGACCACAGGCAGCTTCACGGTCATTTCTCCAGGGGATGCTATTTGCATTTGCACCCACTGTGCACACACTTTCCTGTTTCTGGGAGTGCCAACCAATATTTGCATTCCAGATCAAGTAATACATGTGTCAGCCGATGATGAGATGCATACATGCCAGTTGCAGCAACCATTTAGGTAATTTGTGTGAAGCTTATGAACTCTGTTTGATACAGGGGGCTCAACTATTAGTGGAAAACCTCAAGCTTTGTTTTAATGTAAGGCTCCCATAGCCTCTCTGTTTTGTTTATTTGTTTTGTATTTTCTGTTTGGGGGTTTTCTGCATCTCAGTTGAACTAAAATTCACAGGAGGTGACAATGATAACAAAAGAGGTCTGTCAAACTTTGATGGTGTCCTCTCAAATGGAGCACAAAAGAAAACCAACTAGCTGCTGCCTCGGGCGAGCCGGTTTTCCACCTCAAAATAAAGGCTAAGAGTGGGAAGCAATAAACAAACAGAGGATGTGACTTGGCGAGGCAGCAAAGGGTCATACTGCAGAGGTAACTGGTTATTATAAAAGCAAGAGTATTTCCTCAGTCATTTGGAGAGGAAGGCTGGTGCAGAAAAGTGAAAACAGAAAGGCTGCACCATTTTTGTGATGGGCACAGGAGCACAGCGTCCCTGGGTGGCAGCAGGCTTGTATCATTTTGCCATCCCCTGCAGTAAAGGCAAAGAGTTCCTGAGATTTCTGAATCTTTACAGTGTCTCTGTGTATAACTTTGCTTAGAGTGTAATGAGTCCCTGAGGAAGGGGACTGTAAACTCCTCCCGCCTACAAAGCCAGCGTTCCAGTGAAAGGTGGGCTTTGGCTACGAAGCAGTGAGGACTGGCTGCAGGGCTTGCAGCAACCAGAGCATAAGGACCAGCTTCTGTGCAAAGAGCAAAAAGTACACCAAACAGGGCAAGACGAGGAAAAATAAACGAGGCAAACAGCCCATGCAGGCCAAGAGAAGCTTATAAATACATGATCCCAGGGTGTCTGGACACAGCTGCAGCAGTCTGGCAGCGAACCACCTATGGAAACTATATCAAGGCTATGCAACAGAGATGAAACGGCAGATACCAGCTTGTAAATACAGATGGGCTGCTTAGCTTTTTGCAGATGTGGGCATTACATTTGCAGCTGAGCCCTGGGATCTACTAATGAAAAAGACTGAGAGGTAGAATGTAATGAATTTATGATAGTGATCACCAGGCACTGTGTGTTTTTCAGATACTCAAAAAGAAGACCTGTCCCTGTTACTAATGGTTTAGCATCTCCTTGTTTTTAGAGATTTCACCAAACTTTTTGAAAAACATAGAGGCAGAAACAGTTTCTTTCACTTTAGCCTTCCCTTTGGCCAGGTATGTAGTGGTAGCCAAGATTTAGACCTGTACCTGCAGTAGTCTTGAGATCCAAAATTCAGTGGCTGGGAGCCAAACATGAATGGTCTCAATTCCCTCTAAGAGCCCTTACTAATCACTTCTGGATATGAACTTCTGAAAGGCTAGAGCCAGCTATGGAGAAAAACACAAGACTTCAGGCAGAATTTACACCATCTGAATCTCCTCAATGTATCTAGCGAAGGTGGCCAGACATGAGAGCATTATCCTATTCTGAAAGACAGAAGCGCAGTTTTGCCTAGCTTCAATGACAAAAAGTAGTAAACTTTGCAGCCAAGACATTTTGATGTGGGGGAAGACATTTGGGTCATATAAAGAAAATTTCTTTTTCCCCCACCTCCCTGTGCAATGTACGCAATGTTTATTTTTGCTTCCCAAAGGTTACAGGAAAAGAGAAACAGCATATTCCATGAGAGAGAAAAGACTTGCAAAACAGGCCTTTAGAGCTCAGAAAGGACACGCTTACGAAGTCAGGCTCCATGATCCCAGATTCAATTTCTTCTGTGTACAAGCTGCCCTGTGGCCCATTAAGTCAAAAGCTGAGACTTGCTGCTAAAAAACAGCAGCTCCTGCAAAATGCTATGCTGCCAGTTCAGCCTGGAGGTCTCACCGCTCCTTCTTTAAGCAATGCTGCAATTTACTGCTTTCCCTGCATACAATGACTGCCATTCTCTGCTTTACTGAAATAGCTTCCTCTGGCCAATGCCAAAGACTGTGTTATTAGACCAGTAACTCACTCCTGAACAGAGTGATCCAGGTATGGCAACCCCCCAGTGCCTGCCTCTTAGAAAAAAGAGCAGCAGTGAAACTGGAAAATTACTCTCTCCTCATTCCTTTCCAAATGGCATGAATATTGGATCCAAATCAGGGTCAGGAACACAGAACATGGAGGCAATTTCCGTTTGGTCTGTTATCTGAAAGCAAAACAACAGCTAGCAAGCCACGCCAAGGGGATTAAATGAAAAAAAAATCACTACAAAATTACTGTGGAACCCGATGCTGTTAAAAACATACATTGCATTAGGACAGAGGGTGGCTTTATGCAGTGCCCTGCACGGAGGAGAGAGGGTCATGGTGCAGCAGGGATTCTTCGATGGCTGGGGCTGACTTAGCCCCAGCAGAGCTCTGGTTTCAATGAAAGCTGCTCCAACGTCACTGACAAGCCTGCGGCTGCCACCCCCCCTCTCTCCCCCAAGGAGAGCAGCTCCACTGGCAGGCACAGGAGACACACTTAGCCCTTCGCCTTAGCACCAGGTAATTCTTCAACCAGTTCTCCCCGCTTTGCATGTGGGCATAGGGTTAATCGTTTCTGTGTCCCTGACTGGTGTGTGCACCTGTGTATGAACCCACTGTTGGCCACATGAACACACACACACACAGAAGTGTGCACGTGATGTATACAGCAATTTACCTCCCTTACTCAGATGGATTAAATTGCAAATTCTAAGAAAACAAGACGCTTCTGGCCTCTTCCCAGGTAGACTCTCAGACACCTAGGGGGCACGTAGGCTGGGAAATCATATCCTCAGTGGCTTACGAAGAGGCAAAGGAGTTTATAGGACACCAGGCTGAAATATTTTCTCTAGGATTCCAAAGCTGTCAGTATGGCCTACTTCTAAGATTCCAGGAAAATACTATTACAAACTGTTAGCAACATAATGGTGCCAGCATCTCCTGTGCCTGAACCAGAGGATTCTCCATAACACATTTGCCCCTTGCAGGCCACCATGAGGGCGTTTCACCTCACTCATAGGAGGTCAGAAAGATGCAAAACATGACTAGCTGGCAGAAAAGACAAACGGACTTGAAGTTCAACAAAGCCAAGTGCAAAGTCCTGCATGCAGGTCAGGGCAATGAATGGACAGAAAGCAGTCCTGAGGAGAAAGACTTGGGTGTGCTGGCAGACAAGAAGCTCATCATGACCCAGCGATGTGTGCTTGCAGGCCAGAAAGCCAACTATATCCCTGGCTGCATCAAAAGCAGC
>JAVJGJ010000057.1:5357109-5370415 GCA_035590215.1 Microhierax caerulescens | reverse complement strand
CCCCCCCCCCCCCCCCCCCCCCCCCCCCCCCCCCCCCCCCCCCCCCCCCCCCCCCCCCCCCCCCCCCCCCCCCACTGCAGAAGAAGGAGCATTAGTGGTATTTCCCAGCATTAGGTTTGGTCATTTCAGCATTTTTGGCATGCAACCTTATGCATCTGGAAGGCTTAAATCACACACGCAGGAAAATGGCTTGCCCTAAGGTACTGAATCCCAGAGCATCTATTTCTACCCCTCGGTTCCCTGCTGCATGGCAGGCTGTGTGTGTGTGTATACCACTGTCACAGGGCACACACAGGCACCTGGAGAGCAGCACACGATGGAAAAAAAAAACTTCAAGTCTGGGGGCTGTGGTGGCACTCAGAGCTGCTGCTCTTTTCTAAAGGCAGGCTCCAGCTCTGCTGCTCCAATTCTTTAGCGCAGGGCTAGGCTGAACATGCCATCGAATGCATGAACACAGACAATAAAATACTCCAACACTCTTTCTTCAATCAAGGAAATTACATGATATTAATGCAAGGTAGCTTGGAGTTGACTTTACCTGCGTTAAAGTCAGGAAATTTAAAAAATGATGGTTCCCACAGCAACCTTAACTCACCCATGTTGCACATATCTAATAACGCAGAGTTAACAGCATACACATGAATATAAAATACTACTCAAGCAAATCTCAGCCATCAGATTGCATTAATATTGATTTGTTTCATTTAATAATAGATTGTCCCATCATTGCTTTCAAGAGAGCTTTTTATGAAACTATTTTTTTTTCCAAGTTAAGATTGAGGAAAAAAAAAAACCAACATATTTTATTCACGTTTGATATTTTAGAGAACCGACATTGTTTCCTAAGAAGAAATTGACAAGCAGCCAGGTAGAATTCAGTCCTTGCTTTTACAATATTACAGAAATCTCAGCTATGGGCTTTTTAATTAAAAATGTGAAACCTAAGTGTGATGACAGCCAGAAGGGACATGAACAATTCTATTGAAAAAGAACTTAAGTATGAGATATTAGTCTCCTCCTTCACAAAACCCAGGCAGCTAAATGTGTGAGTGCATGTAGCTGACACCCAGGTGACCACCGATTTTAGCAGTTCTCTGGCCGAGAGCCACGGTGCCCTGTGACCAGATCTGCCCACACTCCAAGCCCTCTGGAGTCACTGCAGCACCAAGCTCCTAAGAGACATCCTCAGGCACAAAGAGAAATGAATAAGCTCCAGGAATTCAGCTGGTTCCTTGGGTTTCATTCAGTCAAGGAAAAAAATAACCTTCTGCCTAGACCCTGACACCTGCCTCAGAAATGAATCATCAGAAAAAAAAAAAAAAAAAAAAAGCGCAAGCCAAACAACACCCTAGACTGTACGTCTCATTTTGCCTTTTTTTTTTTTTTTTTTTTTTTTTTTCTTTCGGATAAACAAACCCCTTAATTTGATTCCAAAGCCCTTGTAAAACAAGCTCCCCCAGCCTCCTGTTTAAACTTTATAGCTTTTCATTTAAATTAACTTGCTAAGTGTTTGAGTCCCTGCCTGGTTTAAGGCGCTATCTGGTCCATCGAAGGAGCGTGGCTGCTCACGTGGCAGCTCTCATTAGCGAGCGGCAGGGACTCAGCTGCACTGGCTTTGATAAGCCCAGCTCCGCTCTCACAAGTACGCCGCAAAGCAATTAAAACAGCAAAGGGCCCTTTTTTCCCCACTATCCTTTTTCTTCCTCCTCCGAAGTTGAATGAAAATGATTTGATAAATTATTCTTTTCAGAGCTAAACACTCAGGCGAAGGAAGGGGGAGGAGGGAAAAACTACACGGGGGAGAAAAGTCCCTCCCGAGGTCCCGTTATTAGCCTGTATCCCCAGCTCGCTGGCAATCAGGACAAATGCTGGTGTTTGGGGTGGGGCAGTGCCCCCGTGATGCTCCTTGCTATCCATCTTACATGGGCACCAGGCCTGCTGGAGGTGCACCATACCCGTGAGCGTAACGTGGGGCAGCTGGGGCAGGCGCCCACGAGAGTTCCAGCCTAGTAGTATTACGCTGCCTATCTCTGGATGCAATGCAGGCACGGCTCAGTCCCAGGTCCCTCGGCATCATCTGGAATACTGACTGACACCCTGGAAGGAAGCCCTGAGGAAGCTAACAGACACAGTTTGGAGGCGCCCGGCTCTGCTACCGTTGCCACCATCCCAGGAGCCAGCACTGCATGCTTGAAACAGCCCTGGGGTTTTGCTGCCTGCATGCAGCGCGTACCCCTGCTGCTGCGCTTTCCTGGGATTCCCGCATGGCAAACCAAACTCCTGTTTACAGGGAAGTAGAAAAGATGAGAAAGCTTGGGTACCACCTAGATTAGACTAAGTGATGCACCGAAGCGAACTGCCTACTGATTACTGTGGAACTAACACAAGACCTCCTGCAGGAAGCAGAAGCAAAGATGGGACTCGGGGATTCAGGAAGAAAGGAAGGGTTGGCATGGCAATAACACAGCTCACAGTCAGAGTCCTGCTTCTGTAAACTGGGCTTGGCAGTCACAGAAGGGAGCACCTGATGGCTGGGGATTGAATGGGAAGGTTTAATTGAGACTGCACCATCCAAAAATAGCCACTCAAAGACAGTGGCCAGTACCTACGCTCTATCTATGCTTTCACGATGCAACTGGAAAATTACTTTTATTAAATGGAATTCTGACAAGTGCTTGAATTTAGGGGCTGCTCAGCAAAGGGGATGGCCAGCCACCTCTGAACCTCTCTGTCTCTCCTTACTTTGTCTCTGACCACAGTCTGGTTTGAAGGCCAGGGTGGCCATTTCCTGCCACTTTCCATGGCATTAGCAACAGCAGTTTGTAGCCAGAAGACAGATGCAGAGAAAGAGGGTGCTGGAAAAAAAAAAAACCACTAGAACAACAAACCCCAACAAAAGTACTGCATGCAAAGATTTCAAACTGACAGCACATACCCAAAATAAAACAACTGCAAAACTGCAAATTCCTGCTCCTTTTCCCCCATGCCACAAAACCATCTGATACACACCAGGATACTCACTAAGTAAACAAGAGTTAACAAGCAAGATGTTCTAGACAAGAGTGTGTCCAGAGAAGAATTCTCTCTCTCACTGACACCTACAGAAATATGAACAGTTCATCCATTTAGGTGACGACATCTCTGACTTAGAAAAGCAGTTTCAGAGAAGGGGAAGTATGTCAGAACATCTTTGAAGTTAAGAGGGAGAGAAGCTGGGAACTGGGAGTTCCTGGCAGCCGCAGGTGGATGCTACTGCAATGATGCATGATAAAGAGGCATGGAGAGGGAGGCGGAGGGTGCAGAGGACACAGTGCAGTTTCCAAGTGATCATCCATCACCGGTGGCTCTGCCTTCTCCTCTTCATGCCAACAGGTGATGGAGCCTCATCCATAAAACATTTCCTGGGTGTCACTAACTGGAAGACGCATTGGAGGGTTACATTCACTTTGCATAAGAAATAACTTCCCAGATGAAGGAGAGAGCTGCCACTTTTAAACTCCCTGTGCTTTCCTCCTCCCCACCCGTCCCTGCATGCTGCACTCAGAAATCATCGGTCTCTCTCCACCAGCATCTCCTGTCCTCGCCAGCTGCTGCTACGATTCATGCTACAGGCACCTCTTCCATAGGTACCTTTTATGTATTTTGTATATATATTTTGTGTGGGTTTTTTTATACAGGCTACCTGACGTATGTAGACCTGTAGACTCTTATGATCTTAAAAGGAAAATCAAGTTTCCAACATATCCAACAGCTCTTCCAGCTCCTAGCTCCTCCCAGCTTATCACTCCCTCCTCACATGTTTCTGAACCCATTCCTGCCCTAATTTATATTCTATACATTTTAACTTCTCTTTCAACAAAAAGCTCCCCAACGTGCATTCAGTAAAACACAGCAACAGCATAACTTCTGCGGTTAGCTTAGGCAACAGGACCCTACTGACTACAAAAGTCAGGGCTAAGACCTTCTCTGAAGGTTCTGCTCCTCAGGTAATTCAAACAAGAAGGTCTGGGAAGGAAAAAAAAAGAAAAAAAAAAGAAAAAGAAAGCGTTCAAGCAAGACAAAGCCACAAACTGAATGATTTGCATTTACATTTACAAACAAAAAAATAGCTGTGTGATTAAAAAAATACTTTGGATTTAGGTTCTGCAATATGACTCAGGTTACACCTGATGGGAATCAGCAGGTTTTCCTGTGATGTTCTGGAAATGAATGCTGATGCATGTTGTATGCATCAGCAACATTGGAAACTTCCACCAAGAGGAATTAAGTCCTTAAATCGTAGGGAGAAGGCAGGGGGCTGCAGGGAAGCCAGGGGGGCACTACAGATCTGGTATGAGAAGCCCAAGGTTGGGAGAGCTGGGGGCTGGGGGGGGGTGGCTGCAAGGCAGGAGGGGGCACTGGCAGAGCTGGGTATAATAATGATGTGCAGCAGCTGTTTGTGGCCAGCTCCATCACTCCATATTTTTCACTAGAATTATAATTCAACCGTTCTTAATAACAACTCCTGTGCCATTTACTGCCTGACATATCAAACCCAACTCACTTCTGCACTTGTGTTCCCACATAAGCAAATTGGTGGTTCAGACTGCCAAGCTCAGCTGTCAGCTGCCCAAGTATTTCTAGAAATGTACTGCATTTGGTGTTGGACACTCACTTGCCTCCTGAATGAGAGTATCCAGAGAGTAGATGAACCTCACCTGTAATTAAATACTTCTAAGAAATGAAGTGGCTACAAAATTAGGGTGGGCATGTGTCTCGGAGATGGATATATGCTCTCTGAGAAAGCTGCCGGTGGTTTGGAGGATTAAACAGATTAGGAGACAAAACGGAATGATGATGAGAAAAAACAGAGGAAAAAGATCTAGAGACACAGTATGACAGTGAGGCAGAGGAGACCACCTGAAGAAAGAAAACCAGCTGGAATCACTGAACAAAGAAATGGGAGAAAGGAAGGAAAGCGCTGTAGAGAGCCACTGAACACAGTACCCTGCCTTCAATCCCCTCTAGAGGAATAAATGCTGACCCTACTTCTTTCCTGGCTTGTCAGGGGGCTGTTTGGCTGAATAAATCCAGCCCAGCAGCCCTCTCCCGCTCTCTGAGCATTAATATATTCATTTCATTATTCAATTATTTAAAACATTTCTTATGTTCCATCTATTTCACACAGATGGAAGTAGGGTGGGCTGCTCACTCTCTCTCTCAAACCTGCACCGCAGGAGCCTCGAGGAATGTAGGGCACGAAGTGCTCCTCGGCTCTCCCTCCTCCACCAGCTTCGCCCTGGCTCCAGCCCCAACTACTCCCTTACCTGCAGCTCAGCCACCCAGGTTCAGAGGGAGCCCTGTGAATGATTGCCAGCACTGCAGTGGGCCCTGCGAGGTGCAGGGTGCTCTGTGCTGCCGCAGGAGATTGCGTGTCAGAGGGAAGCAGATGCACGGAAAGTCGCTCTCCTGTCAAACTCTGCTGGCCCCTGCAGACAAGCTGCCTTTGCACGATGTGCAAAATGTAAGGCTGCAGGTTAGACAGAGACTCCTTTCCTCTTCATGTGTCTACCAGCTTTTGAGGGGCTAATTAGCTTGTTAGTCATGGTGTCTCTCTCAGGCTTGCAAACCACCATAAATCTCCTTCTCTCTCCCTGTTCCAGGGCAGCATTAATTCAGATTCTTGGATGGGAGACCTCCAAAGACAACTTAAGGTGCTGAAGGCAGTGCCTGTCACTCCTCCTACAACATCATTAGTCCCCACGTCCCCAAAGCGATGCTGGGAAGGGCCATCTGTAAAGCAGAGTTCTTGACCATCTGGAATCACAAGAGAGCTGATGGCACCTCGGGTATTACATAGCCCTGCCCCACACAGTCCACTACTAGAATCATACCAAGTCAAGCTGGAAGACCCCTGCTGAATCACCCATCCAACCCCTACTCCCCAAAAGCATCAACTACATTAAAATCATTCCTGAAAGCCATTTGTCTAACCTATTCTAAAATCCCAGAGGTGGAGAGTCCATATTCCCCCAGGCCCTCTCCGACAGTACGTCATAACAGCTTCTGAAAATAACTCCATTGTAACTTCAAACAGAAGTGGGACTTTTCCTCTACTCCTCCAGTGCACCCCAAGAAACTGTGTAAGTGTTGCTGTACGCTCTCAACTCGTAATTTTGACACGTCAGATTTTGTCCTTTGCCATTCTCAGATAAACCGGTTCCCCAGGGAGGCTGCCTAACGAAAGGCACCTCATCCACAAAGAGCTCACTCTGTCCTCCGTTTGACTAGCAGTCCTTGTTTGCTATAGCTTACTAAACAGCCAGGCCTGCCTTCTGCTCCGCTGTGTCTCTGTACTGCCTGGCGTGGGTTGCTTGTTAAATGGCATTGAGGAACAGCAAATTCAACTGTCTTGAGTAGTACCGTCAGCGTGGGGTTTGCCTTGGGCTTCCTGCTGCTTGTTACTACAACTGGTGGGTGGATCCAGCTCTAAAACCCTCATTTGAGGCAGAGCTGGGTAAAGGTTTTTCTGGGAATCATCCAGGTATTTTTAGTTTAGCTTAGCTACTTTTTCTGCAAGAAGGAGTTAGCTATTTGACAAGGATTTTGCTGTACCTTTATTAGCAACCCTTATTGTGTTCAAGTCTTACGGGAGAGTTCCCTCAGTGCAATTTCATTCAAGCAATCCTGCTAGTAATCTGCATGGTTACCAACACTAACGCATCATAGTAGATAGGGAAGGAACACCTGGGAGATCCAGCCCTCCACGCCGCTGTGAGGATTTCCTGCAGTGCATTCTCAGACCTTTGTCCAATTCTGTGATAAATGTTCTCAAATGATGGAGTGTTCAACCCTTCCCTTTGTAGGAAGAGTTCCCGAGCCAAGAACAACTCACTGACACAAAGTGAATCTGGATAATCAGCCCCATTTGCATTCTTTCCCTCCTGATGCTAGCTATAAAGCTGGGTAAACAATTCTGAATGAATCATTTATTAGTTTAATTCTACCTCCTCCAATTCATGAACTGTCCACCAGTGCTTCCCACTTTCGTTTCCTCCAGCCTATTTTCTCTTCATTTGGGTAGGAACACAACACAATCCACTGAAGTCAGCAGGATGATTTCTTTGCATAAAAGGATGATTTCTTTGTGTAAAAGTAAGCTTGTGCTTTAAAGCTTTTGCTGAACAGGGCCTGTCTTGATGGATCTTGGTTGAGTTTATTTCCCCTCACAAACTGTCTTTCTTTTTCAAGGTACTTGCTAGCAGTGAGTTGAAATTGTACAACTGTCTTTCTTGAATACAAGAGTCATGTGGTAAGCTTGCGTGTTCTTGAATGGATGAAAGCAACACTCAGAGCATTTAACTTCCTAGGAAACCACCACAATTCACTATGTGTTTTCTCAGTGCCACATTGCCAATACTGCAGTACAAAAAAGGCAGGAGTCAGGCCCTCAAAGCTAAAAATTACAAGGTTTGGTTTTGTTTTGTTTTTTTTTT
This sequence comes from Microhierax caerulescens, assembly GCA_035590215.1. Taxonomy (NCBI): domain Eukaryota; kingdom Metazoa; phylum Chordata; class Aves; order Falconiformes; family Falconidae; genus Microhierax; species Microhierax caerulescens. Next base: position 5,362,940 of record JAVJGJ010000057.1, on the reverse strand, counting down.
TTCCAAGTAATAAATGTTGGGTTCTTTTCATTAGTCTTTTTGCTTTTTAACCTTTCAGGTCCATAATCTTCACCAAAAGCACAAGGGCCAGAACATGCTGCTTCAATGAAAGAAAAAAAAATATCTTGACTTCAACAGCAAGGCTTTCAGAAACAGGGACTACTACAAGCCTCACAACAAAACGTGATTGTTGGCAACACCTAATTAAACAACTATGCACTAATAATACAAACTAAACATCACTTTGCAACACTGAACTAACTGCTATGTTTTCTACAACAGTTCCAGCCAGGGGGCTTAATTCCTGAGAAAATCGTGCAAATCAGACTCAAAAGGGGGAGAACACAATCAGGGCCAAATCGAACATTCAAGCCAGAGCTGGAGGAAGGATTTGGGCTTCTAAGCTCTATGTACTCACTATACAGGGTTGCCTGAAAGAATAACTTTTTGTCCTAGGTGTCTTTCCAATATATGATTGGTAGCTACCGTCCTCTTGTCAATGCCAACTATGCAAACATCTCTCTTATCTTCATTTGGAGGGTGGTCCCTTTGCTTGCTGTGACAATGTCATTCCTCTGTCTAATACATGAGCATCTCGGGGGCCGATCAAGGGCTGGAGTACTATTTCCAGGAGTGTCTAACTCATGCTCTAAGCAGCTCATCTCCCTTGTACCTGTTTGGAAAGAGAAGCAGCCATGTCCCTCTCCAAGAGCGATGTGAGCACTCCCTCTGCCGTTAAACCAGGGCTTCAGGCTGGCGTGGTCCCAGCACTCGCAGCTCCTTGCAGCTGATGTCTTCCCACATCCACCAGCTACCTGGCTGGCATTTGTCTCCCAGTGGAAGGGTCACCACAGCACATGCTGGGAATGTCTGGCCACAAGAAACTCGAGGGATAGGCTTGTTTCCAGTCCTCTTGTCCCCATCAGGCCCAGTGATTTCTAAACTGGGTGCATACATGCGCTGCCTGCACGCCGTGAGACTCAACTTATACTGGTAGACAAGAAGTCAAGTTCATGATCCCCAGGACAGGAGAGCAGATGGCTTTGTGCTTTTGATTTTTTCCAGTTAAACCATCTGGCTAATTCTCTGTGGCTTGTGCAGACACAGCCTGCTTCCCTGCCGAGGCTGTGTCTGCAGTTGCAAGGGACGAATTTGTGATTTTGAAAGTGGCTCCTGCCCATCCTAAGCTCTTCAGATAGGGAAGAGGTACCAGCATGGCTTTAGCCCCTAATACCAGCAGATGAGATGCAGCACAAGCATCTCTCTGCAAAGTTGTGCCCCCTGGTTAGATCAAAGTTGCTTTTCCTTATTTTCCCTTAAAACCAAAGCCTGCTGTGGCAATTCCCACATGTCACCTAACCGGTCACGTGCCAGGGGATCTGCCCCGATGTACCATAAAAGCTGAGAAAGAGTGTCCTGCCCTCTGCCCACCACTCTTCCCCTTTCTCCTTAGGCCGTTTCACCATGCTTCCCCACTTTTCAGTCACCCTGGTCTGCAAGCACCCATCCTCCCACCTCTTCATCCACACAACGCTCTCTCGAGAGCTAAGCCAGTGCTGCCACCCTCGTCTTACAAATGGGCGAGAAGCCCAGGCAGACTGCTTTGCATCACATGGGAAGTACATGGCAGAGCATAGCAATGAACTCAAGATACCTCACGCTACTGAGCTTAGCTCCCTAATGCAAGAGATGGCAAACATTTTGAGAGTCTCTTGCCAAGTTAGTTTAAAACAAACCAACAAACAAGATTTGAAGCTTATTATCATTGCTTCCAGCCCAAGCCTTAGTGAGGGCCTTACTTGGTGTTGGTGACAATGGACTGCCTTTGTTGTTATACCTGCTGGACCAATATTACCACCATGACAGAAAGCTCCTGAGCTCCCTTCCCACTTGAGGTGGGGTGCGGCAGTGGCTGATACCCAGCCTCTAAAAGTCTCCTGATCAGTGTGACCAGACTCAGGATATATTCCCCCATCAAGCACCTGCCATAACACGGCATTTTCCCATCATGGCCACATCACCCTGCCACCACGGGAGGGAACGTGCAGACGCTGCCCCTATGTAAGGCCTGTACAGCTCATCAACCCACCTTGTGGGATGGGGTCTCTTGCGGTGCTTACATTCAGGTGCTATGGGCCTTGGGAATCCTGCTTCCCAATGCTGGCAGGCTGAGGCTCATCCTACTCATCCCTGTGTTGCTTGTACAGCTTCCTGCCAGCAGAAGGGATGTCTCTTGGATGATCAGACAGGTCTACTCAGGGAATGCAGACAACAGTACACCTAGCAGCTACTTACTGAGTCACTACCAAGATTAACCTGTCAGATGAGGGATATACTCTACACCATGAACAGAAAAATGTCTCCCCTACTTAATTTTACTTTCCTGATCCTGAAGCAGTCAAATCCCCTGTTTGCAGCAGAGCTTCCCACAGCAAACGGGCAGCTGGCTGTCTAGGCAGGATTCCTCTCCAGATGCCCATGCCTGGGGCTAGCATGTCACCCTGGCACAGAGGGGATGGTGGGTACAGCACTTGGGGCTCACCCTGGCACCCACAGCCGAAAGCACAGCGATGGAAACTGGTACCAGGTTGGATAAGCAGTCACAGGGAGCCCCTGTGTGCTGGCTTTGCCTGTGGACAGTGTATGTATGTGTGTAACTATGCTGCTCTCTGTTGGCTGCAGCACAGGCAACAGATACAGCTTCACATGCTGCTACTGTCACTTATATTCAAATGCATCTTTTCAAGGGCTTTACAGAACAAACAGCTATCAGGGAAGAGATTTACACCTTCCTACATTGTAAGGTGAAGCTGTCAAGAGTGAAAGTACATGAGTTCTATCCTGTGTGCTGGGCAAAGAAAATGCAGCTATTGGTGACTATGAAACCACTACATTCACCATCAAATGCAAAACAGGAAAAAGACATCCAGACCACAAGACTTCCATTTCCCTACCCTATCCACCTGTTCTGCCCAAGCCCTTTTTCATCTTCCCTTTTCCGTTTTCCCCTAGCAACTTTCACATCCTTGCTCTTCAGCTCTCACTGCCAGTGCCTGCAGCACAGGTCCTTGCTTAGCAGTGCTCTGCCTGAAGCATGTGGGTAGCACAGGGGGTGGGGAGCAAATGCTACATTTGTTCATGAATTAATGATGGTCAGAGCCCGGGACAGAAACAACAGAAGAGGATGCAGTTCCTCAGTGCCAGCAGCTATTAAAAATGGTGGTTCAGTCTTTCTCTACCCACAGAGCAGATAGCAGCTTCTTTGTGAGAAACTGTCTTATCCTATGGGGCTTGTGCACTTGCAGCTGTGACTCACCAGTTCCAGATGCCAACCCACACACATGTTGCCCTGTCCTGCTCTGCTCAGCTGACTGTGGATGTTTTCTGATGTTTCCGTCTCCTTCTCCATGTTCTGGCCTCCCAAAATTCCTTCTCACCTACAGCCTTTTGTCCCAAGATGCTCTATAGCTAGAGAGGGCTGTTAGGTGTTGTACAGCTGGGTTGCGCTCTGCCCACTGACTTGTGAAGGCAGGGATGGCTTTCAGTGGGAGAAAACATGCCTGGAACTAGTTTGTAGTGGTGTTCTATAGTCTTGGCTGGCTGGTAATCAGGAATAACCAGAAAGCAAGAATCCTGTATCAGGGAAAGATGGAGTTTTTGAGATGTGTTTTGAGGCTGTTGTGAAATAAATCAAAGATTATCAGAAAACATGTGTGAAAAACAGCATGAAAAAAGATGAGAGGATGAACAGAAGCATAGAAGATGCTTTTTTGTTTTCAGGACACCATTCAGTCTGCGTTTCCTTGCCTTCCCTACACCTGAAATTCCCTCTGGGATCTGCAAAAGTTTTCTCAGCAAAGTTTCATCAAATTTACACTACTGGTCTTGACAAAAAGCATTTTTTCATGAAAGTAAACAATCCTTCACCATCATCATTTCACCTTTCCCTCCCACCATGACCATTTTTGAAATTCTAAAGGAGCACTCCCACATGCCTCAGGGACCCTACTTGTTTCCAGCCCAGGATCAAACACCTGCCTCCAGTGTAGTCATTCACGGTCAATGCAAAGAGTTTATAAGAGAGAGGACAGAGACCCCTGTGCCTTCAGCTTTCACTAACACCTGGATCTATTTGAGTGACGGTGCCCGTAGAACAAGATGACTTAGAGTTATACTCCTAGCTGATGCAGAAGAATTGCTGTGCCATGCTGGGTGCTCCCCTTACCTCCATTCCCCCCTCAAAGGTAACGATACAGAGTGACAGGAGATTGTGAGCAAGGACATCAACAGTACCTTCATTTTTCTGGGCTTAGAAGAGCCAGCGTTAATCCTTTCCCAGCTGCTGCAACTGGTGCAGTGAGGAAAGGTCAGCAATCTTCTGGGAGCACTGCAGAGACATCAGAGCACCAATGTCCTGCTCTTCTGCAAGGGCAAAGGCAACTAACTGTAGCTGGGTAGAGAAACCCCTTAATCCAACACTGTGAATGCGCAGGGATTATAGTGGATGAGGGCTGCTCGGCTCTCTAAGGACAGGGATGTGTGTGAGCTTTTCAGAGCAATCTTTATAAAGCACACAACCCCAGCTTCTGTGCAGAGAGGAGTATTGTCCCTCCTGCAATGCTTTACATGAGGTTGCGAAGCTCCATTTCCCAAAGCATTGAGGGGCTGCATCCTCCATCCCACCGGGATTGAGCGGTGCCTATGGGATCTCTGAGCAAGACCTTCAGTATCCTGTGGAATGGGAACAATTGTGGCGATGCCAGGCCAGGGCTGCATCCCTACCCCTGCTTGAGAATCTGGGGCAAGGCGCAAACGAGCCATCCGAATTTAAAAAAAAACACGCCATGAATGCTCCACCGCCAGAACACCCGAGATGGAGCTGTTCATGGTGGTGAAACTGCTTTCAAGCTGGGGGGGAAAAAAACCACAAAACCAACCCACAAAAAAAACCCCACAAAACAACAACACACAACCCCCCCAAAAAAAACAAACAAACAAAAAAACCCCAAACCCCACCACAAGGCATCGCGTGCAGATTCTTTGCCAGCAGATGGCAATGGCACTCCACTGGCGCATCGCCGAGCCCATTGCTGGAAAAGGACACGTCGGTGCCATCTACAGAGCACTCGGCAGAAGCAAACTCTTTAACAAATGCTTCAACTCCGCACAACGAAAGCACTTTAGAGAAAAAGCGTGGGAGAGTAAATAAGGCCATTTCATGTGCAAACCCACCACCTAGAAGCCTGAATGCGATGGCAGATTCTCGCTGCACAGGACAAACTCTATGATTTTCTTATACTCTCCCTTTCATTTTCCCTTCATAGAGATTCAGTCTAGAAAATTAAGGGAACAGGCTTATTTATTTATTTATTTATGCCTTTTCAACTCTCCTGATTAAAGAGATGGGGCTTTCCCCCTCCCCTGCACGTCCCAGTCTGTGCCAGGGGAAGCAGCAGGAATCCAGCAAGGATCCGAAAATCTCAAGCCAACAGTACAGTGGCAGCTCCTCCTCCTGCCACCTTACGGCCCTTCTCTTTCTGTCAGTTTTGAATGAGTCCTTGAAATGCCCTTGAGCTACAGTGCATAATAAACTAACATTTATACAGATGCACGCTCAGCAGTTCAATCCATTCACATGGAACCTGCAATTCCTCCCAGAAAGGGGTAAGCAGAGAGCTAAACCCAGACACAGCCCCTTCTCCTGCCTTCAGCCCCATGGAAGACTCAGCACCTCAAGCTGTGGGGCTGCTAAGTGTCACCTTCCACTGACAGATCATCGGATCATCAGCCCTGGCCCTCCAGGGCTTCAAAGTCTCCCACTGAACTAGAGC
>JAVJGJ010000057.1:5320663-5341445 GCA_035590215.1 Microhierax caerulescens | reverse complement strand
AGGGAAAAGGGGAAAGGGAAAAGGGAAAAGGGAAAAGGGAAAGGGGAAAGGGGAAACGGGAAAGGGGAAAGGGGAAAGGGAAAAGGGGAAAGGGGAAAGGGGAAAGGGAAAAGGGAAGGAAAGGAACGGAAACACTCCAGATTCCCAATACAATAAAAAAACCCCAAACAGCTAAAAGTATATGACTCAAAAACTTCACAGCTATTGAAATCAATTGTATAGTTCTGGAGGCCTAAACAACTCTCTCCCCATGGTCCTGGTTGGCAGTATTGAGTAATGCCGCCTCTCCAACAGAAGCAGCACCAGCCGCAGAGTCAGATGGTTGCTGGTAGCAATCAGCCCGGCCAGATTTAGAAATGTGTACAAACCATTTTGAACACTTTAGCTCCGGTGCATACGTGTGTTCTCCGTTAGCGCTCCTCCAACAGGCACCCAGCGAGAGTAACGCAAACGGAATCAGAACGTGCACCAGGCTTCGCACTGCAGCAGCTGGCCCTGCGTTCGAAGAGCTTTGCACAGCCTGGCTCCCACTGTGCTAACAGCCTTTCATGTTTTTGTTCCCAGTGGTTGGAGATCCATGAACAATCTCTCCCGCCACTGTACCTTTAGCTCCTTATTTCTGGGCACCTCAGTAAGGCTAAACTAAACTGTAGAAATCAAAGAAGAGAAATTGTTGTTTGGTTAAGGTTAAATCCCAGTTCATCTATCTCGAATCTCCTGCTGAGGTGCTGTACAAACTTGGATGAGGGAAATACTTCAAGGTGCTTAGAAAGAAACCATGCCACAAAGAGTACCTTTGAGAGCTGAGGCTTGCTGAGCCTTCACCAGTCTTATAAAAACAGGAAGGGCCACTTACCTGAAAAAAAGAGAAAGAAATATCAATGATTATTCTTTTTTTTTTTAAAAAAAAGGAAACTACACTTTGTACAAAATTACAAAGAATAAATTGATTGTGGTGCACCGGCAGACTGGGTATGGGATGCTTGGAGCTGCGGAAGCAGGGAATCAGCCTGAACAGATGATGGCAGAACTGTAGGATGAAAGCAGGACCGAAATAGGGAAGGGTATGACTGGAAACAATTAGGGTACATTTGTAAACCAGTAGCAGAATATGCAGGCATTTTCCTGCCCACAAAGGATGCCCCAAATAAAGGCAGCAGTCACATTCTCTGAAGTTTCCTTCTGGTTTTCTGCCCTTCTCCCATTTCTGGGAGAATAGTACAGAACATTTTCTTTCAATGTGCAAGTCAGACCGTGTCCATTTCTGCAGACTGAAGGATTCATGCTCTGCAACAAACGTTGAGTTCACTGAAACAGTTTCTGAAACCTCCCAGAATATTCCTTTCCTGCCCCTTCTCCACCAAGAAACCCAAACAAAAAAAGTCTGAAGAACCTGCAAACAAATTCCTTTCTGTGCAACATGTGTGTAGAGTCCCATTAGCAGCAACACAGCAGGCCATTGATTGGGGAGGGGGGAATGGCTTTGTTTACGGTAATGGATTTTGAGACTCCTGGTGATAGTTTATTTAGTAGGAATTTTTGCAGAGCTGGCTATTACAGTGATGGAAACCCTCAGAACATGCTGATTTAAAAGGGGTGGGGTGAAAACAAGTGGCATTGCTTATTTTTTGAAAAATATTGTTATTAAGTAATTTGAAACACATTGATAAAATGTGTCTGAGAGTTACGCTGCTGTAATTTATAATACAAATTACACTACTATTGACAAATGGCAATTTAATCCAGTGATTAACTGCAACAATGTGAATTCCTCTGTCATTTTTTTTATAACATAGTATATAGCACACGAAGCAGGATACGTGCTGGGATCACCAGATGCTGTGCTCTTGCTGGCCTCAGACTTATTTTCTGCCCTACCTCTCTCCAAAGGATACACAACTGGGAGTAACCTAACCAACTCTCTTATCATCTTTAAGTATGGATCAACCCTGGGAAGTATCCAAGGGATATTCGTTCTGCATAAATACTAGGTTTCAGGTTAAGCAGTCTCTTTTGCATACAGAAGTCATCCTGTCTAGTCCGATCCCAAGAAAATCTCCACAGGGGACAAAACCCAAAAGAAATCAACAATTTGCTTGGAATCAATTCACTTAGATGATTTAAAATAGAAAAGAGATATGATCTTGTCCTTGACGTATCCTTAAGGAACAAACACTTTGTCTGAAGGATCAAGACCCCACTGTGCTGCCCATCCTTTTGCAAATACATCTCGAGACCGACACACTCATCAGCTTAAGAGATGCCAAGCCCTTTGCAATAACACTGCAGAGCTACCAGCTGTAATGGGATACTGGGAAATCAGATCATCCTACATTTAAACTGATTTCTATCACTGATACTTTTGCAGTGCAGAAGTAGCGTTAAATGCAGTAACGTGCTGTTGCGTGGTCACTTAATTCTAGAAGTAAATTCAGTATTTGTTGGCATCCCTATGCAGAGATACAAAGCGTACACGTGTGTTGGAGCTGTGAAGTTAGAATTACGTTTGCAATGCCTCCTGGGGAAAACCAGCATGGCTTAAGTGTCTGTCTGGGGAGAAAGGGTTGTCATTCCCACCCTGTTCAAAATTGTTTACAAATTCCTCTGCCTCTTGACCTGCATTACCATTACAGCCCTGTTGCTGTCCTGGACATGTATGGGTTTTGCTACAAGAAATTAGAGGGACCTATTCCCATTGCTTGTTATATTTTCAAAGAATGAGCTGGGGTAGTACAATGGAAACAAATACAGTGTCTTTATGACACCACTCCATGTGATTAGGAGCATGTAAGGAACAGCACCAATGTTCTGATGGGTGCAGTGGAAAAAGATTTGTTAGGAGAGCTATTTCCCATGTCGACTGTACAGAACCCTATTAAGAAATCTGAAGTCCTTCCTTTAATATACAATTTTATCATCAGATTATGGAACTTTCTTTTCTGGCTAAAGGAAGTAAGACAAGGAATATATGAGTATGAAAAATACTGCAGACACATGAATTTGGTTTTAAACCTCTAAATGGATTCGGTCAAACAAAGGGTAGGATAACTGTAGACGACTGTCTGACAGATGCATCTTAAAAAGCATGCCTGGGTGGCTCATCACCTGGGATTTGAGTTCAGCTCTTGCACTGGCTCATTTTGTGACCTTAGCTAAGCCGTAACTATTTTGTGCCCTTTCACAGAATCACAGAATGGTCAGAGTTGGAAGGGACATCTGGAGATCATCTATCCCCTGTTAAATGATAGCCATCAGGACAGTCCCACCATTAGTTTAGCCTGTTAAGAAGTTTTAATAGATAAAAGGTATTTTTGCCAGCACACTGGAAGACCAATTGGTAAAACTCCACTGCTGTAACAGGACACAGTAGACCCATGACAAAATCCACTTTCTGACTCAAAGTAAGGATGCAAACTTTGGTCATATTTGTTCTGAAAAGGATCTCGCTTAATCTTTCCTAAGGAAGCTGTTACACCTCAGTTAAATATCACTTGCCCAGAGCAAGACTGAGTGTTACTCTGTTGTAATTAAAGCTTCCAGTTCTGGTTTTAAGGAAACGAGCAGAATTTTGCATCTCCAGTTACTCCCCCTGACTCCTACAATGAAAGTTTCCTTAATTCAATTCAAGCTTGCAAACATCTGCAGGGTAGGCGACACAAATGTCATTGCATTTTGCAGCAAATACACATCTTGTCAAAAATACTTCCTCCAACTCCTCTTTCAACACCGTCTGTGGGAGAAACTTGACCAGATTCATTGTGCTTTGACAGAAATACCAGCAGCTGACCATGGCAGAGAGAGGTGGTGACACAGAGTGGACCCCAGCACCCCTTCTGCCAGGGCCAGGCTTTTCCTTGAGGTTTCCTTTCTGCCAGCTGACCTATCCTTTCCCTTGCTTAGCTCGAGAATCTTGATGAGAAGAGAGCCCACGGTGGGATGGCTGAAAATGTAATGCAATCAGAAGATAATGACTTCAGAAGGAGAGGGGAGGGAAGGGATAATCAGCAGAGGCAGATGAACTCCCAAGATATATAAAAAACCCCTCTGTTTTCATGCAGATGTCCCTAGTAATGAAGAATGAGGGAAGAGGAATACTGAGAAAGAGGTGAAATGGAAGCCGATTTGTTTCTAAATAGCACTATTTCAGAGTTTTCCATGGGGTGTAAGTAGCTTCTTAAACTAAGAGTGTCTGGAAATACCCCAGACAAATTCAGACCTCTCAGCCGTCTCTTTCTCTCTTTATTATACACATATCCATGCCACAATTTAGAGTTAGCTTTGGTGGGAATTGAGGACGGGAATATAAAATATGCAGGGAACATCCCTGTCTCCCTTCAGGCTCAGGTTGAGCTCGGTGTCTATGAAAATATTATGCAAATGTGACAGTGTTTTCTTTGGGCAAGCCATTTAACCGGAGCTTTCAACACCTTAGAAGCCTGGAGACAAAGGGTGCAGGTAATGATAAATGCAATTTATTTACAATGGGCATAAAAGCGAAGGTGTAGGCGGCTGCTCCTACAGGTGATCTCCCCTGCCCACCCTACCCGCTCACCCACAACTTCACCCTCCCCTTGCAATGCCTGCCTAATTCCTGGGGCGAGGGGCTGCCAGGGACCATTCTGCTCAGAGGTTTCTCTGTCTTGCTCAGATTCCACATTTTATATTCAGGTATGTGACTTCCACAGGCATGAAGTTTTAACTTTTGAAGCCAAAGCAGTAAATGACCTGACCTTGGCAAGCACTGCACGAATACTGACCCAGGGTTCAGGCCTGGAAGAACCTGTGAAGATTTTTCAGCCCCTTTGAGGAGAAACTAGATACAGCTACAGTGCTACACTGCTCTCCCAGAAATCCTCCCTAGCCTAATGGTATACAAACTTAATGGCAACAGCTCTCAGCACTACACTCGCGTTGCAGGACGTGAAGCCACTGAATCTGGTAACAGCCCAAACCAGACGGCTGGGGTGCCACAGGGGGCTGCTGTGCAAAACCACACCGAGCCAAAATGTCTGCCAGCGCACAGGGGTAGAGCCTGCATTGCAACTGAGATAAAAATCAGAGCCCTTGACGTCTCAGGTTGTTACGTCCCTCTCCTTCATCCCTCCCATATATTTAAGTGCAGGTGTTAACATCAGGATCCCGAACAAATTCCCACAAGCATCTGTACGCTCTGCCTCTTTCCATTCTCTCAGCAGATTAAGTGGCTAAGCTCCTCTCTTCCCGCACTGCACGCCTGCTCTGTTAGAGAGTGCTGCCGCGCTCGCGTCAGAAAATTAAGTTGGGATGGCTGAGGGCATTATGGCCTGCAGCTCTCCATCAAACCTCTCTCCCAGAGATTGCAGCTCCCACATAAGGGACAACCAAACAGTTCCTGGGTCGGCTGCTGCACTTTGCAGCTCACTCGATTAGCATGAATCAAATTGATGTCGGCTTATTTTACCGAGCTGGCTGGAAAATTGTGCTAGGGAAGGGGCTGCTTCACGAGCCATTCAGCTGTCCCCGCTGTGGGGTGGTACCATCTGGCAGGAGCTTGAAGCTGAAACCACTTGCACCTCACAAACTTCATTAGTTGCTGACCGAATGGAAAAAAAAAAATATGTGGCATGTTCCAACCCAGAAATGGCTGCTGTACGGGAAGAATAGCAGGTGAGGGGACCTCTATAAAACCACGCTTCCAAAGGATGATCAAACATAGCAAAGGTGCAATGAAGTAAGTTATTCTTTATTATTATTACCCCTGAGACCCAATACCCTCTTACAAAAATCTAATCCTTTTTAATTTGTTCTAAGTAAAACCATTACTTAGAGGTATGACAACTGTATTACTAATTATGTAATAATTTTATGCCGAAGCACTAGTAAAAATGGCTTGAAGTCTAAATTAGGCCTAATAAAGAATTAATTTAATAAATCACTTGGTCTCCAAAAAAATTATTTACTTAAAATTAGACTTTGCTGAAAAATCTCACATTACTTTTTATTAATGCCACAAAGTAATTGTGTAATTAGAAATTAACTTACAAGGTGACACAATTTACTCGATAACGAAGCACGGCATTCACATAGCACTTATCAGCCAGAAAGATCCTAAACTACTCTGTTAAAAAAAAATAATATGTGCCAGTGTCCTAGTGTCACTCCACTTGTCCCAGGACTGCAGCCACCTCTGGACTGGAAGCAGGCAACCGCTTAACAGAGTATATTGGTACCCCGCAGCGGTTTAGGAAGAAGCCTGAAGAACATAATACTCAAGCAAAAGTGGGAAGCAAAGCAACATCACTCCTCAGAAATATGGTTGGGACACAGGGGTTCGTATTGTTTCATTCACAATCAATTATTAAAGGACTGTACAAGGCTGCAGAGCATCATTCCTTGCAGCCTGGGCCATGTCAGGGATGTGGCCTCTGCTCACATCCCAGCTCGTCTCAAATACTTGCTCCAGCACCGCTCAGGGCAAGGTTTCAGCTTGTGGATTTCTTTGTGGAGCTCCTTCTGGCAGGGGGGGTGCCTTGGAAAGGATCCATTCGACTGACTAAACTCAATCTCTTCTAGTTTACGGTATCCGATTAAATTTGAATCAGCAGCAACAAAATCAGAAGTAAGAGTGAGTCATGCCCCTCACAGAGGGTGCACTGTCTTCCTGGCACTGTGCGGGCAATGTGCTGGTGTGGAAAAAACCCATCTTTTGGGGGACCCTTTCTTCCCTTTTACCTTGAAGTGCTTCACATATTGCAATTTATTAAGCCTGTGTGATAAGTAAATGTCACAGCTCTCTATTTTGGCATTGGAGTGAATTTTGACTCCATTTTACAGAGGAGACAGACACAAAATAATCTGCAAACTTGGGACAGAACAGGCAAAACCACCTCATCCTCACATGCATTTTAATCAGTGGCTCATCTATCACAACTGAAAATAAGGAAATTTACAGTGGATTAAATATTCCTTGGGTCAAAGCACATCTTTAAAGAGAAACAAAACAGTCAGATCACTAAAATCCACCCTGGGTAAGTGAAGAAGCTGGTGTTGGGATTTGCTAGGAAGCATCTGTGCCTATGTGGCTGAGGGGGAGAGCCAGGAAATTATTTTTTGTGCGTTGTACTGAGGATAACTGGTGCTGTGAATGACACCCCTGCCTGTATTTGAAGGATCACAGGTCATGCCTAAACCACATTCATAAGAAAGCAGGAAGAAGGCTGCAACAGCTTGCCAAAACAAAAATAATACCAAAAAAAAAAAAAAATTATGATTCCTTAGCCCTGAGATGAACAACACGGGCAAAAAGGGGAGAGGCTGAACGGACTTAACAGCTGCAAACGATTCCACAATACTTCAGGGTTTTTTAAAAACTCATTTCCATTCCTTTTTAAAGGCACAAAATGAAAGAAACAAATATATGCCATCAAATACTTCCGCTCACAAACTGAAAACAGAGTATGCTAGCTAAAATTAGTTCAGATTGAAACTTATTTGCTTATGATCTCCTTCAGTAGTTTTGAGTGTACTGTTTCAATGCAAGAGTCTCCCAGAAAGATGTACATTGTAAAAGCTTGAGCAGTTTGGATGAGACTCCTGGGTCACCAGCCATGTATGTTCGTTCCCTCCTTGCCTGAATGAATCTTTAACTCCTCAAAAAAAATTTTGACTGTAGATATTGCCAATTATGAATTCAAAATTTGTTGTCAGTGAGCTTTACCTGAAATCTACTCTTTCTACAAACTTTGCTCATCATAAATGTGCTCACTGGAATAATCACAGGATGTGGATGCCAAGAGAGCGTCAATGCAATCAAGACAAATCGGTGAAAGAATTGAGAAAACTACTTGACAGCACTCATCCAGCTTGGATGAAGACTACTTAAACATTCCAATCTCTGCTTTCCTGCACCACAGGAGGTCCTCTGGCACCAGCCCGCTCCTGCCCTGCTACACACTGCCAGTAGCACTGGGCTTCCACGCCTCTACCACCGACCACGCAGGACTCGGCTACCTGAACTGAGAGGTCTGCTAGCCCGCTGCGGCTGGAGGCTTTCATCACAGCTGTGCACCAGCCACGGCAGAGGGATCGGTACACATCTATCCAACATGTTACGTACTTCCACTGTCATCCGAAGTGCACAGGAGTTCAACTCCCGCTACCATCTCCCACTCTGCAATGACATCTACTGTGGGTCATCAGAGCAGATCAAACACAGGAAGCCTTTGAGTTAAAAATGAAAAGGGCATTATGACGAATCACCCTGGGATTGATAAAACATTGGGTCGTTTGGGGATGCATCAGCCTCTGGGACACACTGTCAGAATGAGAAATACGGACTAAAGACCTAGAATTGGTTTTAAGCTGAAGCTCACTACAGTTATGAAAGAAATTGAATTATATAACTACCAAACCAGCAAGAGCTTCAAAACAGACACCTAGGGCATTTTAAATCTCATATAAGATGTCCTCAGGCATTTGACAGGTCTTTTACTATACTTGTGAGAAAGCTAGGTTACCATGTTTACTCCTTATCTTGAAAGTCTGTCTCCTGTCCGTTTTTCTACCACCCTACACATTTCCCATACCTCAAACGCTGTGACATCAATGCTGAAATGTTAGGATCTTAAAGGAAACCAACATTTCCTCTCTTAATTCTGAGTACAGCAGTTGCTTAGCAAGCATCATTTTAACATGATCTGAAAGAAGCTGACTGTTGTATCTGGCACGGTGTGAAAGACCGATGGCTAAATAACTATGACAGTGTTCAGGATGAGCGTAGCCAAAGTTTCTGTGCACAAAACCTACATCAAACCAGAAACTCATGCACATAGCCAAACAGGTCCAGTATGGTTCAGCAAGGGATTCCATGGTCATCATGCCTACAGCAACAGGACCCCATGGTCCTTCACTATGCGACGAGCAGCAGTGACAGAAGCCATGCTCAGCATCGTTTCGATTGCTTGTTTCAAGGTAATGTGGAGGTTGCAATAAGTATCATTTATTTAAAGATGAGATGTGCTGCAAGCTCTACCGCTATAGCAGAAGTATTTCAAGTAGAGTTGGTGGAACATTTTCAACTCAATATTTTATGGTCAAAATGTGACGTTTAGTGGAAGCCAAAACATTTCAAGTCTAGGGCAGACTATCTGAGTGTTTCCAAGGGGTGACAGAGACACCCAAATCAAAATACTTAACATTTGCATTCCAAAAGCAGAGCAGACATTTTAACACAGTTGTGCTTCATTAAAATGCTTGAAAAGTTTTGGGTGTAATCCAACATAGATCAAAACCAAAATTCAGAAACTCGGAAGTTGTCATGATACAGAATTAGCACTCTCCAGCCTGCTCGAGTTTTGAAAAGGCTGGGGAAGGGAGTAGGGAGGAGGGTTGTTGTTGCTTTTTAAAATGGGCATTGGAGATGGACTGATGCCACAGAAAGGAGACTGAAAATTCTAATGTGACAAATTTCAGAGGTGCATGGGTCTAAGTTTGTAGCCTGGGCTGTTAAAGAGGTAACACACAGGCTTGAAGCCACTTCTAAAATTATCCATAAAAATCAGGATGTCTGCTTCAGAGATACGGTGCAAGTGTGATCTGTGCCGACAACAGCTCTGAATACAGCTAGTTAGGGACCATCTCTATGGATTCCCAGTTATGCTGATGAGCTGGCAGTTGACAATGTGCGTGTCAGGGATAACATTTTGTTATATGTATCAATGATGGCATTTAATTTCTGCATGAAATTTCTGCATTTATTTTCTGGATGAAAACTGTCCAGTCCCCTAAAGAAATGAAATGCTTGTTAAAAGAAAGAGGCTGTTTGATCTTCCCTTTGTGGAATTTCAAGCCTCTGACTTGCAAATCTTGTTCGACTATCATCTTTGAACTCCAGCGCTAGCCTTCTGTTTGCACAGCGGCTTATGCTAAGTTGACGGATTCCAGTGGCCCAAATAGGCTGCCTGTTCACTGACGGCACTGTCTTAATGGTACAAGGAACAGGAATTAGATCTTTGAATTTTTAAGTGGGTTCACATTGAGAGAAAGGTTCAAGTCCTGAAAAAACGATAAGCTGTACAACTATGCCAGGAGGAGAGGTACATGCACTGATTTGATTTTCTGTCCCCAGCCCCCAACACTTGGCTAAGTATCACCCATTTTGCAGCTGGCTTCACGGTTAGGTGTGGAAACATGCCCTCTGGTACTCAGCCCACACAGAACATACTGCATTTAGGCTTTTTAAGTGTAATGCTAACATATGCCAGCTCACATAATCAGAATGTGCAGTGAGAACAAGATGCATGGACTTTAAGTTCCCTATTCAACTTTTTCTCAAGGTCAAACTTGCTGAGTCCCACAGAAGCTCAAGCACAACTTGCATGCCCTGACTAAAAGGGCATGTTTGGAAGATGCCTGCTAGCTTAATGTACCTCACGTGATCCACTGTTTACTTTTACATCTTCAATTAAAGATTTGCATCTCAGCAGCAAACATTATCACCTGGGGCAGAAATGCTTCCTACACTTGCTTTTCTGGTAATAGTGACCAGTATGTCAGAGCAAACAAATTCCTTCTCAAAATGGTTCTGTTCCCAGCTGTTGAAACATCACCTTTTTTGTTTGGTTGGTTTTATGTTTTTCTCCGTTGGTATCCACAGAAAGGGGTAAGGAGAAGGGCAGCAATGAGATAGAGGAAGACAGATCTGATGAAATTTCAAATCCATCTATTAGGTGTACACTGTCTGTACAATACTGTTCTATGATGGAAACATGATGGCAGATGAGAAATGCAAGGAATAAGCAAAGCATTTACGAGTGAACGAGGTCTGGTAGATTCATATGTTTTAAGGTCAGAATAGAGCTTTAAACAATCCCTCCTGGATTTCGATATGTCACAGGGCTTCAATCTTCACCCAGCTATCCTTGTACTCAGCTCAGCGACTTTTCCCTGGCTAATACATCCTTTTTTTTTTAGCAAGGTAACCAGTCTTGAGTTGAAGATGATGAAGAGCTAGCATGTCCTAAGGGAGTTTGTTCCAGTGTTTGATCACCTTCGCTGTTGAAAGGTTGGGCCTAATTTGAATGCTGGCATCAATTTCCATGACTTGGTCTCTGCTATGCTTTTCCCTACTAGATTAAAGCATTTTGTGGCACCCATATATATATATATATATTAATGAAAATGTTTATGCTCTGTAATCAAGTACCCCTCAATCTTTTCAGATAAATCAGAGTGATCTTGAAGGCTTCCTGCAAGTCATTTCCCCCAACCAACTTTGTTGAGGACACTTTTTCTGTACCCAGTGCTGCAGCGTGTTCTGAAAATGTGGATAACAGGAAAAGGCACAATATTTCTGACCTGGACTCAATGCCACATGAGAGAGAAAATCAGTTCACATTACATTTCATTGCTGCTGTGTTCTTAAATAAAGACTATAAATCTATGGTCTTTAAACCCCTTTTTACTACTGCATCAGCTGGAAATGCAAGATCTACTTTTACAACACCTTATTCTTCCTTTCCAGATATAGCCCTGTCATATGAAAACATGACCTGCTGTTCTCTCTCCCTAAATACACAAATTAATTGTGAGTGTGCTACACACCTTTGTATGAAGGGCTGCAGGCTTTCGGAGCAATCCATGCATTAGATTTTTACTGTCATTTTTTGTATCCTTCTACTAATCTTTGTGTCATCCACCCTTTTTATCAGCATTCTTATTCCCTGATCATCGATGAAAACACAGAATAAAATGGGGCTTTGTACTGATTTCTCAGAAGCTGGTCTGGAACACTCCCATTTGATGATAATTCTCCATTGACAAGTGCTTTTTGAGATCTATCATTTAGTTTTCCCTCAACTCATTTAATCTCTGCCTTATTGATATTGCATAGTGTTAACATTTTATCAGAATGCCATGAGGTATTATACCATGGTAGAAAAGCCCAAATATGAAGTCATCTTTATGCACCAGACTTGTAATTCCACAGGAAAAAAGCAGATTTATTTGAAAAAGCCTATTTTTCTTAAATCTGTGTTGACTAATGGTAATGACATTCTTACTGTCTTATTCTTTAGCTGCTGGATTCTATATAATCATTTTCATTCTTTTACTCTGGAACACCGTCAAAACAGCTGCCCTACTATCAGTTAAGTCTTTCTGGTTGTTTTGTTTTGAATCCAGCACAACATTATCATTCTTCCAATACTACTGTTACTTTCCCACTAAGATTTGAAGTTAAGATCTGTGAGCTCGAGATCTCCTCTGTCAACTCTTGTGAGCGCTTTGGCACAAGTCACCAGGGCCTAATGATTTCAAATGTCTACTCTTAGCAAGCATTTGCTTAATACCCATCGTGGTTATTAACAAACCGAAAACCACCTCGACATCCTCATAGCGGAGGCGCAGTTACCATGTTCCAGCCTAAACCACCTGCAACAGGCTCCTAAAAACTCTTCTACACTTGGGACTTTCGTGCACTCCACTAACTTCCCTTCCCACCTTGGAAACGCTCCAGTAACTTCCCTTCACACCTCAGAAACGCCCCATATGGAAACATCTAGGAAGAAGCTGGCTCTACATGAGTACGATGCAAGTTTTTTTGCACTTCATCAAAAGACATGCAAATGAATGCATTGCTGAGCTTGAAACTGGAAGTGATGGTTCAACATGTGCAAAAAAAAAAAAAATAGCCTCCCTCTGAAACACCAAAATGCTTTTTCTGTCAATGTAGACTCTACCATCAGCCTGGCCAGCCGTCTCTCTGACCTATGACCCGTGTATTACCTTTCTTTCAGACCTCTTTCGACTGGGTCCTCACACTTGGGCTTTGTATAAATCTCAAAGCCTTTTGCTAGAAAACATCATGTCTAAGGCATGAAGTCCTGATCCGTTCTCACTGCAGCTGAAATGGTTGCCCAGGCTCACATCATCCCACCTTTTCATTACTGCAACATCCTTTTCCTGGCCTTAACGCTGCAAACTTGCCCAGCTCAAATCAGTGCAGAAGAAGGTCATGTGCCCTTCCTGCTGTTTGGAGTATGTTGCACATTTCTCTAACTGTTTCTTTTGGCTTCCCCCCTTCTACTTTATGAAATCCAAGCTGTTTATCTTCACTGTTGAGTCTTTTATAGCTCACCCTCCTCCAAGCATCACCTCTGAATCCCTCTTGAAAGGTTAGCTCCCATATCTGATGGACACTGTTGCCAGACACCTTCAGATTTGAAATGTTTTCAACAGCACCTTTGAGCTTTCTCTGCTAAACTTTTGCAAAGCTGCCTCATTGTCCTTAAAACTCTCTTTATAGTAAAACCTCAATGCTCACAAAGGAATAACGATGCCAGCTAGGCTTCAGGTGCTCAGGCATCTCTGTCTCTCAGGCAGAGCCATAATGCTGTCTCTCTTTTTCTTTTCACCCACTCATCTCTCCATCTGTGTCTGCCTTTGTCTCTTGCCTTATATTCAGTTAAAATATATAATCTGGGCTTTTTTAGAAATGGTAATTAAGGACGAAGACTTTCGGCCAATGTTCAACACTGATAGTTTTCCCAACACACCGAATGCTTTGCATGCATTCAGATAGGTATGCTGAGGAGTAACACTGTTTTCTGGTACGATTGGGTGGGCTGTCAGCGTGCAACTATATTCACAAGTTAAACAGTGCCTGGGGGTGGTCCTGGGAACACAAAAATAATCAGCTGTGCTGTTAAGCAGTTTAGCACAGCCTCAGCACAACTCTGTAAGCACCCTCCCAAATAACTCTCAGGTGCAGCTTGACAAGTGGCACATCCCTGGGGCCAGTCTCAATTCACAGCCTGCATCTACCCCCCAACACCCCCCAGTTACATGGTGGCAGCATTTATCAGCATGGGGTCAGCTACTCTGGGCCAGCTGTCCTCAGCACACAGGAATTTTCCTGAACAGCTTATTTGTACAGATATATTCTCACAGGCTGCCCTCCTCCTCGGTGTCAGCACGTGGCTGTTTCCACGCGTGACCCGGTAGTTCTGACCTATCAATAACTGTGAAAGGCTACGAGCAGCTTTATGCGGAGTACCATTACAGCCCTGCTACTTGTTCTCTCCCTTCTTAATGGCCACAGTCACATTTTAAACATTATAATCAAGAGCTTTATCCCCCCAGGTTTTAATCAAGCCAGTCATGCTAAAACTATTGTCGTCAAGGAGTACGTCCCATGCCTCCTCCTCACTGCCTGCAGTCCTGAGGAAGTGGTGCTCATAGCAAAAGAACATCTTTTCTATGCATTATTTGCTGTATCGGTTCAATTAGCTTGATGCATCCTGGGCCTCAAATCACACTTTTGTTCCCACCTTAGGAGCACGATAATACCCCCAGCCACTCACAGGAACTGTTGGGTACAGAAAGAAGCCCTGAGGAACTGTCTGATGTTCCTGACTTTGGAAACAGATGCCAACTCCATTGTACACCAGAGCTGAGTACAACCTCAGGACTGCCCTGAATTTTGCTACTTCATAAGGCACTCTCAAGGCTGTTACATGGAAAGGATATGGCTAGAGATAAATGCACTCTGGAGTATTTTCCTATGCCCTAATACACTGCCAGCTGCATGAAACTGGTACTAAACTAATTAAAGATCATCCTAAGCCAGTTACTCCTATAATTTAGCTTTAAAAACACCACACCACAGATGAGACTTTATAAGGGAAGGAGCAGCAGCATCCCAGTGCAATTTGCTACCATCTCTCAATTTGATTACCACTGGGGTTGCTGAGGGGAGAGAGACAGAGAAACCACAGAGATGTGAGACATGATTAAAGCATGGTGTCATCCTACCCACACAGGCAACGCCGAATTTGACTAGTCAAAAGCCTCCCTTGATGTAGCGAGAGCCCTCAGCAGGAACAAATCTGCCTCATTTCTGTTGAGACAAATTCTGAACCCAAGATTTCAGGTCAAGGTGACCTACATTATCTGACACCTCTAAAGGGCAATTTTTCCTCCCCCTGTCAGACACCCTGGAATCACTAAATGCACAGAGCACACTGACGGCTCCTCCTCGTCTCTTAACTATCACTTGACATAAAGCTGCTCTCATGGCCTCACAGAGGAAAATATTCTTCTTTAACAGCCTCAAGCACACAAATAAAGCACAGTTTTGTTTTTGCCTCTCCAAAACTCCTTTCAAGAGCTCAGGCCTGTGATTCCTTGAGGTAAGTGAGATTTCAAAAAGGAAATCTCTAGTCCAAGATCAACAGGGGAAGGATCATGAGACTGGAAAAGAAAAATCAGCTTTTAGCCTGAAGAGAGTGCACTCAGTGAAAGAACCTGACTGGATTTAATAGGGGAACACGGGTATTAATGGCTTTCAAAAGATCACAGTTTCTGGTTTGAATGAAGGATGCTTTTGACCTTTGGTACAGATACGTTAGGCAACCCCTTGATGTTCTCTAGTTAGTCCTTCCCATGGACAGCAGCACCCGATGAATCAGCACTCTACTTACTCCTGATTAGCACTCAGAAAAAGACTCCTTCAGAGAGTGAGCCCTAGGTTTGGGCTTGACTCAGACAGCCCAGTCAGGGTAATGGAGAAAGAAGTTCACTGTACTGCTGAAAAAGCCCAAACTTCCCTTCAAACAATAGTGCAGATATTTTTCCGGGGAAAAAAAAAAAAAAAAAAAAAAAGATAATTTCTGGCAAGATGTGTGCCTGACAGATAGTGAGAGAGTGGGCCCAAGACAGGCACGCTGCGAGCAAGGGCCATGCAAACGATCACCAGACAATCTGTCAGCGTACCCCAAACCTCTCCGGGGGAGCCACGGACTGGTATTCTCATCAATGTTTTCCATCACTACCCTGTCTGAAGTGAGGGAGCTGAATTAACTTAATCCCATTCTTACTCCCGTGTTGTCCCCAGAGAGTACTGACCCATGCAGTCCTCTCCTACTGCAATTTGCTAGGGCTGTACACAGGTCCTCCTACAGTTCAGGACACTGGGATTCCAGCTTTAATCACCGCTGCCAACACACACTGCTCCTTCTGACTGACAACCACTCCCGTCAGCATAGAAACTCGGGAGTAGAAATCACTAATTGTAACAAAATACGTGGTTCTTCTTGACATAAACCGATACAATAGCTAACAGGGTCTATGTATGACAGGGTAAGACACCTGCCACGGGAGCTGTCTATGGAAAAAGAGATGTGGGCCCATGTTTGCAAACCTGCATCTCTGAGAGTCCACAGCAGGCGTGGAGAATGCAAAAAAACAAAGGGATATTTAGAGAAGTGATCACAGACAACTGAAGAGAGGCAAAACAAAATCTCGTAATTCCTTTACCTAAAAGCTAACCTCTTCTTCTGTGTAGAACAGAAAAGGCTGAGCTAGTACTTTTGGGTTTGCTTTTTTGTTGTTTTTTGTTGGTTTTTTCCCCCCACCTTTAATTATGCATCGTTAGTGACAAGCTCATGTGGAGCTAAAAGCTGGATCTGGGCATGAAGCTAATTTTTGGAGCTATTGGCTGCTCACTACAGGAATAAAAATGATTCCCTGTCTTCCTAGATATGGTTTAAGGAGCAAAACCTCTTTGTCTCTCCCTCCATATTAGCTGCCTACAGACAGCTCCATTTTCCATTTGTGCATTTAATTATCCCTTCCTATGTGAACTACTTTACATTTGTGCTTATTGAATCTCAGCTTATTGATTTCGGCTCACTTCTTGAATTCATCATAGTTGGACTCTGGGCTAATCCTATTCTCCAATGCAC
The DNA here is from genome assembly GCA_035590215.1 of Microhierax caerulescens. Taxonomy (NCBI): domain Eukaryota; kingdom Metazoa; phylum Chordata; class Aves; order Falconiformes; family Falconidae; genus Microhierax; species Microhierax caerulescens. The sequence continues at coordinate 5,324,724 of JAVJGJ010000057.1, read as the reverse complement.
TGGCGATTGCTTCCAGCTTTGTGTTGCATATGAATTTGATTAGCATACTCTCCATTCCGGTCTCCAGTGAAAATGTTAATGAAAACATCGAGCAGTATCAGATCTAGAGCACATACACATAGGACTCCATGCACCACTGCCTACCCTCACTCTAAACCTTTAATAATACCCAATACTTCTGGGGTCTAGATGGACAAGCAACCAACACTTAGCTAAGTGATTTGCAGTAATTCAGTTGCATTTATATTCTGCAGGAACAACTCACAAACCTGGATCAAATGCAGGGAGAGGTCAAGGAAACAGCATTTGAATTGGGAAAGCGTACCAGGTTTACTTTCAATCAGAGAGAGCAAATTCAAGGATACTACAACAGTCACTGAAATTTCAGATTCAAACCCCAGAAACCTCAAAAGGTTAATTTTTTTGCACTTTTACTACTATCATAGGCTTAATTTCACTGGAATGTCTCTTCTCAGCTGCTTGTAAAGGATGCCAAATGGCAAAGTAGGCTGGTTCTGGTATGGATCTAGCTTTCAAAAGATAAAAGGATTTAGGATGTAACAGTTAGTTCATGCTCATATCTGATCAAATGCTTCATTGCGGCTAAGATATATTGGACGAAACTGTTTTTGTATTCTAACTTACCTAGAACAAAATAGAATTTCCCATTTTTACCAGCGGAATTAAGCTGTTCAGATCTGTGACCATTTCTTAGCCATAAGGCTTAGGGATTTTGTCGTTTTCTTTATGGGGCTTGTGTCTGTGTACATGAAGAATCCATGTTAATTTACATTGTGGTTCCCTCCATAAGGTTTCAAGTGGGTTGGTTATTGAGCCAGGCATTCACCAGTGTTGAAGTTTAATTCACCAGTGCTCAATTCCCATGTTCCCTCTTGTTTGCAAGTTTAATGCTGCTGTTTGTTGCAATGTCCTCCCTTGGAAGACGGTGCTTTGCAATGCATTGTACTTTGTCTCCTTCTCTTCTCTAACACAGAACTTCAGCACTGCTCCCTCAGAAGACCCCCAAACACTAATTTCTGGTAGCAGTAAGGAAGCCAGACACATAGAGGGCAAAATGATTCTGTTTATGGTGAGATTAATCTCTTTCTGAAAAACAATAGACAATCCCTGGAAGGGTTGGCTTATTCATGACTCAAAAAGATGCATCCAAAGAGTGCATTTTTGGCCTATGGAATGTACCAGATGGAACAGAGTTTTTTAAAAGTTTCCTAACTCTTTTTCAATCCTTCCCTCATATTTCTGTGTTCATAACAAATGTTTCTCCAAGAACTATGTTGATGCAGGACTTCATCATTCTTAGCATACCTCTTACAACAGCTCTTTGGACCATGCAGGAAGGATCAGTGATCATTCATTTCCACAGCCACATGGCACCTGGCTGGGTTATTTTTCATTATAAACAGTGTATGTTGGGATCTGTGATATCATAATACGATGTTTTATTTCTGGGCAAGGCTCACAAGTGGCTGTAAGTAAGCATAACTAGAGTGATGGTGCTATAAAGTTTGTTCTCCTTAAGCAAAGGGTCTTCCTGACCTGGAACGTGAAAGAGATCTACTCCAGCTATTGAGAAGTTGCCCTGAAAACCAGATGTAGATGGTGCCCCCGAGTATGACATACCCTTGCATTGATTGTCCTGCTTTTATCATCCTTTCCAGCAAAGTTAGAGCTGCAACCTGTTCTTGCCCTTCTCTTATTTGCTCTCACTCTCTGTTACAAATTCCATGTATCTTACTTAAAAATCTAATATTAAACCTTTTTTATATATATATATATATAAATATATATATATAATGAGTATTTATAGAATGCCTGCTAGTTAAAAGCACTGCTCAGATATCAACTAACACTCCTTTTGCAACCTCATGTGATGAAAATCTCTCGTTGGGACAACTCTGTTGACGGTGGTAGCAACCTCCCGCTGCTCTAACACGGTGCTATCCGACCAGCATTAACCACAGCAGCCCTCCGCAGACTGAGGAGGTTTTCTCACGCACCACCACATTCAGAAGGCCTGTCTGCGTGAGGTCATCTGGTTCCTCCTCCCTCCTTGCAGCTGAACGGAGGGAAAAAAATGCACTAAGTGCTTACTTAATTTTAATGTCTCAGTATAGCCAGAAACAGCACCCAGGATGTCGTTCAGTCAAAAATCATGGAAGATGCGTTTAGCATTGTGTTGAGTAGGCAAGAGCAGGTGTTAACCTGTACAAGCTCCATTCTCCAAAGGAACAGATGGCCTGGAATATGCTTGTCCTTTCTCATTTTTCAGCCGCACTATGCAGTACTATTGACTGCTTTCCTCTTCCACTCTGCAACACCCTTAAGGCCAGTAGGCAATTCTCATAGCTGCTACAGAGAGGCTTTTATTGTGCTTTCATTTAAGGGACTTTATATGACCCTGTTTATAACATGTCGATGTTCTGAATAGGGTAGCAAGGGAAAGAAAAGCTATTGTCTGAATTGCACAGAGTGGAAATGGAAGCACAGACAGAGCTTCTGAAAAGACTTAAATGATGCCTAATGATGGGGGTAATCACAAAGCGGCATTCTCAATGGCACATGAATATCTAATCCTTATTGGTTTAATTGAAAGGTGAGCAACCTAATGGAGGGGGTTTTTAGCTTTTAACTAAGTATCTACCTGCATCATGAAATGCCCGAATACCTTTGGAAATCTGGCCCTTGGCCCCTATCCCATTACAAGAAAGAGAAGTAATCAACTAGAAATGTAAGCCAAAGGAATGTGGCCTCCTCAGTGTATAAATCTTTCCTCAAAAACAGGTGTAAACACTGTCTTTATTAGAAAATACTACCATAAGTCGTTTATCTGGAAATTCCAGAGCTATAAACTGATCTGCTTGACCTCACCAGCCCACTCGTGAATTCATCCTTCGCATTCCCTACAGACCCATGAGTTGGGTAATTTCGGCACTGTTTAGATTATGCTTTAACGAGCACTGAAAGCTTTGCATTTTCTTAATGAGAATTGAAGTGAAATTGAAAACTACGGGCTTTGTTTAAACAAGAACAATGTGAATCTGGCAGAATTCAAGCCAAGCTACAACAGAAATATTGACCTATATAAAAGCCAAGAATGGAATAAGAACATGACTGAAAGACATTCCAGCAAGATACAACCAGTTTTAACTGAATGGTGTCATAAAGAAACAGTAGCTATGCATTTGCAAATATTACACACTTAGTAGTGCACAGAATTCACCTCTACTGTCACAATAAGCAAAATAAATATAAATTTAAATTTGTAACAAAAGGCGTAAGGAAATCAAATGGCTTAACACAGGTGGAACTGTAGATAACTGAAAATCTAGATGTGTAACTCTTCAGTTATCCTTCCATGAAGAAATGAGCTGGAGAAAGAATAGAAGAGACTATGAACAGGGACTAATTCATTGTTATGGAATTAAAATAACACTGCCTGGCATCTCATCAGCTGAGCTTAGAAATCCAGGGCAATCCTTTGCCATCACTTGGCTTGTGTCCTTGGCTTCTCTTATCCTTTTGTGCTGTTCCAAGCTCTGCTGGACTACTAGTGGAACGAACAAGTTGGTGAGACATAAAGCGGAATTTTCCAAAATTTTAAATTAAGAGTCTCCTTGCTTGTTCACTTCTCCAGTGCTTTGTGGGTACCACACTGAGTGGGCTGGTGAGTTTGTGCCCCTTCTCTTCTTACAACCCCATTTACCCTTTAATGGAAAGGATGCCACCATCTCCATTCACAGCTTCCCATCATGTAAACTGTTCCATAGATCTCCATTTCCACCTCTCCCAGTCTGCTTGCCTCTTCCTGTCACTCTCTATCTGTACACCAGTGTTATCCACAGGCCTCACAAGGTAACAGAACATAATCACTTTTATGTGCTTGTCTGCCTTAATCTCTGGAAGTGTTCCCTGCAATCACTCTCTGGGGAGTTCATTTGTTAGATCATTCCCCATCTGGGTGAGCTGTATTTAATGTTTATACTATGAAAAAGATCACCAGCGGGTCTTTCCAAGCCCTGCTTTAGTTGGTGGAATCTGTG
>JAVJGJ010000057.1:5308790-5320563 GCA_035590215.1 Microhierax caerulescens | reverse complement strand
CCCCCCCCCCCCCCCCCCCCCCCCCCCCCCCCCCCCCCCCCCCCCCCCCCCCCCCCCCCCCCCCCCCCCCAGCGGCATTGCTTTCTCAATAATTTCTTTGTTGCTTTAACATGAAAAGAATAAACTAGGCAGAATGGGTCAATTTCAAGATTACTCCTCTGTAAAGGGAAAGCTTTTAAACAGATCTGTTCTGGCGTCAAGTGATGCAAGTAATTTTCAGGTTATTGATCTCTTCCCAGCATAATTTCCTTGAGATTATTTTCCCTCTCCATTCTTGCCTCATCACTCCTCCATAAGGACTCTCCAAAGGAGTGGTGATCTATTCCCCTTCTCCATCACGTGTCTCCAGCCTACCTTCTGTAATTGCAGAAACAATGCTTAGTGAGTACCAGAGGTTCGGAGACAGACTTAGAGAAGGAATAAAAGAAGTTTTTATGTGCACTGTTCATTTTCTACTTTCCCAGCCATAAGGGAAACAACGATCCCAAATTCATGCTGATAAAACTTTTAGATCCCACTATGAGCGTATTCGATAAAACCATGTGACATGAGCTTCATGCCGTACCAATCTGTTCTAATCTTCCCCAACAACTGCACTAAAGCAGCAACAGCAGTTCCACCCCTACAAATGCTCACAGCAATACTGCTCTCAAGACATAGCTGCCCAATGAAGACAGAATTGCCCTAGGAAAGAAGATCTAAAAAAAAGCATAGGCAAGGTAGGAAAAGATGACCTCACAAAGATCTAAAATAAGCCTCCTGTCATTAAAAAAAAATCCTTTCAGAACAAGTCTCAAGGCTACATCTTCTACCAGAGTCAGTCTCTACTCACTACAAAGGAGACCAATGAGTTTATTTGGCTGTTACCACGCTAGCTCACGTAAGATGGTCCTGAACACCCCTGAGCAGAAGACTCCACTACTCACGGGACACCTCTGCCAGTGCTGCACCACCCTCCCAGTGAGAAGCCTTTCCTAATGTCCCGTTCGAACCGCCCAAGCCACAACTTGTACCTGTTGCCAATGTCTTACTGTCAGCTGCTCTTTAGAAGAGTTTGGTTCTTTGGTCTTTGCAATCATACTTCAAGTGCCATGTGCTTTTAGCTCACCTTTTAGCCTCCTCCTCACTATACTAAACAAGCCTAGATCCTTCAGCCATTTCTTAATGGGACATGTACTACCACAGTCCTGATCATCTTAGTAGTTGTCTTCACTAAATCCTCCCCAGTTTTTTGATCTCCTTCTTGAGTTGTTGAGCCTAAAAGTGGACACAGAGTCCTAGGTCATTGGGCTGAGGGAGATGGCGAGTTCGATGTGTGTCAACTCTCATAATGACAATACCAAACTGGTGTACTAGGCTACAAAAGGAAGAGCATGCCTAGCAGTGCAAGGGAAGCTCTTCCAACAACCACGTGAAACCGAACACAAGTGCAACACATTTCTCTGTAAGATTTTGTGCTTGGCAGGGAACCTTTCCTGCTGTCCGAGAGTTTCCCACTATGGCTCGCTCCAGTGGCAGAGCACTGGACCTAAAGGACAGCATAGCTTTGCATGTTGCTATTATTGGAGGTAAGGATTGTGTTCAAGCACCCTAAAACAGAGGAAGGCCTGAATCTTGGAGTTCCCACGTCTGTTGTGGATTTTATCTCTGTTAGGCCTTTGAGCCAAAGAAGAGAGGGCTGTCTTACCTACTGACTAAACTGAGCTGCACTCGAACATGGGTGCTGGATCAAGCAACGCAAGGAAGGCAGCTCACAGCTGTCAGTACAAAAGTAGCTGTACATGTGCTGTTCCACTGAGAGGTTATGCAGAGAAGACTCCGTGTCCCTACAATTACTAGCGGGGGGCGGGAGGTAGGATGCGAGTACAAGTTTCAGCTGCTGGCAGCATGGAGATCTACTTTTCCCCTTATGTATCCAGTCCGCTGGCAGAAAGATGGCCAGCATGATGTTGGTACATGTGAAAATAAACAACTTTGTGGATTTAGTTCAACGTTATGGGTCTACAGTACGAAGGGCAGGTAAGCATATTGAATAAGTTCATTTTCTTATAGCCTCCCTACCTCACAGGTTAAGTCGCTGTCAAATAGGAGCCTTTCTCCTGCTGCTGCTCTGAAGGAAACCATGAGAGATGCAGACTGTTTTGAGATTCACACTGGGAAGTGATATTAAAGCAGAATGAATGTACAAGATGCATATGGTACTGTGTACATTAAAGTCTCCTCATCTCCATCAGCATGTCTGTTTATGAGAGGTGGCTTTCCCTGAAAGAACCATGAAGCTAGATTGTGTTTTGGAAAGTTCTGCCTTAGACAGATGAATCCCATTTTGCAGTCATGGTACAGTAGTCCAGAAAATCTGTCCTATCCTCCTGGAAAAGACCAGCCCCAATTACCCTATAATTCAGTGATCTATCCGCCAAAAAGAAAGGATTATTTTAAAGCATAATACCCCCCACTTCACCCACCACCACCACCACCACCCCCCTCACTTATGCTCTGTAGAACAGTGCCTGGATATGTTCAGTTCAGGAGAATATTGCCTTCAAAATAGACACAGAGACAGCCCAAAGAGGGCTTCCAACTTTGGAGGAAAAGTAAAAAGCAGGTTTGCATCAAACTTGGAATCTTGTACTGCCAATTTCATGAAGCCATACAAACTTCAAAATTTTCAGTGATTAAATAATACCCCATTCTTTTGTGGGATCTGAGTATACTGCATAATTTGGTATTTCTCCTTGAGGAAGAATATGTTTTTTGGGATTCTGTGCAATGTGAAAAGTGTGGGGCACACACTGACAAGGTTTGGCTAAGATCATACCAGTTTCTTGTCATTTGTTTTCAGAAAGTTGTGTTCTCAAGCAAGTCTCATGACAGTATGCACAAAGCCTGTCATAGCAGGCCCCTGACCTACAGTATGCTTTTGTTGCAGTCATTTTGTGCTACAGATACATGGAGTAGATTGCAAAGAGTAATTCTGCCTGTTGAAGTTGAGGAGGGTCAACCCTGAAATTGCACAGATCTGGTATAAAGTCAGCGGCGGTGAATCTAAAAGACTACTGCAGTGTTGACAGTTCTTAGGAAACAATATAGACCACTCAAGATACTACCCTGCATGCTACTGCCTTGCACCCTTCCTCAGTATTCCCAAAACCAAAAAGGAACCAACAAGAAGGATGCCGGGCCAGAAGTCACCAGAAGATCCCTCCAAACAGCATTTCTATGATTCTGTAATGGTTCAAGTTCAAAACCAGAAATGACAAGCAGGAATAGCTATTTTTCTCAGAGGTTTAGGGTAAAGGCCACACTCCTTCACTTAACATTTCCAAGCAACTACTTCAGGTGACTTTCCCCTCTGCATTCTGACTTTACCGAGTCACATTTCTGCATATTTAATTTTTCCTGTATGGCAGAGGAAATGCTTGTAGGCACTCAGCTCAGGACTGGTATCTCCAGGTGGAAGCCATCACATAGGCAAGCACGGCACCAGGCAGCCTTGCGCTGCCCAGGCCATCCTCCAAACCGAGCTGTTACAGCACCGTGCCTCGTGAAGGATCTGTGCTGTTTGCCAGCTGTACCTCCACAGATGAAATTCTTGCCCACGGTGGTTCATCAACAATATCAGGAATAAACCAGTTTCCTTCAGTGCTGTCTCTTTAAAGCACAGAGCCTACACAGCTGTGTATACTAAACACCAAGTTATTTGGTGCTGCAGAGGCCACAGATGTTGAACTGATGATGGCAGGGAACATCCCACCTCAGTAACCTCACTCCCCCACAGTGCAAATGATGGTGCCAGCGGCACTTTGCAAGGTCAGTCACTTCACTATCAAATACAGCTGAACAGATGAAGAGCAAAGAGAGTGAATTGGAGTCAAGACACGAAGGCCAAGTTCAGGTTTCATTACATTCTTTACCAAAGTTTGGTGGGAAAGAATTGACTAAGGTCCCATTTTCAGTTCAAAAACCAAATTGCTTTGATAATTAGCAAGTCTATTGGAACATGTGCAGAGCCTAGGCATAATAGACAAAGCAGATGATAGCATGTCAAGAAATCATATTTGATATAGATTAAAATTACTGAAATATAGGAAATTATGGGAAAATACAATCATTTTGCAATTAAGATTAGGACTAAAAAAGGATTTGCATTCATTGTAACAAGCAAGACCAGTAACAACTAACAACCACCTACGGAGATGGAGCTATTAACATGCAAATGATCATTATTGTGACCGAGGTATTTCCACAGAAAACGTGGCATTTATGCAGATTTCAGAGAAGTTTTTTTGAAACAAGGTATGTATGGATAAAGAGATGGGAGTGGGAACACGGTCTGTTTACTCAGGAAAACAGTTCTGCTTGACACAGAAGAAAACCAAGGAACACAATTACTGAGTTGGGGCTGGAACAGACATGGTGTGGGATTCCAGCAATCCTCCCTGACAACATGATTACAAAGAAGAGTGAGCATCGGGGCCAGAATGTTAATGTAAGAAATGCAAACCTTCACTTAACAAGTTAAAGGAGTATAAACCAGGGAGGAAAGAGGATGTTACTGACTTGAAGGTAGGAAATAGGAAGAGACAGGAAATTTTTGTGGATATGGTACAAAACCCTGAGCTCTTCAGGTGTAAGAAAATAGGAGTTTATGCCTGTAATCATATGACTGCATCTCATGAGGAGAAAGCATTACATGAAGTTACACTAAATATGACTTCCTTTGCTATCAACATTGCATATATTTACTACCCTCGTTTCAGTGGAGCTTTGGCTCCTTCATACCATACAGATCTTGACAAGTTCATCGCAGTCCATTCTTACAGACAGGGAAAAAGGACCACTGAGCTCTAGTGGGAGGTAAAAATGAGCAAAGAGCTCATTCAGGGTACCCAATGAATGGCAGGGAGCACAAGACACTTTATCTTGCCAGTGTGTTGTCAAGACCTTGGCAGAGGTGAGTAAATAAGCGGAAAAGACAAGTATAACGGCCACCAAAACTGATGGGGGAGAGACAGACATATGTTACTGTGGGAAAAATCTTGCTTTAAATAAGATATAGGAGAATGTTCTTCTACACACTATGACAGTGCTTTGAGAAAAAGGTTATTTACAACTGGATTTCACTGCAGCTCCCTCTTACAATCATTGAATTTCAGATCTCTAAGGCTTGAAGCAACAGGGTAATTGGCCGCTTCCTAGGATTCTGGTTTACAGAATTTCTGGAGGTACTGGAAATCTTTTTTATGACTCAGGTAGCAGCACTGTATTTCAAAATTGCTTTGTATGGCCTAACCAGAGAGTCTTTAAAAGACATTGTAGCATGGCAGGGTCGGGGTGGGGGGTTAACCTGTAGAAATGGGGTGAGGTTGACAGCCAGAAAGTCTAAAAGCTGAAGAAAAGTTACATCAATTTTCCACTTTGCATGCTGCACTGATCTCACAGACCTACATAATCCAAAAGAAGGGAATCTTAGGAGGAGCTGACTTTACAAATGTCAAATTATAATTCCATATTACGAAGTGCACATTAAGATTCTTTCAGCTCTGCAAAGGATGTTTCTCAAAAACTGCTAAGACAAAGAGCATCACTGCAAAAAAACCCCACACCACCAAAAAACAAAGCACCCACTTGCTGATGAGACAAAAATAAAATAAACAGCTTCAGTCGGTGGGTCTAAAATCAACTGTGCCAAAGCCAGTGAATGGACATATTGCACTATTCCGTTTTCACTGGGAACTCTGGCTGTTTCATTTGTCTATTCTAGTGTGAATACCACCAGATAAATGCTGAAAACCCTGAACACTGTGCCTCCACAGGGAATTTGTAAGAGATGAGAATGACTGGCACATTAGGGTTTTTTGCCCCACAGTGAATGTATGAGACGCTGTTGGAAGAAGAATTTGAAAAAACTTTTTTGGCCGAGTCAGTAGTAAGGCAGGATCCAAGTATTTTAAGGTCTTGAAAAACTCTTAGATCCTTGGATTACGCCTACTTCTTGCCTTTCTACAGCTGTCAGAAGTATCATACAATCCCTACTAATGATCAAGGCATAGAAACTGTCATGGAGGATCAGTGAATGATTCATGTGGCCACTATCCAAGCTGGTCTTAGCTTGGAAGAAGCAAAGACACAGATCTCCTACTTCCTATTACTTTGTGTATCAGAGAACTGATGAGAAGAGAAACACGTCATGTAGTGTTTAGAATAACCTGTCCATATGGGATGATTCCACAAACTAAGGAGCAATTTAAGGAAAAAAGGACAGTGCTTGGCTAGCACAGCAATTAAAAATATTTCTTTTTAACCTCAAAAGTTAGTGTGCTGCCTGAAATCATATTTTCTAAGGCATTTCTAAGGCAGAATTTCTAAGGAAATTCTGTTATCCTCATTTTATAGATGTAGGAAAGAGTAGTGTACTGTGGCTTGCCAAGCTGTCCCAGTCCCTTGATTGTGCCGATCTAAGCGAGAGACATGGCTGCGTGCCCACAGCAACCTTCAGGCCATATAACTAAGGCTCCTTCCCATCAAAACAAAGGATCATAAAAGGAGAGAGGATGTGGTGGAGTTCCACTTCTTGCCCCAGTAGGAGCTTGAAAGTTCTCCCAGACTGCCAGTTGAGACGTTAAGTAGAGCAGCTAAATACTAGTAAAATCAAATGTGCCCAGGAATGTTTCCAGATGCAGTAACGTTAACAAACTATAAGCAAGTTTGCTGGCACCAGATTGGGCCTGTTAAAATTTGCACTTATCCCAAACAGTTCCCAGCCACAAATGATCCAGGTACTATTTGTTTAGCAGGAAGGGTTGCATGAAGCCACACTCTTCTGAGCATTACAGTGGTTTACTACCACAGATCTGGGCTATTCCATGCCAGGTGGCTTTACTGCTTGAAAATGCTGAAAGGTACACTTGGTCTATTAGTACAGACATAACTTGAGACGCTTGCTGGAGGTCACCCAGCAAGCCCATGGCAGAGCTGTGATTACAGCCCAGGTTGTCTAAGTCCTGGTCTGGTTCATAACCACTAAGCCAGACTTCCCGTATCAGCACTGTCTCTTGTTCATCACAAGCTTTTCAACCTGCACAGTGACGAAGTGGGGAAGACAGACAGAGAAGTGACTTAGACCAACACTTGTCAGCTTAAGTTTGAATGAGTCTGTGCTCCTAAGTCTTGCGTAGTAGTACACCCAAATTTCTCAGCCTGCTGACTCCAGATGCTGTGAAAATCTAGAAAGTATTCTGCAACATGCAGTTAAGACTTCACAATGCGAATAGATTTCATGTTTCCTCATCACACGCTTCTTCAATGCTACAGCTATAAGTGTGGTCAGTTCCTATAAGCTTAAATGACATACCCTGAGCCCGCACTGACTCAAGCTCTTACAGGTTCCTTAAAACCATAGGTGTCTGATCCTATATTCAGAACACAGACTCCTGCCAACTGATCCTCAGTATGGACCAGTATGGAAACATACCACAGGCTGTTCCTCACTAGCACATGATTGTACATACATCCAGAAATATGATGCAGACAGATACATGAAGACAAAACAGGACAAACAGGAAAAGCCTCTACCTTCTTTTGCCTGGAGAAAGTGCAATTACATGGTAGCAGAAAACCAACCAGCCTTTAACCCTCTTTAATTGTCTCCACTATAGGACAGTGAAAATGAACATGGCATAATTACTACTGGAAGGTGAGGACAGTTTGGGACATGCAATCTTTTAAGGTGGTTCCTGCCTCTCAGTCAGTTTTTATAACCAGATAAGGCCTTGAGTCCTAAATCTCAGTTCTTGTGAACTCTAAGAATCTGATCAAACATTTTTATTTTGTCTTTTGGTCTCACTGGATTTTATCTCACTCAACTCTATCTTGTCAGCCAGGGTCTTCTTCACTATAGCAGACACTTAGAATCCTACTCTAATGCATCTTTCTATTCTACAAAACAGCCTCTAGATGTCTGAGCCTACATGCTCCGCTTTTATCAGGTAAATAAACTTAAGCCCACTTTGAGTGCTCTAGGGTACTTGACAACCCTAACAGTTAACAAATAGTCTTTCTTTAGGACTGAAAAAGATTGCGTGACTCTAGTGATTACTAACATGTCAGATAAGCCATAATAAATAAATAAATGATAATAAATACATGTTGTGGTTTAACCCCAGCCAGCAACTAAGCACAGATGTGAGCTCGCTCACTCTCCACCCCCTCTGCGGGATGGGGGAGAATCAGAAGAGTAAAAGTGAGAAAACTTGTGGGCTGAGATCAAGGCAGTTTAATAGGCGAAGCAAAAGCCACACATGCAAAGCAAAACAAGGAATCCATTCACTGCTTCCCATCAGCAGGTGGGTGTTCAGCCACCTCCAGGAAAGCAGAGTGCCATCACGTGTCATGGTTACTTGCGAAGACAAAACACCATAACTATGAACATCTCTCCCCTTCCTTCCTCTTTCCCCAGCTTTATGTGGATCATGATGTCATACAGTAGGGAATATCCCTTTGGTCACTTGGGGTCAGGTGTCCCTCCTGTGTTCCCTCCCAATTTTTTGTGCTTCCCCAACCTACTCACCAGCAGGGTGATGTGAGGAGCAGAAAAGCCCTTGACTCTGTGTAAGCCCCACTCAGCAGTAACAAAACCATCCCTGTGTTATCAACACTGTTTCCAGCACAAATCCAAAACATAGTCCCATACTAGATGCTATGAAGAAAATTAACTCTATCCAGCTCAAACCAGCACAATATAATAAACTACCTTTCCAAATCTGACAGTATTGAAAGCAACCCTTATGTAAGCCATAGAACAACTGGTGGGGTAATCAAACTCAGGCAGAAGGACTAAATTGTGGAGTGAATGGAACAACTAAGAAAAAAGGCTATAAAATCAACTTTACTTCATATTACCTGCACACAGATCCAATCCACACTGCTGCAGAATTACATACTTAGTTTTGCAGAGTTGAGTTCTTGAAAATTTGCCCACTCTCAAAGCTGAATTTCAGTAAATGGAGCTCTCTTCAGCAGAGCCAAGCAGTTATGAAGACCTACCTAGTTGATGCTATACCCTTGCACCAACGTTTAACATAACCCTTGCGAGAACTTAGCTAAAGAAGGGAACCCTAGGACATACCTGTAAAGATATTTGAACAGTGATGACACAGGTGAGTGACACGAGTGTTTAATGCTTTTTGCGTTTGGTTCTCTGAAAAATTAACTGAGCCCAATTCTACATCTGTAAGGATCTCAACAGTCTGAAACCAGCTGTACGTTCAATCACTTCCAAATAATTTGGTGTGAAGAACATTTTGAGCAGTGGCCAAGGAAATGCCTGATCTTGTTGAAAATGTTTGTTATAGATAGGCATCAAACACAGACCTAAGCCTTCTAAAAGTTCATAGAGGTTTGGATGCAGGAACTGTGTTGTCCGTCTACTGACCACTGCATAGAAAGGTTGAACTCAAATGCTGGAGGCCTTATGCCTTCACAGCCAGAACTTCAATTTTCTTTCTGATGTCGGTAATTTTAATTCCATCTATAACATGGATGGGATACAAATGCCTGGAAAGCAGCATTGCAATGATCTCCTTGATGAGCAGTTCACTCTCAAAAAAAAAAAAAAAAAAAAAAAAAAATAGTTAATGAACAGAGGAGGCATCAGCTATTTGCAGGACGGATTGTGTCTTCACTCAAAACATTTCAAACCTGTAAGGTTGTGGTACTCTCAAGAGGATTTCTTAAACCTCAGGAAATTCAAGTTCAGCTGAAATGTTCAAAAAACTCTAGCTTGGGAATGGGTTATGGGAGCTGAGTATCTGGCTCCTTAAAGATAAAGGGTGTTTCATATTGCTTTCCTAATTGTTCTGGGGGAAGAAAGTCATTTGCAGCATGCTCTGTTCAACCTTGGGACCAATGGGAGGCATGAAGGAGACAAACAAGAGGCTTTGGAGCTTTGTAAATGGAGAAATTATGCCTACAAAGATGAGTTTTGCACTGAGTTGGTTATTTCTCATCTTACACAAGCATGGGAGATGGAAACAGTAAGACCACTAAAAATACTGGAAATACACAAGCATTGTTTCTCATTTTACATTATGAACTTTTTTTGAAAAAGACACACACACATAAATTCCCCGGCAAAAAAATCCCATCACAGTGGGGAAAGCAGGACAAGGAGGGGCAAAGAGATTTGGTAAGGTGTCAGAAAGTGAGTGGCAAAGCACTATTTCCCTACATTAGGACTTTCCTGCAACTGCTTGCAGGGCAAGAGGGAGACAGACTGACTGTTCAAAGAGAGATTTAGAACTCCCTCTTCCCCTCTTACGTGGGAAACTGTGCAGAAACCTAAATGGATTTTTGACAGAGGAAGACTGCTCAAAAGATCCTGAAGGCTTTCTGCCAAGGTTTAGCTTTCCTAGCATTTCAGTTGCTTTTGGGGCTGAAACTCTCTTGCAAACCTTGTCCACCAATCCCTCCCTACATTAGCAAAAAGCAATGTATCTTGCAAATTCCATATGGCAATACAATTCTACCAAGGAATGGAAATTTCCTCTCTCTTATGACCTAATTTCCAATATCCTTGAGGCAATTTTCAGGCTGATAGTGGCAGATGTTGCACATTAGATGACCGTGTTTTGAAGTCAGGATATTTACCTGGATCACAGCATTTATGCTGTTCTCTAGCTTCCTGTGCAATACCCATCATCATGTTATTCAAGCATTCTTGGTAACATTGTATTGGTATAAACAGGACCAATCACTCTCATTACAGACCATAAACCACTGTCACACCTTCTTGCAGAATGCCACAAAAAATAAAGCAAGCAATAGTTCTGTCTCTCTCAAAATTCAGTAGTTTTGCACTACCGAGTTACAATAGAGTGAATAATCTTACCAGAAAATGGCAGCCCTTTAGTAAATATGGAGTGAGCCACTACCACGAAGTACAGCTCTTCCGAAGATCTGCTACAGATACTGACAGAAGAAAGCTTTACTTATTTTTGACATTATCTAGAGTCCTTAGTCTTCCTCTGGAAGGGTTAGCTGGCTGACGGGGCTTTGGACACAGCTAGGCCAGCAACCAGTAAATGAGGTAAGACATGAAAGGCTTACAGATGGCTAGAGGAGTCACGAGGGTAGATGCTCCTACACTGGGTCCCTTTTCCCTTTTGCTGGTTTATAAGGCAGGAAGGTGATTGCAGCCTCAGCCAGAATCATGGGAAAGTGGCAGCTTTTGCCTCAAACACCGCTGAGCGTACACCATGCCTGGCTCTCTGAAGAGCCACCCCGATCTTCTTAAAAAAAAAAAAGGAACTCTGTTCCAAAATGAAAAGATGAGTTGCACCGTACCAACTTTGTGCCCCCATTTTCATGCACCACCAGCCACCATATGCGGGAAGCTTAAGGCTGAGAGGGAGGATGGCAAGAATGCTCATCAGCCTTTTGTCTCTCCCCCTCACAAGCACCATCCCTGCTGCTGTTTATGCCTCCCAACCCCAGGGACAAAAGCGCCTATTAGACTCATCATCCTCCCTCTGCGGATGTTCTCCCTGAGAGGTTCATTAGGCCTTGCTGCCTGACAGCAGGCAGCCAGAGAACCAGGTGGCCACCTCCTTTTGCAATGCCAGTGTTATTTCCAAGGCATTAGACTTGCTGGGAAAAAGCTTTACATTCTCTGTTTCCCAGATGCAGGGAGGGCTCCATAAAACCCTCCTCACACAGATGGATTGAAGAAAGGCATTACGCTTGGTACATTCTCTGCAGGAGTTTATTACCAGAG
>JAVJGJ010000057.1:5280248-5303184 GCA_035590215.1 Microhierax caerulescens | reverse complement strand
TATATCAGTTATTTTCTGCACCTCTTGTCTTTTTGACACGCAATAGATTTTCTTGTGGAGACTGTGGGCCTGCATCACTGAGGACCCATGGGAAAGACAGATTTTCAGCAGAATATGGTTAAATATTCTGGTCCCAGAATCCTGTTTAACAATGAGGCGCTATTGAACATGGCTTGAAAACTGAAGGACAGAGATTTAAACTCCCCCATGTCAGAAAGCCTCCGCAATGTCCATTTGTTTGCTGCCAGGCATCACAGCCAGCAGTCAGGGAATAAACCCTGACCCTGCACTGCATACTTTTTGCTGGTATGAAGAGCAAGGAAACAGTAAAGAACATTGACATTAAAAGCAAGTCATTAGGTTTCAGGGTTAAGATCACATACAAAGGACTGGAGGTATATCAGCTCTCCCTCCTTCAAACTGATGCAGGCAGATATTATGTTGATTTGGCGTAGTTCACGCTTGGTAAGTTTTCTTTGCAACTGCAACAAGGAAAAGAGGGGGTTTGCAGGAAAAAATACCCCCTTTCTTTCTCTGTGGATGGGGAGGAAGCACCCCTGCCCTCTGCAGGCAATTTAGCAAGCTCAGTATGAAGGGGGACTAAGGGTTGTCTGTGTCTGCTCCACTTCACAAGAGCGTCATACTCTGAGCTTCTGAATCTTCGAACAACCATACAAAGGGGAAACAGGAAGGTTAGGTGCTGTCCTTCCTTCAAGGCCTAGAAGCAGGAGATGTTCACCTGAGCCCTCTGACGCAGGGAGGAAATTGGACCAAAACGATGTCTTATATTGCTAAGAGAAAACCAGAGAAAGGACCAAAATCAAGTGCAGGGCCCTGCCTGTCCACGCTGTTTAAGTTACCTCCCTCTCACCAAGTTCTGCACTGCTCCAACTAGCACCTTCACAAACCAGCTTCCCACAGAGGCAGCCAACCGACACCTAAGCAGCGTGGATGGAAGCCGGTCCATGCCACATGGTCTGACCCCTGGCTCTCTTCTGTTTAGCAGTATAAGACGCAAAGGCTCCTTTCCTGTTTGCTTTAATCGCTGCACTAGTGGAGGCTGCCCCCTGCCACTTCAAAGGCCCTCCAGAAAAAAGGGTCTTTGAAGAAAATGCATTTTCTTTCAGGAGAGTGTAACCCTACAACTGGGGAACACACTTGCAAAGTCCCAAGACAGGAGTCAGTTCTAAGACCCTCTTATCCTTGTTGTTGACCAGGGCAGCCCCCTACATGCACTCTGGTGGGTGAATGCCATTTTGAGCTCCTTAGCTTCCCCCCTAAAACACATCAGAAAACTTGTATGGGGCTTCAGGCTTAATCAGGACCAGGGTGGTGGTGGGAATATTTATTCTTAACTGTTAGACTTTTGCAGAGGGAATTCCCTTGCAAAAAGTCATCAGTCTGCTCCTTTGCAAAGTGATGGAAACCACTCCCTGTCCCCATACTCATTAAAGATATTGTGAGGTGCCATTCCTTGAGGACTGGCTGCATGTAATTGGTTTATTCTGACACACTGCCTCCAGGGAGACTGCTCACTTTAACTTTGCCAGGTTTACCCCACTCACTGCTCTCCTGTCCTTTCAGCATAGGGTAAACTTAATATTCAGGTCAAAGCAAAAGTTCACTTAGCAGCGCTTAATATGTCAAGCTTTCAAGTTACAGGTCGGAGACAAAAAAAAAAAAAGAAAAAAAAAAAGCTATGTGTAAAAGAAATATTAAAGACAACTTAGGAACATGGTTCCTATCTAGCTGCAGAGATTTAGCCTAGGTCTCCTCTGAAATGGCTGAGCTATGACAGAAGCAATCCAGGGTTCATACAAGCACACTAGCTTCCTCCATTGCAGTTTTAAAAAATCTGGCAGCAATTCACAGCCCTTCATGTGTAAGACACAGAACAGGTCTAGCTTCACCCCCCCGTGGGGTACTTTGCTAGTTACTGCTTTCTCAACCAGAAATATTTTTGACATCTCAGCCACCAGATTTGATGATGCTAAGATCACAGGTACTCTCTCATCTCTTTGAGTGTGTCTTTTACCCCTGAATCCTGAAAATAACTCTGGAAAACTGGTGGCTGATCCTCTGTGCATCTGTTCTGGACAGACAAAGCTCTTTCACTTCTTTTTTTTAAACTGCTCCCAAAACTATCAGTCTGAGATTTGCTCCCAATTTCAAACGCAGATGCCAGGTTGATGACTTGCAGAAACAGCTAACTCTGCAATGTGAGAGTATTCCTTCACTTAATTCCTGCCTAGTTAGTTAAACAGCACATGATCCATGTAAATACAGTTGCTGCCTGTTCCTAAGACCCGCAGTTTGTTCCTAGTGTGCCTGCTGGTTAATTTTCTCCGCCCAGTCTGGACTGTTTAATTTATAAATTACATTAAATAAAACTAAAATCCTGTTGGGGCTACTAATATATCATTCATTAAATATTATGTAAAACAGCAGAGATACATATTTTCTGTTAAGCCTAGACACGTTCCTAACTCCCTGCAGAGATCATGTGTGATATCTCTGGATGCAGGCATGCTGCCTAGATCCCCCCTGAGGACAACTCATCCGTCCTCCCACCATCTGTCGGCATGCTGGGGTTCCTTCGTCACACCTAGGCGGCTAGCTCTAGGCTGTGGATTCTGCTCTGTGGCTCCGACACTCAAAGTGAAATAGGCCTTAGTGCCCTCCCTGACATGCTGGAGAGGAGCTTGAACCCCTGGATTTCTCAGTTTCTGACTTCGTCACAAACTTGATGAAAAGTCCCTGGAGTGTCATTAAATCCACACTCTGAATAGATCAGAGATGCATCGCCATTCATCCTTCCTTGTTCCCTGTGTTCCCCTGCAGGGGAACTTTCGTGAAAGGCCAGAAACTTTACAAAGTGGAGTGGAGCTCATCTCCATCTATTCCAGGTAACCTCTCCCATCCCGTCAAGCAGCTTGGCTGTCATAAAAGAACAAATGGAGCGATGCAGGAGTAAGGGGGAGAAGGGAAAAAAAAAAAAAAGAAAAAGAAAAGCATCTAAACTCTGGGCAGGAAGTTTCTGTTGTTATTTCTGAAGTGCGTTTAGCATGGAGACATATCGTACATTTAGTGCAGGTCCCCAGGACCCTAATGAGCTCCTAATGTACCCCATACTTCAAGGGTTTTCCAAAGAGGCCAGTAACTTAGCAACAGCAGCAAATCCTTGACAGGAATAATCAGTATTTGTGCTACAGCTTTAGGCTTCCCCTCTTCTCTCCAACTAAGTGGAAGGTGGTTTTGGCTGGGATTTCTTCTCTGCTTTGTCATTGTTCTTATTCCTCTTATGGGTTTCTTTGGTTGTTTTTTTTTTTTTTTCTCCTTTATCCTTTCTGTTCAGTAAAGCAAAAAACCACTGTCAGTGGCTTGCAGGGAGCAAAGATCTTGGAGCCTAGAGCTAGCAAGAGTCTCCCATGAGGAGTTTTGTCACATTGGGGAGGTACAGAGTGGCTCTCTGGGGATGCCATAGGCAAGCCAGGTCTGTCACATGATGGCAAACTAGAGAGGCACCAGGGCCAGTGGTGGCTCCTCAGGGGTACCAGCTCTTACAAAGAGCTAGAAGGAGATGAGCGATGACAGTTCTCTCCCTTAGCTCTAAGCTATGAGAAACTGAATCACTGAACTCCAAAGACATTCTCTTAAAAACACAAAGCAAATACTGTCAGCCAACTGTACCTCCTGAGGCCATATGAGACAGCAGTCTCCAGAAGAGTGTGAGGTCTTTCTCAGGCAGGCTCTGCACTCTTCCCAGTGGGATGCCATTTGGTGCCACTGTGTATAAACCATATGCCTTCCCTGCTCACATCTCCTGCCTGTCTCCCACGCCTACATCTCCTGTCTCTTTCCCAACCATAGGCGTATCACTGGGTTTGGAAGGAGGCTGCTTTCCATCTCGAGCAAGGAACATGAAACCGATTCACATGTTAAGAGAGGGTCAGAAGAACAAGACATATTTGGGTGACTCCCTGACATCAGTTCAGTATATTTAAAGGACAAACCATTTTAACATCACTAAGAAATCTCAAAAATAATGACCTGATGTGCAAAACATAAATGATGTGTCCAGTATCACAGAAGGTCTGAGAGCAGGAGACAACCTATCTTAAAATAATTCACATATATCCTATTAACATTCCTTAATAACTACACTGTAAAAATAACTACACAAGACCCAGCACAGGATGAACAGCCAGTTTTGACCTAAAAATCACTGAACAGCTGTTCTGGACCTTGGCTAGCATACTTCCAGCAATCAAAGGGACAAAGCCACCATTTCTGTAGGTCCAAGCGTAACTGGAATTTTATAGACACATCTTATCAATGCCTTTTTCCTCCCATGTTGAAGGTATGGATAGTTGATAATAGTGAGAAATAGCATTTAATGAGGACTTCTTGACACAGCAGTGGCCTTTGAAACGTTTAAGAATGGTCAACTCAGGCTAGGAGATCCTCTGCCTTATAAAAAGCATGGCATCATGCCCGCATCTCTTGCATTTACAGTGAGAGAGGCGGACTAGGCTTATATATTCACCTTGTGAATTTTAAAGTAGTCAGAGGAATAAATAGAATTCCAACTACTTAGAGCCAACCAATCTTATTTACAAAATACCAACAGACTGAGCATGGAAAATGAATGAAGAAACCTTTGCCAGGAGGAGGCAAAGACTTTCTTTTAGGTGACTGTCCAGGCAGTAAATTGGAAGAATATTGTGGGCTAACTCAGCTGAAACATTCCTGAAAAAAACAAAAATTCATCAACATCTAAAGCATGCTCACCACCATGCAGCAAAGCAACTACCCAGGGGTACACAAGCAGGCTCCACACCTCATAGATCTGAAATTCAGCACAGGATAGACACAACGCTGTGCTGCTGCACTCAGCTAATGGGATCTTCTGCACTGTGTTGTATAAACCCACCCCAATGCTGTGAAGCAACAAGACCGGTCCAAGGCAGAATATAAGGATTAAATCTGCTATTTAAGCAAAGTGAGTGTTCAAAATCCTCCATATTATTTCTATTACCCCAAACTATCATCACAGACTCAAAGGCAAAGGAAGGGCATGTGGAAATTCTTGAATTCTGGGAGAAACCTACTGGAATAACATGAAAATATCCCAGTGATTTGTCCTTTCTTGTTTTTCATTACACGTTCACAAGGTAAGGCAAGCCCCAGACTTGCCCACACTGTAATTTGGCCTACAGCATCAGTCAGTTAGGTCTCCACAAAGCGTGAGAGAATCATTAACGGTGTCACTTTCTCTTCTCAGCCAACCTGGCTTTACCCAACCAGAAATGTCTGCAGGAAAAATCTGAAAAACCCATCAATGGGGATAATGATGCTTACCTCCTGTACAAAGCACTTGGAGATTCACAGAGGGCAAATTTTGTTAGAGGTAGATATTTATTAAATCTTTTTACTTTCCTGTATTGAGGATCCATACTACAGACCTACCCTTGAACAGAACTCCTACTACCATTAGAGGCTAGCCTCTACAGACCATACTAAACAAGTCTATACTTCATGGTTTAAGATCTATGGCTGTCATGTCAATCCTACAGACAAGATGTAGATCTCCTAGGTAGTCTATGCCCACACCTTAATGAGCAGTGATGCTCTCTTACTTGCCTTTCAGAATGTGTCACTTCACGTTATGGAATGAGACAAATCATAGTTCTCAGGTGAAATCCAGGCCCCCTTGAAGTCAATGGCTAGGTCTTTCTGATATAAATAGGGCCAGGATTTCATTCTCTGCCTGAAATTCTCTTTGATACAAAAAAGCACCGTTTAGGTTTTTTATGTCTGACTTACAGAGTTGAAGGAGTCCTAAAGCTAAGCGATGAAACAGTGCTAAGAAGCTGTGGGGCTGTTGTCACCTGGGACCAGCTGCCCCAATTCTGGCAACCAGATAATCTGCTTATTTGACATTTCTGGGGTCTCGGTGCACTGTCTCATGATAGATCTCTTCCTCCTCCTTGAATAAAGCTCAGTAACACATTTGACCTTTTCCAGCCTTTAGAGTTTCATTGTATTTTTAAAAAGGAAAGCAAAGCATGGAAAAAACATCTGCTGAAGAGAGAATTTTCTCATTTGTGTAACACACTTCCGTTTAGTGTAAAGAAAACAGGCTCAGAGAGGCCTACGTCTCTGATTTCCAGTTCAGGACAGAGTGCTGTAAAAGTGACTTCATTCCTAAATATACGAGCATCTCCCCAGGGGAAGATCCTAAATCAGAAAGTAACACAGGGGATCAGCTGGCAAATGATTACGTCATCTGGAAACTAAAGTTCATTGTCTGGTTTCTGTCAAAAATGACAATGAATTCAGAACATTTCACCCTAGACCCCTTCACAAAACCTGCTGTGCAGCTCAGCATAAGCTTCAGTCACTGATCAGGGGGCACCTAAGCCTGCAATATTAAAATAAAAGTTGAAGTCACAACAGAAATGCCAAGCAAGAAATGGTGAGAGGGGTGGAACAGATTGGGGGAGGAAGTATTACTGGAGTAGGACATGCTGCAGGGTCAGCATTAAAGTGTATTTAGCAGAGCTGTACGTATGCATGAAACTTGCACTGTGCTTGCCTTTAGCCTGCAGTAGCTGTCTCTCACTTTTTATGAGCACTAGAATTCACTAAGCCCAGAGAGATAAACCTGGTGAATTAAAAAGCAGTTCTCTTTGTTTAGTTTTGAGGCAGGATATAAAACACAGGTCTTGCTGGAACTTCATGCCTCTGGTTGCTTGGGCAGCAGTCCCGTTAGTCTCAGCGCCTTTCCGATATGCCATCAAACTAATTACCTGCCCAACAGGAACCAAAATAGATTTCAATTCTCGTGATGTGTAGGAAGATGAGGAGGCATGTGCAACATGGAGGAGGGCAGGGGACTACAGCAGATGGGAGAGCCTTAGAAAAGAACCCTAAATGCAAGAACCTTTAGGGGAAACATGGGATGCCTGAACACAAATTAGACACCTGATAGCTCTGCCGGTTTGGCAGCAATTAAAGACCTAAGAGTAAGATATGAAGTTCTGCATGAGTTCTCAAGTATCATGCTGCCTGAATCCTAGATTTTGCTCAAGGACCATCTTTAGCATAATCCTATATTTAGATACGCGACTCTAAATTCCTTAGATTCTAATGCTCTTACAGTAGGACACTTATGGAAACAGGAGTTTTATCAATAAAGTGGATCATTATTGCAATTAATTTCACTGAAAGACAATTGAAACAGAATGTAACAACAAATCCCCATCTGCTCGCTGCAAACAGCTAAGCCAGTCCTACAACAAGCCTAAAAATAAATACCTGCTTATAGGCTGAGGCAGCCTCGATTACAAAGAGGGCGGAGGGGGAATAAAAGAGAGTAGAACATACTCTTGAAAGGCCATGAGATTCTCTGTTCATCCTGGCTCAACTTCCAAAGCACATTCTTGAGATGAGAAGGGCCATTTTCCATTTTGTTGTTTCGTGATTAAGTGGAACAAGCGCCTTTGCTCTCATTGGTTAATTAGAAATACCTGCTACGTAGATGTATCCTTTTCCAGTCCCTTGCTTCTTAGCAAATAAAAAATCTATTTTGGCTTTACTGCACTGACCCTTTAATTGAACTAACATGGGTTTTGTTGCTGTTCTTTGTTTTTAAATAAGCAATTTTGTACTTGCAGATTTTAATTTCCCACATGGCAAAACACTTCTGAATATTGCCAAATCCCCGGCACTGGGGCTACAGTAAGTACATCTTTGCTTTCCCACACCCAATAATAATAATAAAAAAAAAAGTTAGCATCAAGCATCCCTGCTGACCAGCCCTTTGCCATGACATTCTGTTGCTTTCACGTGAAAGATCATCTTGATGTGCTATGTTAATCCTGTCATTAATTCCATTAAAGTTATAGAGACATGAGATTAGGAACCTGTTACCTGCATAAAACCCAGCAGATATCTCTCTCTCCTCCCCCCAGAAAAGAGTGAAGAATCTTATTATATGTATGTAGGCTATTTATACTAGGCTTGCAGAATTCTATTTAATGCTCACTAAAAGAAGCCTTTTATTGACAGAGTATTAGATGGGGGATTTTTGGCTGTATATTATCCTCACCATCATGGTGCAGAGGGAGAATTCTCTGAGACCTAAGCTGGCAATTTTTTTAATGACAGTTTTATGTGTTTATTACCCTTGGTTTTTTTGCCAGTTTTGTTAGGCAGGGAGTAGGTAACAACTTGCAATCTTGTCCACTGGCATGTATACACACATTAATGGGCCAGATGGAGCTGCAAGTGATTTTAGCAGCTGAGGGTCTGGACTATTATGTTTATACAGGTCAGGGGAGAGGGGGAACAGACAACTAATTTAATACAACTTTAGATCAACAGTCTTCACTAAATTGGACATAGGATTCAAAGTGAAGAAGAAAGAAAACCTGGATCTTTTTCTTGGCTTTGCCACTTAGCTAGTTTGCAATTGTAAGCAATGCTATTTACCTCATCTGCAACACGATTGTCATGTTTCTCCCTGCCTCCGTACAGAGTTCTGAGATGGAGATGCATAAACTATTTCTGAAATTTATCTGACATTTTTCCCTAAAACTTCAGATGTCTAAGCTGCCCTTTCCATGGATTTCTTTTTTTATGTTCGGCAGTGTGCTTATTTTATTACTCTTGTAGGCTTGCCTGCAATAATTGACGGATTTTAACAGTAAATAACCTTCTCTTTAAAGTATGTATTGTAATAATTTTGCCTGCACTGTGCATTATATTTTAAACAAAAGATTTAGCTTTCTTTATTTTTCCCTTGAGATTATAAACACTTCTGAATAGTAATTTATTATTGTAGAATTTCAAAACAGTAATTCATTGCTGTAGAATTTCACCAACTATTTCCTAGAGTAACAGATGCACAGTTGTATTGGAGTGTGCAAGGTTTGTGACATCTTGTCAACCATTTTGTACAGAAGCATAAATTAATTTGAGGCCTACATGCAATTTGTTATCAAAGTGTATCAATATAGCTGTAGTTAGTTTCCCTGTGTATGTGATACATCCAAACCAAAGCAAAACAGTGTCAACTATTTATTTTTAAATCGCTACCAATATTCTGCTTCTTTGTGTCTCCTGGATCATAGCTTTCAACCCTGTTACTCAATACATATTGCCTAGGTGATCTGCATACACAGGTTCCCAAAATCTTTTACCTTTCCCTTATTGCTACATTCAGCAAATCAATAAAAATTCATCCAAAACTCGTCCTTGCTTCTGTCCCCTGTCCCCGATCCTCTTGACATTGAGGGAGTAGAAGGAGAGAGAGAGAGAAGTGGTCCTTCTGTGCTACAGATTGCAACCAATAAGCCTATGACAAATTTGAAGTAGCCTGAAATAATTTGTGCTCATTGCATGAAAAACTGATTATCTTTATGGCAATTTTCTGAATGTGTATGTTGATTTAACTCAAAGACTACTGTTTCCAGGAAGGGAAAGATAATACAGCAGATGAGGTGACTTAACCTCAAATACTATAGGATTATGCAAGGACCGTTATGGTTGGTCCTGCCTGACCCCAACTCATGCTCGTCCTAGTGAATTTCTTTAAGAATAATAACATCTTTAGCACTGCAAGATCCATCACAGCAAAAGCAAAATGCAGTTCATCAAAAAGATGACAATTTTCTTGATAAAAGAAACAGACTCCAGAATCTGTCAGAAAATAAGTCTTCCTAAGTCCCCTTTACAAGACACATGATTTCAGGTTAGACAGGCATACATAGAAATAGTTCAAGATTTATTTTTTTTTTTTTCTAAAAATGTTTTGTTTGCTTGTATAAATGTACAGTATTTTTGCTTGAAGAGGCTGTGACACCACTATGAAGAGAAAGGAGTCCTGAAACTCCCTGGGGTTTCCAAATAACCATTGCTAATATGAAGGACACTATCACCCAGGGCCTGGTTTAATAGTGGTAAAATCAGCAGTTCTGGCAGTAAGAGGCTGGTACGTGAAATCTGAGACTGGACAACTGCCAGAGAGATCAGAAACAGAACAGAAATGCAACAAGTCTTAGAAGGTGGCCAGTCATACCGAGTTAGTTTTCCAGCCTCTTGAACAGCCGTCTTCTGCCATGAAGTGCTGTGCTAAACCAGGGAAGCTCAAAGCACTTAATTGTATTAAATGCTGACAGCAAAATTACAGAAGAAAACATATACGAAGAACAATGCAAAGTTACAAGGCCACGCAGTTTGAAACCAAAGGCCCACGGTGATATGGACAGCAATGGGAACAAGGCTCTACCTGTGTCTCTAATGAGCTCATTTTGCAATTTATCTGCAAAACTCCATATGCATTAGCACATACACGCTTTTGACTATAATGGCCATTATAATATCTCTTCATCTATGATGCATTGTTCAGATATTTTTCTCAAAAGCAACCTTCATTAGGCTCTGTTTGTCTGAAATAGCCAGAATACTGAACAGCTGCAAGATCTTACACGTTTGTCAAAGCTCATAGAAAAATACGAACGTCTTACGTTGTGTTATTTGAGAATTGATATGCTATTACACTGTCTTTAAGGGCTTTATTATAATGCATGTGTACAGGAAAGGAGAGTTAAAACTAAAGAATCATTCTTAATTTGGGGATTTCATATAAGCTAAGCTGTAAAATACTAAAGATGGGCAAATGCTGCCATTTCCTTCAGCGATCATTTAGGTGGATGTAATTTATATACTTGTGTTTTTATGTGCACAAATGGTGGGTGACCTGCACTTTCTAGCTGGAAAACAAGAACCAAACAAAATCTGAGAAGGCTGTAAGGTTAAAAAAAAAAAAAAAATAGCATTTCCCTACTTTATTTTTTACCCTCTTCATACTTTTTTAGCTGCCTCCCCTGACACTATGTTGTGCAAACTGCATTCATTCTGCCTCCTTATCAGATGCCAGATGCATTATACTGCCACTTATAACTGTTTCCTGACCAAGTTAAACCAACATATCAACAGTAAATGGGGTTTCAGGAAAAAACCTCATACAAGCAAGTTATTCTGACCTCCAAAGGTGCCCTTGAAACTGCTAGATGTCTAGTGCTTGGCCCTACGTTACTCAGACCTACACCCGTGGAAAACAGGCAACTTTTCTCATGTTACTGTCATACTGTGGGGCAGAAACTATGAAATGGAGAAGTCTTCCACAGATCTGATGGTCTTGGTCACCCTAGCACTTGCCATTCTCCTTGCATTTCTGTTAGTATAGCTTTGGAGAAATGGATTCACTTCACACCTCCCTCCTGAATCTTCAATATTTATTTTGATTCTTCATGTTAATAAATAAATAAAATCCAGAGCCTTAGTTGCAGTATAAAATAGCACAATTCACTGCCAGGGTATAGAATTGATAGACTAGATATTTCTCATTTATTAGCTTCATTCCTTTGCCTAGTCTCCTACAGTAATGTTATTATTTCCCATGAGGGTCACATGAGATTTTTCTCTTGCTGGCTTTGTACGTGTCTTTGTGTGTGTGCTTATTTATTTAATAGGCATTTCCCCCCTTTATCTGCTACTTATTTAAAGCTTTCACTATACCCATTTGATCTGAATACATTGGCTATGTGTGGCCTGTCTGCAACCAGGTCTGCTCTTAATGGTGTATTTACACCAGGTTTTCACACAATACCAAAGAGATCCATAACCAAAGTGATTTAGAAGATGATTTCAATGTTCCTTTCCCCAGAACTACTCTCCCTTTTTCAACAAGTAGGAAATGACACTGAAGGGAAAGGATTTGCTTGCAACTCTGCTGTAAAAGCACTTTTCTCTTCTTCAAAGCAATTTCCCCGAGGGGCAAAAATTAAACCAGGTTCTCAGGACAGGTACTTATTTTAAGAATAGGCCTTTCTGGGTCCTGTCAGAAACACAGCACTAGTTCATGGACTGTTTTTATGATGCACAGCCCCCTCCCCCACCTAGTCTAGTCTCTGGGATCACGGATGCCCTGTGAGTAGCAGCTCTTCTCTCTCCTGGCTCTGTCCTGCGGGGCAACAGGGCAAGCTGAGCATGGCCAGCTTCCAGCCATCCCACCTCCCTGCTCCTCCTGCGGGGGGGCTGGGAGACAGCCCCAGTGGTGCACCATGGTACTTGACCAAAACCTGGCATCGCAGATACTGCAACGCCACTAGCCCCTGCAAATCTGGCGTTGTAATGCAACCGTGGTGATAGGAAATCACTGGTAAACCTGATTAGGGACATCACTGATTGGGAGACTGCCCATATGGCAGGTCAAGTGCTGAGGGGCAGCATTTCAAGGAGTCCAGGTCAAGACCCTGGTCTTCCCTCTATTAGCAAAACTTCATCACCTTCTGCCCCCTGCTCTGCACCACTATCAACATGAGTACAATGGATAACACTGAAATTACTAAAGTCTTCGTTTAGTTTTGTTTGATGTAATGGCTGTAGCGAGAAAATGGGTTTATAGATTTTTATAGAATTGACACATCCTCACACAGTTCTGTAAACTGGTATATAAATGTGGCGAAGGCCTCTCAGACCCAGTCAACTCAATCATCACAGCAAAACACCTGCTTAGATACCACTCTGCCTTATGTGGCTGAAGACTCAGTTTTGACAGGACTTAGAGCAGTGCTGTCTGGAAAGCTTTTATAGCACAATCTTTGCTCTAACCTTGCTGAAAAGGTCAAGCACTATTTTCCTTACCTCCTTGCCTTTCAGAAGCACTTAGATCCAAACCACAGAGCTCTCCATTTTAACTTTCCACTTGCCTCATTTAGTAACATCACACCAATTGTCAACTCGGGAAATTCATTGGTTTTCAATAATGAAGCAAGAATTAACAACAAAAGCTAGTCTCAGCCCTGACCACAACCAAGATATTCTCAAGGGAGTCTTCTATCCCTTTTAATCTGGTGAAGAAATTAAAATATCATTGGCATATGATATTTTGGCATCTAATGGCATCTTAAAGGAAATTTCCAGTCTAAATAATGCTTTGCCCTCTTTCCTACTTCAAAGGAAACATTCACACAGTCAAAAATATCATTTAGTGTTTATGTGCAATCCCAGCAAGAGCTCCAAACTCACCCCTCCTCCACCTGAGAACCGCTGGCCAAAGTCAGCTCCTCCAGGATGAGCAGGCACTCGGTCACCCCATCACCATCTGCGACCGCAGCAAACCTGCCTGAATGGAGCTGCGACCCACCACGCACAGTTCTCCTCAACACGTGGCAATCAAGACTGGCTATTTCTGGTTACGCTCTTGGAAGTGTCACAGAATGACCACTAGCCAGGCACGGTCCCTCTGCATCACAGGCCAGGAAGAAGAGAAGTGCTTAGATCATGGAAAATGTATGGGCACCCAGCTGTGATTTGGGTGCCTGACATCCATTAGCATCACCCAATCTTTGCAGATGGAAGGAATCTTAAGACAGCCTACTTCTGAGGGGCTTTATCAGTAACTGTCAATATTGTCTGAAAGAAAAAGTAGTACGCTCACTTATGAGAGTCACCTCTGACAATTTTTTCCCACTCCAGGTTTGAACAAGTCACCTGCAGGAAAATCTAAGCAGGCTATTATCAGTCTCCTGACACATGTAGCTCTTTACCTGCTTCTTTTACCAACAGGTTACATTATAGTCTTTACATATTTTAAGTCCTTCAGAAATAATGGAAAGGAAACGCAAGTTAGGCTCATTTTGCCAGGCTTGTAGGAAAAGATTTCCATCACTACAATTCTTGTAATAAATTTTCTTTTCTGCAAGAACACTGCTGTTGAACACTATTTCTCAACATGGCCAGGAGCTCTCACTAATTACAAAGCTGCTCTTCAGCTCCTCAAAGCGCTTCCCTTCCACCCCTAGGAAGGGATTATCAGCAATTCATGGAGAGAAAATGCACCCCATATACCCACATGATTTACTTAGCTCTTCACCAACCATTCACATCCAAACTTTGTATGTGACATGCTAGATAACAGAGGCAACCCAGAAGGGAAGAACATACATAGTATTTGCTAGCATGTTACTTTTTATTTCCTTTGGCCAAATATCTTGTCAGGCAGCTGTATGGCACATTGCAGATAGCGTTATACCAACGGTGTTTCTTTCAAAGGGGGTTTCTTTGTGCCTGTCTTGTAGTTCACATTGCAGAACAGATCAAAAGATGTTTTTCTCCATTTCAATACAGAAATCTGAGACAGATTGTATCAGGGAAGAAAGGG
Source organism: Microhierax caerulescens (assembly GCA_035590215.1). Taxonomy (NCBI): domain Eukaryota; kingdom Metazoa; phylum Chordata; class Aves; order Falconiformes; family Falconidae; genus Microhierax; species Microhierax caerulescens. Next base: position 5,288,951 of record JAVJGJ010000057.1, on the reverse strand, counting down.
AGTAAAGACTGAGAGGTTACTTGGCAATTAGGCAATCTTGATTATTTCCTTCTTGTCTTGCTAAATCTTTCAGCTGGCTATTGAGTGGAAATGATTTTCTATTCTATTTGACACTGGCTTCACAGCTAATTTGGTTTTCATCTATCTGCCTAATCCATTTTCTCTATCAGTTCTCATTTGGCCCTATACCCATTTTTATTTGCACACTTCCTGTAAGCATAAACAATGATCTTTTTTTCTTGTATGGGGGAAAAGGAGTGTGTTTTTCATATGTGAGGTGTAAGAGTAAGAGCAAAGGTCCCACTGTGGCAGGGTCACACAAAGATGCATGTGCCACCTTTCACAGGGCAAGGATTTAGTAACCTTTTCTTCAGGCACCAGAGAACTCCAGTATCCAGATCCAAGTCACTGGGACCGCTGGGTTATCTGTGTCACTCTACCTGACCAAGCGTATAATGCAGCTACATATGAAATGAGAGAGCCTCACAGAGAAGTTAGTAGTTCTCTCAGGATTCTGAGCATCAGATCAAAGCCTTTGAAATGGGCCACGTGTCCAAGGGACAGCTGGAGAAGAGTGGCAGATAATGGTAACGTGTCCCTTGATAGCTGTTTTCCTGAGCAGATTTGCTGCCAAGTTCTCAACCAACAGGCGCTTCTTCATTTGTGAGGACTCACTACCAGATAGGGGAACTGCAGTCCCCATGATGTACCCATGACAAAGCCATGAATCACAGTGTGGGCAAGTCAGGCATCTGGACAAATATTTCTCACTATCACTGGAAAATTATTCTTGACAACACACCTGCTAGACTTATTTGGTTTCTTCATAGAAGTCATCTTCACACTGTCCTGGTCTATACTTTACAAGACTCATCAAGCTTCAGGGCAGAGAAGTTTCAAGTGCTTCGCTAAAACTCTGGTGTGACTAAAAGCTTGCTTTTCCATGGCCTTGGAAGCCCCATGGCTTGCAATGTGCATGGGAGCCAGGATCACAAGGCTCTAATTTCACATCTGCTACTGCTACAGTGCACCTGCCACTCACAACTAAAGACATGTGAACCACTTCCTCACCCTTTAGTGTGAGAAGCAACCTGAGGTTCTCAGTTTGAAAGGGGCAGAGGCGCAAGGTATTACATTAAGGCTTTGATTCATAATTAAGCAAGTCTTGAGACTCATCTGGGAATTTTGCCAGACAACTTTATACATTAGAGCAGGGACTCAGTGAAACACGTTCCTGGTGTCACCCTGAAAACTAGAGGCATCTCCAGGATGCAGGCTGCCAGAGCAGGAACTTTTCTTCAGTAGAATGACCTCTTTCGTATAATAGTAGCTAGCCACTGGTAAAGACGCTTACATGAATCACATCTCAGAAAAAGCAAGATTACTACGATTCCTGTCAATTGCTGTATTGCCTTCAGTGCATTCCTGTGAACCTCGGGAAGGGAAACGTTGTGGCCATTTCCCCCCAACCCGTCAATAACTTGTTTTTGGAGATCTCCTTTCTTGTTCAGACCCCTAACTCCTTAAATGCTCTCTCCCTGTTTTTCTGGGGCTGCTGCCTTCGTTAGAAAGATTTTCAGCTTTGATTAATTATTGAGCCCGTACTGCTGAGGGTTTTCTATTCTCCAGTTCTCATTACTGATGCCTTGCAGCCTGTGTGCTTCACTGGTCCCATTGCAGGATTTGATGGATGCACCCGTGAAGTTTTCTTGCCTGCAAAGCCAGTCTTGCCTTTTGCTGATTTTATTTGGTGGGCAGGGAATTTTGCTCTTGGCTACAGTGAGCAGTAAAGCATACGCACTGGGCAAAGTATTATTATTATTATGGTGGAAGCAGCATGAAATTCTTGCTTCTTTGCTTTCTGCATATTTCCCCTTAAAATCTGTTTCAAAAATTCTCCCCAACGGCCATTTTATTCTCAAAGTTGCTGCATCTTCTTAAAGAAGATTCACCAATACATTGCTCTCTCATGGGAGACCAATATTCTTTCTGGTTGTTTGCGTTAATCTGGAATGAAAAGCTATGCACAGTGAAAATATGTTTTGTTTTTTATATACTCCATGTGCTTGGCTGCATAATCATCACTAAGATTGACCAAAACATTTTCCTTTCTTTTGATGAAATAAAACTGTTTTCTGTGATAACTCAGACTTGAGATAAGGGTCTAATGCACTACAGAAGAGGTAGTTTGATGGAGTGCAGAACCCATAAGAGAGAACAAGCCCGTGGTAGGTCCTGTGTCACACCTTCCATGAGGCCCTGAGGAGGCTTAGAGATTTAGAAACTGAACCCTGAAGCAAGTGAAATGATTTCACATTTTTGAGAATCTCTCTTCCTCAGTATTTATCTTTTAAAGACAAATTTCTTCAGGCTGACTTACTTGCCCTGACTAGGTAGAAAGATAAGCACTCAAATGTTTGTGTTTTCTATAAGGGGACACCTTGTGTTTATGATCAACTCATCACTAAATTAAATCCATGACACACAATATTTACTTCGCAGGACTAAAGGCCCAGGTGACAGTGGCTTGTGCTCTTAATAATTCTATCCAGTTGGGTATCAATCCCCTGTCCAGCCAGAACAGCAGTCTATTGTACATTACCTTACTTGTTACTTAGCAAGCAACACGGACTGCTCGTCATCAGCCTGGCTCCCACTTGTGAGACAATCAGCCAAACTATCTCAGCACCTCTCTCACATAGTTCTGAACTCAGCAAGCTACCAAATAGATAGTTACAGGCTGTGAGTTTGCCTCAGCATAGTAATCATCATGTATGTAACTGGAGATTTATTTTTTTTATGATTTTTTTTTTTTTTTTCTCCAGCATCAATGCACATCTTAGGCCCTGACAGCTCTGTGTTCAGGTGCCATGAAGAAAGAAGTGGTAGCCCAGAAATGGTCTGGTGAGAGCACCCAGAGCCAGACAGGGCCCTGGGAAAGGGGTTGGGATGGCTTGAGGCCAAGCAAGGACGTCAGCCTGCATGTTGGGATCAGGATGAGTCCTGACCAGGACAGCCAGGGTCAGACATAGTCCTGTGATGATGAGCCATGGTGAGGGAGGCAGGCTGCAGCCAGGCTAGGGCATCAGCTGCAGGTTGGGGGTCAGGATTAACAGCGTGCACAGCCAGGCATGGCTGTGGGTGAACTGGAGACTGGCACTCTTTGTGTGATGTAGCTCAGGCAGGGGCTGAACTGGTTCAGTTTAAAAACAGTCTCCACAGGGAGTCTCATCCTGTGGAAGCCTCTGACAGCACTGCCTGGGACACTCTGTCCAAGGACAAAAAAAAAGGGGGGGCTATCCTTACCTGCACAGCCTCACAGCAGGCTCTAAGCCCCAGCAGCCAAACCTCTGAGAGGAGAGATGCTATCAGCATCCCCTCCAATCTCCTCCTGCCTCTACTCTTTGTTAGAAAGGTCCTGTCTGTGGTCAGCTTGAAAATCTCATACCTTTGTAGCAACAATGGGAACAAGAAAAGAACTAGATAAAAGACTAAAATAAATAGCTTTGACACAGATAATCAGTTGACTGTGCTTCACCATAAGCTGAAGTTGTAGAACTCTGTGGGTATGATCTTAGCAAATACAGGGGACTAAAGCCCAATTTAACCACCACTGTGGATCAAGTCATTACCCCAAGGGCAGGAAAACACACACAGACAGGCAGTGATGGGTGACTTCTTAAGTCACAGAAACTCATTAGCCCAAGCAGATGACACACATACAGTCAGAGAGCGCACTGGGCACCCACATATTCTCACACAGACACATATGTATCCCACACATACATGGAGTCCTTTCTTTCCTTTCTGTTTCTCAGCTCAAGTATTCCCTCACCACAATTATCTTGCTTGCTTTTAAACCTTCCTGGACTCTGAAAACAGTTTAGCAGAAACATCTGCATTGAACCCACATTGAAGTCAGAGAAGGTGATGAGGTTGTGTTTTGTTTCCAAGGCAGAAAACAATTATTATTAAAACATTGTAAATGCCAAAAATCAGGCTTAGAATCATCTGATACAGCCCACCTCTAGTCTCCCTCTCAGCACCTGCTAAAAATGTACACAAGGAGAGTAAGGAAGCTACAGGCAACAATAAATCCGTGAACATTTAATCATGGGTCTGAGCCCTTCACCAAATTTGCATCAATGCTATTTACTTCAACACTCCAGCACACAGTGTGCTCAGCAAAAGCCCAGCACAACACACACGCTGCCTAGCTGAGAACACCAGAAATACGTAAGCACAGCCTGACCCATGTGGAGAACCACAGATGCCAGAATGTATGGGGACAAGGCTCAGAAAGCAGGTCCCATGTGACAGAGAATTCTGTCATCAAAGTGACAGCCTTCATTTTCTCATTTGTACCTTGATGGGTTCGGAGCAAGGCAAGCCAATACAGCTCACCACAAATGTACACCTGACACTGCCCTCCAAACAGGCTCACAGGTCTGCACACAAATGCCTCCCCATCACTCGAGGAGGGATTGGAACCCTGAAGATGCTCTGCCAGAGTAAAAGGCTTGTAAATCCTCTGCCATCACTATTTCTGAGCTACAGCTGGATGCCTGTGCCCTGCAACTGTATGCTGACAAGGCTTAGCATCTTCCCTTATTTTAAAGGCACATAGTAGCTTTCATCTGCAAGTCAATATCGGCGAGAAGGTCTGCTGGGATCCAAAATAAGTAGCATAGCTTTTCAGACACAGCGGCATTCTGATGGCACATTAAAAACCTGTGTGAATCATAAATCCAATTTCTTTAGGAACTGAGTCCCATCAGGGCACAGGGCTGAGGGGAAAATGGGCTATTCTGCATATAGCTAGGAGATGATGATGATCTATGTAGGTAAGATGCAGACATTCTGTTGTGAGTTTTTAGTGACTGCTGTTGCTTTTTAAATAAAAATTGAAAATAATGTCTCTGGCTTCCCTGTCACACACCAGAGACAAAATTCTGCTCACTATTAATAAAGGTGCAAACAAATTTTTGCAAGCTCTGCACAGAACTGCCTTCCTCCAACCAAAAAAGAAAAAAAAATGAAGAGTAAATTTATTACACATCTGATAATTGCATTGCTGAAACAAACACCTCTCAGTGTTGTGAGCCATGTAACAAGCACAAGGTATTCAGTTGAAGCATGTGTGTGTGTATGTGAGAGGGTATGTGAGTATGACAGAGATTGAGTTGGTATGTGCCGAAAAGTAGGACAGAAGAATAGTTGATCCGATCCTCGTGAAAACACGCTACGAAAGCTTAAGGGAGTTATAATGCTAGTGTGCAGGAGCAGGAACATTAATCCCAGAGCACAGGCAGTGATGGAAGGCAAGCAAGTAGATGGCGAGGCAGGTTCTTGGGCACAAGCCCTATTTGAGCTCCGTGCAAACACAGCTTGGCAGAAGAGGGGCAGCAGCACCCAGGGAAGCAGCCTGCAATAGCTTACCCAGCTCACTTCCAAGGTAGCAAGTTACCCAGCATGCCAACAACCTCACCCTCTGCAGTCTTGCAGCTTTGTCTTATGCACTCAGCAAAACAAAAGGTTTCCAGCTTTATGCATAAGCTGGGACATCTGATCAGCTCCAAATCTTGGATTTCCTTCAGCTCCAAATCTGCTGGGAGCAGGACAGCGCTGCTCCAAAAATTCTTGGATGCCAAGATTCTCAGGCTGTGAAGTCCTTCTCCTTGTTTCCCCGTGCGTCATTCCCTCTCTCTCCCACCTCACCGTTGGTTTGGAGGGAGTTATGTGCCTAGCTCTTGGACCCTGATCAGAAGCTGAGCTGGGGCCTGGCCTTAACCATCTGTCCAGGTGGCTCTTTTGAAGCAAGATACCATTCCACATGTCCTATACGCATCCATCAGACTCAGGCCTATGCCAGCTTGGCTCTGGGAATGAATTGCTGTGCTCTCCTTATCCGAAAGGCAGACCTGTGCCAACCACTCCATGCTCCCGTACACACGTGTTCTCCCTGGGCACCTGGTGCTTTCGCAGCCGCTGCAGCACTTGTTGGCCACTGCGCTTGTCTGCGTGACATCCTCAGACCTCCACCCATCCGGGTTCCCACTGAAGAGTATTTTAGTGTAACTCTCAGAAAAAATATTTCGCGTCCACAACTTGTATTTTTAACTCTCTGTCCTAGAATCCTCCGCAGTGAAGTTTCAAGGGACCAACAGAAAAAGCTAAAAGCCTCTGCTTTTCTCCCACACACAAATGAAGAAAGTCTCACAGTTTTTTTCACAGAATCATTCTCCTGTTGGAATGGGGAAGCCCTTCTCTTTGGAAGAAACATGCAGGCCAGTCCCCTACCTCACTATACCTCAGAGAGAGAAAACAAATAGAAAAAATATCTTTTTTGCTTGCCAAGTCCCTAGATGAGGACAACTTGCTGCATATCTTCCGGAAGGAGAAAGATAAAAATCTCAGCTATTTAAGTCTGCGTGCATTTGTCTTCCACACAAAGCTGATAGTACTTTAGCACACATGCCGCGTACAACTGTATCCGCAATTAATGAATAACTTGCATCACAAGTACATTCAATAGGAAAAAGGGATCCTCTTCTCCACTTTAGAGACTGGGTGGTGGGGGCAGGGAAGAGAATGTGCAGTGTGCAACGTTAACTGATTTGCTTGAGAATCCCAGGACAGTTGAACAGCACAGCGAATATTTTAACTTGTGCAGTGCTGGTGCCTTCACCCAGCTCCAGCCGTGGCCCACGCTGAACAGGAACGACCAGGAGAGCGCCAAAGTTGCCAGCACAGCCTGGCCAGGGAGCAGTGCTCTCTGCGTCCCTGACCTGCTCTATAAGGGACAGTGCCCGGGCAGAGAGCCGTCCTCGTCTAAACCAGCAGAGCTGTGTGAAAAGCCAACTTAATTGCTCTCCCGGTTCCTTGTGCTTTACCTTGCCTCTCTTTGCCGGTCTCCTGCCTGCCTAGCATGCATTTTGCTCATTCGCTTACTCACAATCTCTTCTTCCCTCCCTCCCTCCCTCCTTCCAGCAGTGTCAGGGAGACAAGTGAAGGTTACTGTTTGGCATGTTTGTTTTTGCATTATTTATGTTGTAGAGGACAGAGTCAGACATCTAGAGGACAGTCTTAGGTCACATGTGACTCCTTCCAAATGGGACTCAATAGCACAGCCAGCCAAGTAGAAAACAGACTTGGACAGCCCCATGGAGGGAGGCAGCATTTGGAAAGGGATGGTGTGCGTCTACCCGGCCAAGGTACCTGGCAACACCACGGGTCTGCTTGTGACTCCACCTTCCCTCATTTCTTCCCCTTCTTTTTCAGATGCCCCATAAAGTGGGTACAATCCTTTTTTTCCCTGGAACTAAAGAAGCATTTCAGTACTGTACATGCTTCATATCCACTGGGCCACAAGGTACTGGGATCTCCCCGCCACCCCAATTTCTGTCCCTTTCCCTGCAACACCTCCTGCTGAGAGCAGCTGCTCCCGGCTTGGTCACACACATCTCAGAGTAACCGTGTCTCCTGCACGAAGCGCCCCTGCCTGCTCCCTCTGAGGCTGCCCATTGGGAAGGCTGCTGCAGGAGAACCCCCAAGCAGTGCTCCCGTGTGGGTGTCCCCCACCACCGCCTTCTGGGGGACCCTGGCACTCATTAAGACTTCTTTGCTTGCACGTCTTCCAACTTTGTTTCTCTCTGACCCCTACAGTATTTAACAATAGATAGTTGTGCCGTACCCCAACAGATCAGAGATTCTATGCTACTTATTTTCCCCATCTTTTCCAGCAAACCTAAACCTCCCTCGATTTCTTATTGAAAATGAAATGGGGACAGGACTGCTTATACAGCTGGAGATAGTGATCACCAGTATACAGAGACTGACTTATCAAGCAGATTCTTAATGCCATAAAATCAATGGGTTTAGAAATTCTATTATCTTGCCTCTGATAGAACATGCCAAACTAAAGAAACTTCTTGCCCTTTTTCTTTTTTAAAAAGCATACTTAAATATAACATTACTGCTGTCCCTAAACAAGCTTTCACCACGGTTCTCTTGGATATTACACCAGAGCAATGGAACAGATATCTGCATGGCAAAAGAGAAATGCTAGTTTCCTTCTGGGTTCTACCAGTTACTCTGTTACAGTGATCAGAAGCTGCTGGATCTTCAGATTTCACAGCAATATTCATCCTATACTTCACAGGGTGCAGGACTCTAAGAAAATTACTTTTGCAAGAACAAAATGCAACAAACCCAAACACATTGCTAGCACAAATCAGAAAAAGCTGCATGAATGCCACTGAGGACACTACAGTAGATCCAGGTGAGTGAAACATCCAAGCAAGAAAAAAGAACATGGGAAGGAAGGTCTGTGTATAGAAGAGAGGTCAGACATCAGGACACTGCCAAATGATGGAAAATGGTTGATGCTGTAGTGAAAACCAAGCAGGACATAAAAACCGAGCTGATAAGACATAAAGAGGGAATCAGATGGGACGCAAAATAAACAGATGCAGCAGCTGGATGGGATGCTGAGGACAAATCAGACTTGAAATAAAATTATACTTGGGTGAAAGCCATTCAATGGGACACAAAGGATTTGATTTTCCCTTAAAGTCAGCCTCCAGCTATTGACTAGGCAAATCGTAAAAATTTGTACTAGGTCCCTTAAATTCCCCAATGCGTTGTAAACAGATCCTAATGTAAAATAAGGTCTCTCCCTTCAATCCTGTTTTTCCACCAGAT
>JAVJGJ010000057.1:5227931-5280216 GCA_035590215.1 Microhierax caerulescens | reverse complement strand
AAAAAAAAAAAGAAAACGGAATCCACAATGCCCGCCACCCCCCATCATAAAAACTGGGTGGTGGCTTGGCATTTAGATAAAAAGCATGCCAATCTGCAAATTATTTTTTTCTAGTTTGGCAACAGATATGAGAACCTGAAGATACAGTTTTCACTCACTGTAGTTCAGTATTGTCATGTGCAATGTGGGGTTGCTGAGCCCTACCTATCCATCCTCCATGTCACCCGAAAGAGAATGGACTCCACAAAAGTCACTGGTTTGCTGTGGGTCATGTAAGTGGAGCCCCATCATGTGCGCTCCGAACAAGCGTGATTTGATCGTGAAATAGATCCAAATGGGAGCATTGTTTTGACCTGATTAGCCTGTCACAGTAGCACACTGCACTATAAATTGTTCTGCAGCAATGACTTGCAGCAACTGAAACACTGGCTACTTGCAGCTAACGAAGGAGGTATGCGGATTTGAAGACTGGGGCATTTCATGGAACAACCAAGCAATCAGCAAGGTAGAAGACAGCAACAGACTGATCAAGATATATTTTCTGTAGACTCACAATCAACACATATAGAGGCAGTTTCTGCAGACAGCTTGTGGAGTACCACTTGTATATATTATTTAGCTTTGATGTGTCTTGCTGCATCTACATTAAAAATGCTTTGTGATCATGAGACCCGATTTCCACTTCCCATCACGCCATGCAAATGTTTATGAAGGAAAGCTTTCATTGCTAGATTGCTCTATAGAGGAGCACCTGATTACATTCAGAAGACAGGCAGTTTGGGTGTGGGTAGACTAAGATAGAAATCCATGTGCAATCAGAATAAAAATCAGACTGGCTCTCAAGGCTTAGGTTTCTTCGACCAAACTGAAGAAATGAAAATTTGGATCCAGACACCTCCCAGGCTTGTAGAAACTCAGGCCCATGTCCTCTGTGACTAAATCTATCCCCTACTTCTTCCTGGAGATGTCTTCTGAGCTGAGATCTGAGAGAGAAACCATTCCTCTTGCATGAAAAACATACAAGGCAAAAAAAGGGTCTTTGAAGAAGAGAATTTAAAGTGATGGACAACTTCTGAAGCAGCAGCAGTCAAGCAACAAGATCATTTGTTCTGGATATAACGCCTTGCCTTCCTCTCTGTTATTATCAAAAGCTTCTGTGTTTGTGGGAGACAATCTTCCCCCCCACCCCAAACCCCCCCACCCCACCCCAGCCCAGTCCTTCCTGCCGTGAGGTTACAGCCCTGTCTGTGTGACACAGCTGGCTGTTGCCATAGAAGTGTTTGTGCTTTCACAAAATCAGCACAGCAATGACTTCACAGGCAAGGTCATGGAGGAGCAGATGGGCTTGGGAGGAGGGAGGGAGACAGACCCCTTGTTTAAACACAAATAGCGGTGGTAATTAATTAACCAAAGTAGCAGGGGAAATTATGAAAAACATGTGAAAGGTAAATGGATTTCTGTTTAGCTGTCTTTCCCAAGAGGCTAAACGTCTCAATTGCAGAGGGGAGATCTTTACAATGAACTAAGGGAACAAGGACGTTTTCTCTGGTTTCTTCAAGTGGATGCTCTTGGCAAAAACTGTGACCAGAGCTCACACTTTGCCATCCTTCTACCTCCCCTTCTCATCACCACTTGTTGACCTCCACCAAAAAATCAATACTTTCTATCAGAACCACGAGTTCCTGTATCTTTTCAGCATACAAGGGCTGTGGTGGGAATAGACAATTGTTTAGCCAGGAAGTTTATTGTTCTGCAGTGGCTTAACAACAAACATGCTCTGTTTATAAAGGAAACTGTTACATGTTTGTTCTTCTCCTGCCTGCCAAAGCCAAAAGCTTGTCTTTGGAGTTGACTAAGGTGGCTGTTTCTTTCTTTGTACACGCAATATTTGCACCATAAGGAATCTGCAGCCCAACTACGCCCTTACTTCCACCTAAGTTTCTATCTTTTGCAATAGCGGCGCTAGTTCTGCGGTACTGCTTCATACTGTTGCCCAAGTCAGCAGATTTCATACCAAAACATGAAAGAGCAAGTTACCCAGATAAAATCAGGAAGATCATCTTGATATAAAAATGAATCAACGGAATACTTCTGAAGAACCTAGCATTAAGTACAAGAATTGCTCTTTCTTTATTCCTTCTCTGGGCTGCTTTTGCATCACACATGTGGGTCAATATACATTAATCCATCCAAGAGTTAAGGGGAAAGTGAGCATCTTGTACATGCTGGTTATTCTGTGAACACATAATTCTGCTTTTCTACCTTTCTAGTGGGAGCTGAGATGCTTAAAAAAAATAAAATTCTGTGCTTGCAGGAAGAGTAGAAAACCTTACCAGAAGGCAAGGTGTTTTCATGAGTGGCAGTTCTTCCACACCAAAGAAGTTTGTAAAAGAAAATAGCCAAGAGGTGGTATTCAGACACTTTTAAATGAGTGCAAGAGAACTTCTATGAGAAAAGTGAGGGTCTCAGTAGTTTTCCTTCTACATACAGGACTCTGTCCATCTAGCAGCTCTACCTTTGCTCTCTACTTAGAGCTGTAAACCTTACACAGACACTGTCACGTCAAACATAAGCACCCAGACTCATGGGACAACTGTTGAGATTGGTAAATGCCTCTGGAGACCATCTAGTCCAGCCCCTTTGCTCAGTGTAAAGTTAACTAGAATGGTTTGCTCAGGGCCACGTCCAATTTTTGATGTCTGCAAGGAGAAAGACTCCATAACCCTCTGGGCAACCTGTTCCACTGTTTTATCATCCTTGCAGTAAAAAAAGGGTATTTTCTTACATTTAAATGGGATCTCCTGTATTGCACTTTGTGCCTACTGCCTCTAGCACATTTGCTGGCTGTCACCAAGAAAAGCATCTGCAGCTTTCAATCAACTTTGCTGTCCACTTACCTAGCCCATACTTCATCAGTTCATCAGTGAGGATCTTATGAAACACTGTCAAAAGGTGAGAGAGTGTCAAAAAGCTTTCTAAAGTCAAATTAAGGAATATGCTCTGTCAAGATCTCCAATATACACCCATTCACTAAACTAGTCACAGAATTGTAAATCTATGCTGACTACACCCAGTCACCACCTTCTCTCCTTCATGTGTCTGGAAATGTTTTCCAGGATTATTTACTCCATCACCTTCCCAGGAACTAACATGTAGTTGAGCATCCTGCAGTTCCCTAGATCTTCCTTCTTACCCTTCTTGAAGACAGGTGACATTTGCTTTCTTCCAGTCTTCAGAAACTTCCTCCAGCTGCCAAGACCTTACAGGAGTGATCTAGAGTGGCTTCCAATGACATCAGCCAGCTCCCCCAGTATTCATGGATACATGCTGTCAAGTCTCATGGACTTGTGTCCAGTTCCTTTAAATAACCTGGTCCTGCTCTACCAGGGGTAAGTCGTCGTGCCAGTTCCCCACTGCTCTCAGAGCTCTGGGATTCCCGAAGGCAAATCTTCCCAGTGAAAAACAAGGTGAAGGTGGCATTAAGTACCTTGGTCATCTCCAAATCCGTTGACACCAGGTCCCTGCCTCATTCAGTACCGACCCCACATTTTCCTACATTGAGCACACAAAGTTTTTTAAGAAGCCTTGCTGCTGCAGGGTTAAATTAGCTGACACTATTAACTCAAAAGGAGCCCCACGTTCTACGTATCATGGTGAGGCATGCTGGTTACAGCTGTCTTTTTTATCAACTTTGCTAATGCATGGTCTGGGGGTAAGTTACTGCTGCCTCCTATCAGATAATTAGTCAGTAAATCATTCAACCAACTACAAGGTATAAAGCAAGGACAATGTTTCCAAACCGTATTATCATCAGACATTTATATTGCACTTTATCACAAAGGGTTCAGAAGATTTACATATACCCTGTAGAATACTGGCCTTTTTTTACGCCTGCTACTAAAGCACAGCCATTTTTGGAGTAGGATGTCTGTGTTTTTTTAAGAGTCATGTTATGGAATGAGCTTATCTCAGGAAACTGCGCAGATGACTTCTGTATCTACTGGAAATTTTAACAAGAATTCTAGGAGAATAATGTGTAAGGTGGAATTTTGCAAGGAGATTGCAGCTAAAAACCAGCTCTCCGATTATAAGATAGTTATCCTATGTTACAGTAACATGACTTTTCACAGAGTTTTGCAATTAGAGTGGCAGAAAATACAGTGTAAAAGAACAATCTTGCAATTTACGCACGTTTTAAATTTTTTCCCCATCTCTTTGGTACACTTATCTACCATCCCCACACTAACTGAACGCCTCTAATTTAAGCCTGACAGGACAGCTCTGCTGAAAGCCATCAAGAAGAACTAAGAGCTTGAGTCCTTTTGTATTTTTGTTGGCTTTTACCATAAAGGGATATGGAGGAAAGTCATTGTGTGGCTCTGGTGCCTGTCAGCTGGATTTAACTGAGCAATACTGTGGTGCAGCCTAGTGATGAAGTGAGAACAATGCCAACGTCTAATTCTTGCAAACAGGCACCATCCATGACCAGATCTCACTTTTATGTGAAACATATGCCTTCTTATGTCACATTACTTCAGAATCATAGAATCATTTAGGTTGGACAAGACCTCTAAGATCATTCAGTCCAACCGCAAACCTAACACGTTCCACTAAAGTGTGTCCCTAAGTGCCACATCTTAGGGACGGTGACTCAACCACTTCCCTGGGCAGCCTGTTCCAATGCCTGGTAACTCTTTCAGTGAAGGAATTTTTCCTAACAGCCAACCAAAACCTCCCCTGGTGCAACTTGAGGGCATTTGCTCTCAACTTATTGCTCGTTACTTGGGAGAAGAGACTGACATCCACCTCACTACAGTCCAGTTTCAGGTAGTTGTAGGGAGCGCTAAGGTCTCCCCTCAGCCCTTTTCCTCCAGCTTAAACCACCCCAGTTCCCTCAGCTGCTCCTCATAACACTTGTGCTCTAGACCCTTCACCAGCTTTGCTACTCTTTGGACACACTCCAGCACCTCTGTCTTGTAGCAAGGGGCCCAAAACTGAACCAGTGTCGAGTACAGGGGGATGACCTCTTCCCTAGTTCTGCTGTTATTCCATGGGAATGACAATCCTGCTGAAGAATTTTCACTTCCCAGTAGCCAGCCCTCATTTAAAGCTAAATTCCAACAGCAATCTTAAAACCTTTTTTTGCAGGGAAAGATCTCCTAGGATGTGAAGGAGCTCTTTATGGGGTTTTTTTGTGGGTTTTGGTGCTTTTTTTTTTTTTTTTTCTTCTGCTCCGCTACAGACTTTCTGGGCTTGGTTCAGCTACCCACATAGAAGTCACTTGATTTGTCCTACTGTATATGAAGCATCCACACAAGGCTGGCAAATATGACATCACTTCTGTGGGAGACCTCCTGTATTCTGAGGCAGTCAGGATATCTTAGAGTATCTCAAAAGGTAGCAGATGATTTCTGGTGTGTCCACATCAGTGTTTTGGTTCAGAGCATAAATGTGCTATTGAAGTGAAACTCCAGGTCATCCCCTCTCCCTGACTCTGGACTGTGGAGCTGCCTAGAAGCGCACAGACTAGATTTCTTTCTGCTGAAAATAAAATGCACATCATTGGTACTCCACCTGCTAACAGATATTCAATTTATGGCAGCCCCCCTTGAAATTTGTACAGCCAGGTCCTCAGTCCTGATGTTTTGACTCTATAAATCTACTCCTACAAGTCTACTTTTTTTTTTTTTTTTTTTTTTTCTTTCTAAGGCAGACACAGGCAAATCTCTAGTGTAACTCCTTAACTGGACTGGGCTAGTTACAAGCCAGGATAACTGTTCAGGTCTATCTGTGGGGTATCATGTGGAGTACAGGGTGCTCTGATACTGCAGGAATCTGTGATGTATATGTATAATCAGCGTATATGTAAAATTAGTGATGTATATGTAACAGAACAGGAACAGGAAGAACCATCACATAAAGAAATACAGTCAAATCAGAGATTCAAATTTCCATCTACGCCCGTACAGGTCCTCAGCAAGGGCAAACATATTAACAGTGGCAGTCCCACTGCTGACATCAGCATCATGCCTGTGCTGCTCTCCATGCCCTCTCACGCTTCCAATAATCATTCATTGAAAATGACATTCTTGATCTTAAAAAGAACAATATGTATTGAGAGGAGGAAAGGTACTTTTAACCTTCCACTTACAGAATTTGTCATCTCCACTGGCTTCCCTCCTCTGATCCTTTTCTACTTGCCCCTGAGATATACCTACACACATGCACACTACCTCCTTTTTAAAGAAAACTTTCTATTCCCTCAAGCCTTTTGGTAGCCTAAATTGAAGTTTGCCAAGCAGAAGCAATACCACCTACTTGTACACCCGTCCCACTTCCCTTGTGCTACTATTATGAGGGAAGGCAGAAGCAAGAATGGCTAACTAAAGATGCCTGCCAGAGCTTCTTCAACAAGAATACCCACTTCCTTTTGTCATGATCTTATTGTATGTTCTCATCCTCTTCCCTCCCTCCCTTTCCTATGACAAATCCACTGAACCTGGCTTGGAAGACTTTTTTTTTTTTTTTTTTTTTCCTGCTCTCCACCTTCTAGTGAGGGTTCTAGAATTAAGTTCACAGTCACTTATAGAACATCTATTTTTCTTTACAAAATTACTATGAAATAGTCAATAGATTGAAAGTGAATGAGAGACCTCTTGGAATAAAAAGAGAGTTGCACAACCATGGTTTCCCAGCTGGGGATACAGGATATACAAACCTACTTTACAAACAGGCAACAGAAGAACACATGTTCGCTCCACCATTCACACCTTCCTGGCAGCTGGCAGAGGTGATTGCAACCAGAGAAAAAGTGCCTTTAAGAGATCCAGTAGAAGCTCTTCAGAATAACTACATGAAAGTGACACTTCAAAGACCTGAATTCTTTCCTCTGACAGAGGAGGGGTGGATGCTAGTCCTTTTGGAGGATGCCCCAGAAACAGATCGTACAGGTCTGTTGGGCATAAACATAACCTTTTTTCTTCAAGAAGGAACACTTGTCAGAGGTGCCATATAGCGGTTCCACTCGTTTGGTGGGGTGGAATAATTCAGCTCACCCTGTAGCTTGTTTTTCCCATTCAAAAAGTCCTGGTGGTGACTTTTTGCATGGGCTGGTGGCACCCAAAAAGCAACGGAAGATGGTGTCAGCTAATGCACCCCTGAAGTGACGAGCAGTCTGCGCTTGCCTCTAGTCCTTGATTTCTCATTTCCAAACCTACCAAAAGACATTGAAACGACTTCAGGTGTATGGGCATAAACTTCCTCCAATCTCTTCACAACATGCTAATATCAAATAGTGATGGACTTGTCACTGTTACACCAAGGGACAGCTGAAAAATTCCCCTATTACAGTTCCCTACAACCACATACACACAGTGCCTCTGAGGTCAAGAATAAAACCGCTCAAAATGGGTGGCAAAACAAATAAACTGGCACTGAAGCTTGAGACGATGAAATACCATTGCTATAAAGCCCTGACATGCTCAAATCAGGAAGATACAAAACCTGGTCAAAATAATAGCGATATGCGCAGGTTTTCTCTCTGCTGTTAAAAAGCATAAAATAGAGAATAAAAACAAAAGAGAAAGGGAAAATGCATTTAGATAATTAGCCTTTGAGTCCTGTCTGTTTGGGTTGCTTTTATTGCAGTTATAGGCCTGTCTCTGAACAAGCGTAGACATTGCCTATTAACCCTATAAAGCATTTTTCGTTGCGGGGTACTCGGGTTTTGTGAGATCCAATACAGAACTGTTCCACTACCTTCCTGTGAATCAAATAGGCTGTGATTCAGTTTCCTAAACATAGGCAGCTGATGCCATCTTAGGGACCATAGGGTACCCTGCTTGGGTCCTGAAGAGCACAGGCCATATGCTATATGTGCCAGCCTCCAATGGATACCCCAAATACCACATACTACGCACGTGTATGTAGGCAACCCAGCCACCCGTGTACTGACCCACTTGGTACACAAGCTCCAGGACAGAGCTTTTTATCCTACACTAGTCATTCATTACCTAAGGAGAAATAAGGAGAATAGTTACCATGAAACTTGGAATAGCATGAGTCGTTGGGCTCAGGGAGGGGGGGGGCAGAAGAAACTGGTGTGCCCAGGTGTGTTCAGATCGCTCTGTGTGCAACTGTGTATGTATTTTTTCACACTACAGCTTAAAATTAGCTAACCCACATTGGTTTAAAATGCACAGCTCCCAGCCAACCCTGTACCCTCCAATAATTCACAGCCTCCAGTTACTAGAGTCCAAGGGTTATGGAAGAGGCAAATAGCAGGCTATGAAGAATTACAGACAGGAAGACTTCTTGGGCCAGAGGTGCAAGGGTCAGCTCCCCTGTATATGCCCTGTATTGCTGCTAAATCAGTTTTCTGTTCTGGGGGTATTCTTTCGCTTTTTTAAAGGGTAGCCTATAGACAGTCCATGTGAAAATACAGTTATAGTTCTTGGGGAGCTGGGGCTTTTTATTGCTTGAGGGTGTCTACATGAATGCTTCCACAGACACAACTGCCTGTGCAGGCAATGGCTGCAGGTACCGTGGTAGCTGTGTGCTCTTCCACTACATTTGGTATTTGTGGACACCTGGACGTTTGTGTGCAACCATGTGCTCTACTTTCACTGTCAAGATAAATAAATACATTTATATTGGGGAAAAAAATACCCCTCTCTTGTCTACTGGAATATTGCAAGATGCAAATCCAGGCAGCAGTGGGATGTGGATTCCCCCTGCCTCTCCTCCCCCTCATCTCTTTCCCTCCTGTCACTCAGAGGATAATGATCTGTGTTGTGGGCATTTGCTGGAAAGCTTTAACGTAACCATTATTCTTGAGGTTGCTGGAATTGAGGTGGGCGTCAAGGACTCCAATGAATACAAATAAGCTCAGATCCAAGCAAACTCCATCTTGTCTAATCTTCACTGAGCAGTAATCTGGGAGGCACCTTGCTCGCTCTCATTTCGTATGGAAGGAGAGCAAGTGCACCACAGTGCCAGAATTACTGAAGTCTGGATCGATCTCACCTGTTCACACCCTGAGGGCTCCCGATCCTTCTCTACCTCAAGAGCTACCACCTGTCCCAGGAAGTACTATTCACAATGAGACAACCCCACCCACCCACTGCTGAAGCAAGAGAGGCAAAATTTATTTTTACCTTATTAAGCCCACAGACGCGTGCTCAAATAGACACAAATCCAAGTGGCAAAGTTGGGAATATCACTGGAAGCTGTCTCAAGTTTCAGATGCAGAGGCTGCATTTGGACCCATGGTTTAAGTTTGCTTATTTAAATACAGACGTTTACAGCCTCTTTTTAAAAC
This sequence comes from Microhierax caerulescens, assembly GCA_035590215.1. Lineage (NCBI taxonomy): Eukaryota > Metazoa > Chordata > Aves > Falconiformes > Falconidae > Microhierax > Microhierax caerulescens. The sequence continues at coordinate 5,270,897 of JAVJGJ010000057.1, read as the reverse complement.
AGATGAGCTGAAGGAAATCAAAAGTTGATGGAAAGTTGGGATTTTATTTTGTTCAATGCGCCTGGGTATTGACTGTGCACATCTTGCACGTTTTCTCTCACCACAGAATGGGATCTCTTGCAGTTTCTGTATCCCAAGGAAGAAAGACAAAATCCTCATAAAAAGGAAGCTCATGCAATGGAAGAACGTATCAGGAACACAAGAAAGAACTGAGCAATGAGTAGTATATTCCCTCCATGGTCCAGAAGTGTACAAATAAAGTGATACTTGTCTAGAAGTCAAGATATGCCAGACCTTGCAAAGGATACTTATTCTCAAAGGTAACAGAAAGACTCTTTGGTCATATTAACAAAAGGACAGCAAATTAAAAATAAGGAGGAATGCTATGCAGTGAGCATGCAGTAAAGACTAAAGATAATCTGTGTGCATGCCAAAAAATAAATGAAGACTTGGCTTAATTTTTTAATAGTGATGGTGATATTGAGTGTAGGACAAAGGCAGTGTAGCTAATGGGAATGAGAAAATGGAAATGGTAATTCCTGGAGCAAAGCAAACTCCAAGATCATACCGCACTCGAGGAGGTGGAACGAGAACTTTCACCTCAGAATGTTTAAAGAACTGATAAGGGATATATGGTAGGATAAGGTGCAAGAATCTCAGTACACCTATATAAAAGGTATATGTGACTGCAGAATACCTGATTTAAAACATACAAGGAAGAAGAAAAAAAAAAAGTAGCAACTACAGATTTAGTTAGATGATCCTGGCAGTATGCAATGCTTTGGAATCCATACAGAAGTAATTAAAGACATCAAGGTAAGTGGAAAATAGGATAAAATGCAGCGTGGCTTTTCCAAAAGCTCCAAGCAAACCAACTGCCTTCTTCAATAACTGATTTTTTTTTAAACAAAGGAAATGCAGTAAGGACTAATCTATCACCATTTAAGTAAAACATTGGATACAGTGTCTTATAGGCAATTATTAGTTAAGATGTAGATGATGGCATTAATAAAGAATTTTAAGGCAAATAAGGATTTGATGAAAGAGGACGACGACTGGTCATGCTGAAAGGGGAATTTATTAATACAGCTCCTCAAGGACTGAGACCAATGCGTTTTTTTAAATATTTTCATGATTGATATTAGCATAAAAGTAAGAGTTTACTGTTGAAGTGAACCAATGACACACAGTTGGAAAACACCATCAGTGCAGAGAGAGATGTAGATGTATAAACAAAAAACTGCCTGACCTTGAGGACTGGACAAACAGAAATTATAAAAGCACAAAGTGCAAGATCAGGCACTACAACAAAGGCTTCTCAGGCAAGCAGGGAGCTCGTTAGTTAGAAAGAACAGTGGAGCAGACAGACTTGGGAGCACTAACGCCTCATGGGGTGACTATGTGTATTGACAAAGAAGTGGAGATATTATAAAAAGCACTCGTGAGATCTCATCTGAAAGAAGGTATAATTCTGGTTACCCATTTTGAAGAGAGCTTGCTCTGGTTTTGTTCTGGTTTGAACTGCTCTGCTTGCATGAGCCAAGGCACAGAAAGTTCACATTATAAGGTGGCTAAAAGAGCTACTTTTATTTTTTGTTTTCTGAATGGCTCCCCAGATCAGGATGAGACATTGCTGGATCTGGAGAAATGCTTAATTATACAGAGATTAACTGCTTCATTCTCTTTTTCTCCACTTGTGTAGATGTTTTAAATGGCAAGAAGCAATACGGCATCACAGCCTCCACTGGATCTGTACCAATTCATTCTGACCAGGGATCTGATCCTTCTGCCTTTTCTCCTGATGAGGAAATTTGATTCTTTTGCCTTTTCACCCAGGCAGTAACTCAGGCCTTTCATTTAGCTGAGAACCACAACACTTGTTGCTAAGGTTTAAGAGATAAACTCTACAGAATCAGCACTAGAAAAGAAACCCTTGATAAACAAATCTTCCTGTGTGAATAGGAGAACATGTAGTTCTCATAAAAATGGTAATTAGAGCCCAGCGTGAAGAGGATGATTTTTTTCATAATAATAATAATAATAATAAAAAAAAATGTCCAAGAGCATTCATTCATGAGGAAGTTATATTTGCTGGCATTATTACTATTATTATTGCATTACCACTAATAACGATGATAAGACTCTTGCTAAGGGACAGGACCTTCTATGTAACTAAGTAAACACGCCTAAAAAGGGCTCCCCTTAAGGCTTGTCTTCAATTAATAAAGACGACTGACAGATCTGCTTACAGCCCACTGCAAGGTACCAGCTGGTTGCCTCTCTCTAGTAACTGTTTTAATTTGCTCTTCCCTTACCAGTTACACTGTGCAAAATCATTGGCCTCTGCCACACAACAAGAAAGCAGCTGGCACTGGTGTGGGCAGAGATTTGCTGGTCCAGCGCCATCCTCTTGCATACCTTGTCTGCCTACCTACTCCCATCTCCTCGGTCAATTTATTTGTCCCTTCCCTCCCCCCAAACACAATGCCTGCACAAGGCACTGCTATTAATTTAGTCAGGAAACAGTTTGATGGTGATAGGGAAATAAATTGATCAAACCTTCTGAACAGCAGCCATGGGAAGAAAGAAACACCCCTAGCCATTTCTCAGTGACCTTTCCCTGTGCTTAAAGAAAACTCATAAGCTCTCAGCACGAATTAGCATGGCCTCATTATAAAAACAGAATTGGGGTCAGAAGAAAGTAAGATGGGTAAGGCAAAAAAAAATCCCATCAAAAGCAACATCTGAGACAGAGATGCCCTAACTGGGGAGGGCAGAAAAAGTGAAGCTTCAGAGGAAAGGAAGAGGCCAGAGGCAGAAGAGAAGCATGCACAGCTTTCTTAAAAAAGCAGAAAAGGCAAAGCCCCCTCAAAACTGCAACAGCCTTGATGTCAAGCTGGACAGTCCTACAGAAAAGAGCTTACATATTTGCATCCTCCACAATTGCCATTTCCAACCCATTTGCAGTCACTGCTGCCAGGTGGCCTGGTCAAGTCACTGCTGTTTCATGTCCTGCGGAAAAGAGGCAGATCTTAAAAGACTACAGTTGTGCAGTTTGGTTTCTAAAGGAAGAAAATGTGAATGGTGACTGCACTGCTGGCATTCAGTGCAGAAAAGACCAGTCTCTCCTACCTGCACCATATTTATTTCATAAGCGTGACATCAGCCTGCACTGTAATGGTGCTGATTCCTGACTACACTGGAACTTCTTTGTTGGGAAACAAAGCACCCCAGTGCTGGCATCGGTCACCAGCAACAAAACAAGCAGCTAACTCTACAAAAACGTGTCTCATTATGCTGCCCTGTCTTCACGCTTAGCTGCAAAAAGGAGGCACCACAGGGTCCTGCCGTCAGTTCACTCTTTCAGCTTGCCATGGTGAGGGGATGACTCAGCTGAGGTCCCCAGTGATGGGACCTGTGCCAACACAGCTGCTTGCCTGACAGCCCTCCTTGCCCAGGGAGCATGCAGGAGCCTCTCTCGATAGCCACTCTACTCACACGCTGTGCTGCTGCTTCTGCCTCCACTGTCTTGGAGGAAGGGGTGTACCCTGGGAAGGAGCCCTGTCTTACTCTCCACACTCTCTGGGGCTTTGCAACCCCATCCTCAAAAGACAACGCCAGATTGTCACCTACTCATACAATCTCCCTCCCATCTCTTCCCATGGCTGGCACACTCGAGCCTTGCGCCTGTCCCCCACACACATTTGGGAGCGGATCACGGTGATTGTGCAGGGAGGAGGACGAAGCACAACGTGCCTGGCTTGGCGGCACAGGCAAAGCACGAAGGCAGTATCACTGCCTTCTCCGTAGCAGCTGGAAACTTAAAAGACTAGCTTTGACTTATTTACAGAAAGAGGTAATAACAGTAGTCATGAAAGCATCCAGCAGGAGAATAAAGTCCAGAATCAGCCCTGCTCATTCAATTTTCTGAGAAAGAAACACAATAGATAGGCTTTGGCATTTTTCCCCATCTCTACCACAGGCTCGTGAGCCCCCCTCCCAAAGCTCTTGGCCATCCAACCTCGTTTCCCTGCTACGCAGAGCCAGGCTGTGGCTTGCTGCCATCCAGGGAGCACAGCTCCATTTGCACCGGGCTTTGGTGCATTGCCTTCGTCCTGACGGGTGGCAGGAAGGATAGAAAGAAGCCGGCAAGGCAGGAGATGTTACAAATTAATCGAGTCAGCAGCTTAGAGAATCTGTCGATTCGTGCTTTTTTTATCTTTTAAATTATTTTATTTTATTAATCCTGCATTGAAAAAAAAGAAAAAAAAAAAAAAAGAAAAAAAAAAAGAGCTAGATGAAAGAAAAAAATAAATTGGACCTTGAGTTTATTTACTCCAGTACTATCACTGATCATTCTCACCCTTAAATCACCCTGCTACTGTGCAGCAGGGCTTTCCAACATCAATATTAATGCTCCTTGCTCCTGGCAGTGGCTAGTGGAGGTGGCATTTCATAATTCAGATGCAAAATTAAAAGGCAAATGTGTGAGAGAACAAGTAGAGCAACTATATTTGCCTGATCTGATGAGTAAAGCCCCCTTAGTGAATTTTCTGTCTCCCATTAGCAAAGGGTCAGTAATCATGGTGTGATGTGAGAACTGCCTCCCATACAGAGGAAGAGTATGGATTTGAAAAATAAGAGTCACGCCAGTCAAATACCTGAATCAGAGTTATCTAGACCCAGCAAGGACTAAATACAGCCATGGTATGTCCATGGGTTAATGATTGACAGTCCTGGGTTATTGATTGGACTTGACGATCTTAAAGGTATTTTCAACCCTAAATGACTCTTTGATTCCATGATTCTATGTCCATGGTATTTTGGCACTGGTTGCTGCAGGATATGGCCAGCACGGAAGAAAGGACTATTGTGGGGTATGATTGAAGTGGCAAATCTACATCAATAAAGTTGGCCTTACATATAACACCCACCCCCCACCCCCCGAAAAAAACCAAAATACTATCACATCCTTCAAATGCAGGATGCTTGCCTAAAAAACATGACTTCTTAAAAAAAAAATAAAAAATTGTAATTTTTCTTTTCCTCTCTCTCCCATCCTTTTCATATAAATCTCCTTTGTCCACCTTTTCACATAGAAGGACTAGAAATTTCCTTTGAAAAGGAAGTAGCAGTAGGTTGGATTTTCACGTGGTAGCATATCACCAGGAGCTGTGACTTTAAAAAATATACCAACTACAACAACACTCTTCAGAAAAAAAAAAAGCCCCAAATTGGCAAAATGATGAGTCACAGGGGCAGAAACATGAACCACCCACTCAAGCATATATTTCCACACACTGTCCCACAAAGACCCCCTCACCCATTATTTGGAGGGGGACACCAATCCAGCTCTGAAAGCAGCATAACTGCACTGGCGTGGCACAGCCCTAGCATGGCTAACTGTGCCTGTTTCAGAGGCTAGTGCTGCTTGAGACATCAGCAGGGCAGATCTGTGGGGTTGGGGCAGAGCTCGGTGTGGTGAAGCCTGGGTTGGGAGGACAGAGGGGTCTGGGCGTTGCAGCAGATGAGCATGAGCTCTAGGTCACATGTGCAAGCCAAGGCAGAGCACCAGAACACTCTGCAGCTCACAATCAAGGAGTGCTGTCAGAGAGATAGAGAGGGGGCAAGGATGCTGCAGGGAGCTATAATAATGTCTTGCAGAGGAATTTCTGTAAAACACCATTTCACATGGAGCAGTGTTTGGATACCTGAGTCTAATCATGGAGTTAACAGCCCTTATTTGCACAACCTTACATACACACAGAGTGGTGCATAGGATACAAATCAAACTTCTGTCTCGTTACACCCAGGATCCAGGCTATTAGGATACAGCAAGCAGCAGACCAGCCAGGATCATACAATGGAAAACATTTAATCTTCCAGCTCTCTATATAGTACCAAGAGACGTGTTTTGCACCAAAAGACTTCCTCCCCTTTCATCATTTTCTGTTTCTGCCCTTGCTGTCAGTGCAGTCTGGCCCAAGAGAAGTGACTTTTAGTACTTGCTGATGCTTTGTTGTTTAATCAGATGGCCGCCGGAATCAAGGTTTGCTGGTTGAAGAGGCAGCTGAGCAGGGACTTTCAGAGAGCAGAAATGTCAGCCGACCTCTTGGGAGACATCTGTAATCCATCTGGAGCTTCTTCAGACACTCTTAATTATTGTTTTGTATTTTAAATGGCATGGGGGAAAGGGGGTGCCTTTACAATAAATAAATGAATGAAAACATCGGAATTAGATGAATATATCTGTTAGGCATCTGACAACACATCTATCTGAATTCCACCTAGCACTTAGCACACAGATCTTGTTTTCCTAGAAAAGCTTCTATGATACAGGCAGAGAAACATCTCCAGATTGCATTCTGCTTGTAGTTTCTTGCTTTTTGAAGGAAAAAGGAAGCAGGGTCAAATACATTTAAAATTTGGCATAGATGTGAGTGAGAAGATGCAGATACTGAGTGAGAAATAGCAGAGATCACCCCTCTTCCTTACACAGTGCTCCTAACTTAATGGCATTTACTTTTTTTCCAACCCTGTCACCTCCTACTGTTTCAGTGTACCTCTGCCCAGCCTCAAATCATTCCTGTTATCTCAGTCCCTACGGAGCCTCTTCTCTGCTGCCACTTCTGGTGCATTGGTTGTGCAAAATGGGTAAAATACCTTTCTAAAAATCAAACACACACCAAAGACCCTTGCAGGTCTGGTTTAGAGCAATATCGAAGTAAGGTGAAAAACAAGGCAACACAAAGGATCTCTCCCTAAAACTTCAGAGTTGAAATTTCAATTTAATTGAAAATGAAGAATGTAGCAACTGATGTCCCTGGAGCTAGAAACTCAGTGCTTTGGTTTCTACTGTAGCATAAACCTATGCTGGAATCTCACTTGGTCGTGCCAGCAAATAAGAAGTGGCATGGTCATGCAATCTGTGGCACTTCTCTTGCTAAAACAATTCTGTTCTTAGATCTCTATATACTTACCATCTACATTAAAGAGACCCTACTGCCCTAATAATTAAGCTAATCATACTATCTTCTACACAAAGCTGACAGTCCCCTTGAATGCTGCTTTCTAGCCACATTTCCCCTGCTAATTTTACAAATGCAAGGAGTTTGCTTTTATGAAAGTGAGCGAAAAGAACACTGGAAAAATTATTCAGAGTGTCTCTGTGATACAGAGAGGCATTATGATTCCTGTGCTACAAATGAGAGCTGAGACACAGAGGCTCCTCAAGTCACTGAGGGATGTACAGAACCTCTGTGGCTGCACTGGCCTCGTCTTAGCCACTAGAATGTATGTTCCCCACTTTTGGCTTTGTGTAGGTATCGTGTCACTGGGCATGTTTGTCTTCCTGATGAAACAGAGTGGCAGAAGCCCCTACTTCCTCACTTATTAAAGAGCTCTGACCATTTTCTCAAAGACTGGAGTTGTAAGATGGGTCTTGTGGCCTAGTTCTAATCACTGCATTACACGTTTACCTCTCTATTTTCTTTGACCCCATTCCCTTTCCACACTTGTGGGAAGATGCAGTTTCAAATGGACCATTATTTCTGCTGCTCGCTAGCGAGGAAGAGCAGTGAAGAATATCACTTCAGATAGCAGAGAGGACCAAACAAAATGTCATCCAAAATGGTACCCACTTGAAAGCACGGCCAGGAGAACTTAATTAATGGAATATGAATTCAGGCTTTTAGCTCTAACCAATGGGTATCGGGGACATGAATTTCAATGCAACAAAAGTCCATGACTAGTTTTACATAGCGCTGCCCTCTGCAAAATAGCAACCACAGGAAGAACTGGGCTCAATTGTGGTCCATGCAAAGAATCCCCCACGAACAGTCAGGCTCCTGAAAAGCTTTGAGAGAGGACAGCCAGTGAGTTCATCTCTTTACAACCCAGTGGCTCAAAGAGACATCTCTGCCTTCAGTCCGCAGTCAGATGTACCGCAACGTTTCCCTTTGTGAAACAGAATAGACGCCTCCAAAGACAGCGAGCATTGTCCATGCAGGCATAAAGCAATATTTGGACATGCTGAATGGCTTCCTAAGATGAGAAAAAGTGCTGAAGAAACACTAAATTATGACAGATGGGAGCCCTAGAAATGCAACTACCCCCAAACTGGAAAATGAAAAGCCGGCACAAAGGGCAGGCATAACAATAGAATTTAGGCATAACGAAATACACGCCATTTAATGCAGAGTGCACTGAAGCTTCGATCCATAAGTCAAAATCCTAGCCATTAAATAGCCTCATTTAAAAAGTTTTAAAGCAATTAAAATAAATTAGAAACTTCACAGGAGGACGAAATCACTGAAAAGGATAAGAAGCATTCTACGCCAGGCACCGCTTCTGACAGTGGCATGCCCATGAGGCCAGGTTTTTATTTGAGAAGAGCTTGGGGCCAGATTTTCAAGGGCTCTGCACCAATAATTAGGGACAGATTTTTTCCAAACTGCTCAGCTTCCATTATCCAAATAAAGGCCAGATATACCAAAGTGCTCAGGGCCCAGCAATTCCTACTGTGACAGTTACAGCTACAACATGGCCGGCTTTTGCAGAAACATGACCATTTATTTCACCGTCTGCCCAAGGAGGAAGTGGCTTGTTTAAAGGCCATCTTCTAGCTTTTTTCCACTGGCATGTTGGAAGTGGGTTTTTTAATAATTCCTGCTAACAGTGAGAAGGCCCCAACTTCACCATGTCTGCAACAGCGTGGTCTTAAAACACAAGTGGAACAAGCCCTGCTGATGTTGCTTTATTTTCCCTAATTCCTGCTGAAGAGACATCTACCATTGACCTTCATATGAAGCACTTCAGAAGCAAACTTGTAAAATTATAATGCTGCCTCTAGCCATTTTGCCAAGTTATATACATAATTTGTGGCCCACCTGAATAGGAGCCTTTCTCAGAAACGGAAAAATCCCTTAGCAGTGCTGCTAACAGAACAGAGAGCACATCAGGATCTTTTTGGTTTTAAAGCTGGTAATAACTCAGCTTGGAAGCAAAAAAATAATCCTGATGTCACCCTACAGCCAGACCACAGCCCACAAGGCTTGAAAACTGCAAGGAGTTTGTTTCCCCTCAGATTCTCCTGAAATGGATGTTGCAATACTTCCTATTGCCAAAATCTCCTGGATCAGGGCTGCTGTGCATACAGGAGGTGGCACAGAGGAGCAATATTTTACAAAACCAGACCCTGTCACTCAGCAGTGCTTATTTGCTCACACTCAAACACAAACTTTCAGAGGAAAACTTTCAACAGAAAAGTGGGATTCTTTCTTTCTAAAGTAATTACTGTTCTTTCTGGAAGCACACATTGGCATACTTCTTTAGCAGCTTCCATGTCTGTCTGTGCACTCTCAAACACCCATGAGATGGAACAACTCTGTCAGAATACTGTACACCTGCTTATACCTCACACTGTACCTGCACAAAAGAGTTAGTGACCAGTGCCTCAATACAGACCACTCCAGTGCAATGATGCTGTGATAAAAGACTAAAAGATTGGATCTAGCTCTTAGGAAGTGTTGGGCACCTTTCAAACAGCGAGAGTACCCAGCAGTCTGTTGCCAAGCTCTTGAACCCTCAATGGAGATACCATGGGAGCAGAGAGATGCCTCAAGCTAGCTCCAACCAGGAGAGAAAAGCTGCTGGAATATACCAAAGTGCACACAGAACAGGAGGCTTTCATGAGAAAACCACAATTATGGGCAGGATTATGGGAAAAGTTTGAGCTGAAGCCCATGCATGGTTGTTAAGACGCATACAAAAGCCCGTGCTCCCGAAAAGGTCAATTTTGGACAATATGCAGTGTTCACAGCTACGTTTTCTCTAGCCAAATAATACGAGCTATGGGAAGTATTCTCATTAGCAAGCAAACAACTTAGGAGCCTTCATCACACTTACTTTCAATTAGACCTGAGGTCCTACATACCTAAAGCAGTGTAATGAGACAGGAACGTCTCAATTACTTAAATGCTCTCTGACATTTCAGATTTTCTTTTGTGTCTGTGTTCTAACACTCATTTAAAACAACCATAAGGAATGGGGAGCAAACAGTACTCTCTTTTTTTCCTGATACTTACTCCCTCCACGCCCTTTTTTACCAATGGGAAATTAAAATCCCCTGCCAGTACACCACCACTGAAATATCTCACAATTACTGTTGGACAACTCAAATTGGGTAACTCAGGACACAGGAGGGCAAGAACATACATATGCCAGGGCTCTACTTCACCAGTGGTTCAGTGGTAGCTAGGTGTCATTTCTGTCTAGTCGTACGTTTGATGACCTGCACCAACTGGATTTGATAGCGACTCATTTAATACCTTACAGAGAGAAATACAGGGCACTGAAGAAATTGCTGCAAAAAATTTCAGAAAAGACAAAGCTGGACCTGTAAGTACATTTTTACTTGCAGAACTGGCTCCAGGGATTTTGACTTTAGTAACATCAAGTGGGGCTCTAAAGAAGAATGCACACCATTGCTACCCCTCATGATACAAAGTGGAGTAGCTTATATTCACTTTGTGAATCTCTTTGTATCCACAATTCATTTGGCTGGGGACAGCAAATAAGAAGTGGCACTGGTCATGCAATCTGTGGCACTTGCTAAACCCATTCTGGGCTTAGATCCCTGTTCTAAGCCCATGGAGAATGACACCTCGCCCTGCAATGAAATGTTTGCAGTTCTATACTATACAGTATACTATAGCATAGAGAGAAGTGCTGTGGAACTATACTGTTGAGCCCAGGTTAAAAAAAAAATAAAATAAAAATGTCCATTTGCGTTGTTCAGGCTTGAAAGAAAATATTTTCTTCTGCATTCCCACCTTCACCTATTCTAACTGCATTTTAAGGAGTCCCTAATTTCCTTCATTGCAGAGCAGCAAGCAGGTGCATAGCAGGATGTGTATTACACCACACCCTCCCTCCTTTATGCTGCCTGTTCCCTATGGGGGCAAGATAATTACATCCACCCTAAGAAAACATCAATATTTTATTTTTAATGAGTTGGGCAGACCCAATTATCTCAGTAGGCTGTTAATAAGTGAAATCGTGAAGTACGGCTGCAGCTTTGATGGAAACAGAGTCATCTCTGAAATGGGAATTTCTGACACCAGGAGTATTAAATAGATGCCAGACTGCTGAAATGGGAAGTTAGTCAGAGAAAAACTGTTTAAGAAAGAAAATCTGCCTAAGTAGCATCTTTCAGTATTCAAAGATAATAAGGCAAACCCCAAAAAATCATCACATTGGCTTAAAAATCATAACTCCTGAAATAATAAAAAAGTATTGGGTTTTTCAGTGCCCTGCTGATTCTTTGTGTTTTGTGTTTCAGATCACCAAGTTTTGCTCCCCTCAAATACTGATAAGAAATTACTTCTTTATTATTATTATTTAATAGAAGTAAACACTCATGAAGAGATCACAGAAAGTAAGCTTTGAGATAAACAAAAAACTCTAGGACAACACTTGCCACCATTGCATGGCGGATTGAACCGCATATCGGCAAGGAAAGGACATTTTTCCCTTCACTGTTTCAAGAAGTTTGGTTCAGGAAGCACATTAATCTCTTGCCATTCCCTCCACTCTCTTCCTGTCTCCTCAGAATATGCCCTTTTCATTCATAGACTAAAAAGCAGACAGAATAAGACCAAATCTCAAAAGATCAATGGATGAATTTTCACGAACACTCAGGACTTACTAACCACATTGATAACAATGGCAACTGTAGAGATAATTCAAAATCTGATGGAAAAAATACAAACATGCCTCCTCTCTCAAGCTTTTGCATGCAACTGAACTATCTCTGTGCAGAAATGCAGCAACAGACTCAGAATCCAAATTTTATTTTCCTATTTAAGCTGAATTCCAGTTCTGAAATGGAAGGGAGAAAGCTTCTCCTTTAAGCTATATATTATATATTAATCATCAAATGATATCTATAACCATTTTGTTTCCTCCTGAATCTCAGCAACTACATTCTTTTCATAAACCAGAGAACCAGATTTACAAATCCAGCTTCTCCCTCAGATTGCCATGAGATTACTTAGTTTTCCAGATTTCAGATGACAGGAATTAGATTTTTTTGGAACAGGATAATCATAAATATACAAGGAGTGTTGTGCTCTAGCCCCCAGTAAAGCCAGTGCCCACCTCAGAAAAGCATCAGCTACAAGTGTACTTGGCAGATGCGATACTGAACTCAACAGTATTTGTTGTCTAGTCCATAGATGAAGAGAATACAAAGATCTTTACAAGTACCAGTCAAGGCACACGTGGGCCTTGAGCTCTTATCCATGCAAAGTGGTTCCTCTCTCTGCCTCTTCCAGTCATTTCACTGGGATCAGTGGTGCTGTAAGTGGAATAAAGTTAGTCTTTGGGAATCAGGGTATTCAACTCAACCTCCAAAAGAACAGCTGCACCTAAGAGAAAATCATCCTCTAGTTCTATATCTAACACACCAGCTTCGTTTTATCATTCCTTTTTTCCTTTAATAGTTCTGATAAATGTGGAGCAATTCTAAATCTGGTTCTGTAGCTATGGCCCTCATCAAATGAAATGCATGTATTAGTGTAATCGTTTTTACTGACATCTCAGACACTCAGCCATATGACCTTGCTGTTCATTTTAAAGGGCAAGAGCAGAATTAGCACCCTCAGGCAGCTCAGTTCAATAAACATAAACCATGTAATAAAAAAAAAAAAAAAAGGGAAAAAAAAAAGTTTTCAAACTTTGAACTCCCTTAATCAGTTGTGTTCCACTAAAAGCTGTCCTTCTTAAGATTTTTTTTCTGCCTCGAATGTCCATCCCAATCATAGAAAATCAGACATTTAATTCCAGAAAGATGTAAAGGCACAATAAAGACTTTGATCCAAAGCTGTTTCTTCTTGTTGGACTCCAAAAATCATTTTCAGGCTTCCAAAGACTCTTTGCCAGCTCTGATTAGAAGACACACTGGCTGACATAGTAATTGCTCTATAATCATATCTTCAGTACCCTGACCTGGTTTATGCATACAATCTATATTCTAATAGCAGTCAACAGGTCACCAGTTAATAAAAATACCATTAACGTCCCCCTGTGACTAAGAAATGGAGATATTCATCCCACTAGGCCAGTGGTGGGCCAATATAATTTCTGCGGCTGTTAGTGTAATTAACTCTGCCGGCGTGTGGATCTCCCTGGAGGACAATGCAAGCACAGAATGACCTTGCTGAGAATTCTCACTGGTGGTATTGTGGTGGGCACAAAGATTTGCAGGGGCTTAGGTCAGAGAAGAGTGGGTACTTCCCACAGCCTGACCTCTCTCTCTCAAAAAAGAGAAGCTCATAATTTCTAGGATGCTGTGGAGCAGACCTGGCTTCATCTGTAAAATGGAGGCAGGGATGGCCACGGCTCAGGCAGCCAGCACTGGCATCCTGTGCTACACCATTTAGCGGTGTCCAAAGGGCAGGCAGTGAGAGAGAAAGGGAGCAGCAAGGGGCATCAGGCAGGCAGGAAAGAGCTGGGGGCAGGGAGAGGATTAATTTATGAATGGAGAGGCAGTGTTTCCATTCAGTCTAAACGTCATCTATATAAATGCAGTTTGTGTAGCTCATGCTACAGCCATTATATATAGGTCAGAGGGGTACTGCAAAATTTCACAGGTTTGCCAGATACAGTCTTAGAGGTCTGTGTTACCATCTAAGCATCTAACTGAGGCATATATTGTATGTGTGAGCAGAAAGCTCTGGGTATCCCGGGAGGCGCAAGGTGCCTAAAGTAGAACTTTTTTTTTTTTTTTTTCTTTTTTCTTTTTTAGAATAGGTTTGTGTAAAGACATACCACCTCCCATCCCATCCCAGAAACCAATGTAAGGATACATGCCAAAGAAACAGAGGACGCAAAACTACAAAAAATAAATTCCTGAGAGAAACATGGGCTTGCACATCAAAGCAGCAGATACTGTCCCCATACATTGAGTTATGCATATTCTCAGATTCTAGGTTTGTTTCGAAATTCTATACACTGTTTCACAGTTTTTCTGTCTGTAACAGCCTGAGTCCCAGGAAAATCCATCACAATGAGAAGACCCAGGCTGACACCCACCCACCCATCTGCAAAGCAGGCTGAACTGCAGTCTCGTACATCTTTGCATGCAGAAATCATTCAAATGGAAACAGTTCAAGACCTAGCAGAACTCATTTCACACAGTAGTCTTGTTCCAAGATCAAAGTCAGTTCCCAGCAAATAAATGTCCTGTGTTTAACTACTGTAACACACCTCCTCCAAATCATCTCAGATCCAGATCATTGCTCTGCCCGCACAGACACATTTATGTTCTGCTCCACCTACGCATGTTCACCTGGACCCATGCCCAGGAGACACGAATGACCCTCCCCCTCCTCAATTTAGCATCTTTTTACCAGAAGTCCTCTTGTCCTCTGGTTCCTTTTCCCCTTTACTTGAACAGCACCACGGCACACATTTGGAGACTTCAACAGTTGTTTTATCATCAAATGAAAAGACAGCACCAAGAGAGAGCTGCTGACTGGATTTGTTCCACCAGCTGACACAGACCACCACAGACAGGCACTTTAAAGACAGCATGTCACTGTCAGATGAGACTTGCCAGTGTTTGAAAACATCTCAGTCTCCAGGGGCCTGTAAAAGCTCTGATGCTGTACCACAGTCTAGATTCTTTTTGACCTGTGTTGAGCCCATTATATCGGTAATGTTGACAGCACTGGACAAAACCAGTAGGTAGCAAAAAGAAGTCCAAAACATTTTTTCTTTTCCTCCTGAGCTGTCCCTACGATCTGGGAGCTTAGTGCGTTATTGTATTAAATCCTAAGCAAAATCACTACCAGATTTCCACAACAATTTGCAAATATTAAGGATCCAGTTTGACGGTAACTGCCAAACGAAATTCAGTTCACAGGTGATAAAAAGAAGGCTCTGCTGCTACAGTTTGGGGTAAAATAGAGCACACTGTACTCAGTCATGAGTGTTTGGATGCTACCTGTCAATGCAAGCAGTCCATCATTCACAGGAACATTACACTCAGCTTAATGACTTGATGAGGATCCATGCAATCAAATCCACGCAGTGGTAGATTCAACTACACCCATCCATGGAAGAGCACTAGGAACCAGACAGTGACAGGGGGAGAAGGCGGCCAGGCATTCTCAGGAGAAAACAGCAACAGTAAAAGCCAATGGATCAGGATGAATTTTTCACATCAGTTCCCAGAACAACAGACAAGAAATAGAAATTCTACGCAGCATAGTTTATAACTGCATTATCCACTGACTGCATGCAATATGTCTTTATATACCAAATAGCTAACAAGATTAAGGAAATGCAATCTACATAGCTGATAAATAACCCAGCTAGAATCCACTTTCAAAGACAATCAGGCACTGGCTTTATTATAAATTAAGAAAAATTGCAAACACCCAGAAGAAGTATGCGGGACATAGAGGAATCACTTAGCATTCGAGGCAGAAGATCAGAGAAAGAACAGAATGTGAAAGCAAAGAAGAATGCCAGAGAAGGAGGAGAAAAAATAAATTAATTGGTGGGAAATATGGGAAGCTAGGGAATGAAGTGGGAAGGCTCAGTAGCCTGCATGCTCTCGTTCTTTTTGTAACCAAATCTGGAAGCATTTTCAAACATGGATGCAGCCTTAGGGTCTTACTATGGCATATAAATGTACACATTTTTCCAAGCCATTTCATGAGTTTCTTATCTGACCTCTCAGCATGGCAATTAAAATCTGCCCACACTACTGCTTTTTCACAGCCCTGCCTCCTGTTTGCTTTGCTTGCAGGGTACAGCATCATTAGATATAAGAATCATCATCCACTGGGCTACCTAATGATGTTCGTTTCAGTGCATTTGAGAGTATCTGGAAGATCTCTTCTATAGCCTCAGCAAGAGACTGGACAGCCCAGAGGATGTGTGATCTCAGATGGCGCAGTGCAGAATTTTAAAGGGAAAAAAGCAAAACAAGAAACAGGATACATGAACACCAGATGTCAGCTCAGTTCACTAAAAAAGGTCACTATCACAGATAATGTCAGCTGACTATATCACATATGGATACAAACTATTATGCCAACTACCTTCCTGCAGGTTACAGATGGGGATAAAGGGCTTCCTGCAGGCCCTAAGATTCCCCCAGAACCTGGTAATTGGAGTCTTTGGGGAACTGAGTTCAGACACAGCAAACCCAACCACAGATCCAATTCAGGAAGACCACAACAGAAATAGAAAAAGTCTGGCTGAAAAGGATAAAAGTAAAAAATAAAACCTGAACACCCATAAAAAGGTGGTGAAGGTAGTCTAACAATATCCCAGTACCAGGAACTTTCTGGCATTTTTTTTTTCCCCACTGTGATTAATGTAACTAAAAAAGAGAAGAAACACGAGCATAAGAGAATGTGTCTAATAGAATTCCATCAGTAAGTGCAATCCAGCTCCTACAGCAGGAAATAATGGACCTGAAAAGCATTTCTTCCCTATGAATTTCAGTTTCATGGCACATTGACAGACATGGTCCAAGTACAGGACACTGTAATTGCATTTTATTTGGATAAGCCAAATAAATCGAGTTGCAACCTGTGCTGAGTCCCACTGAAGCCTATGTGTGAGACTAGGGCAACTACAAAAACCTGTTGATCCTACAGAAATGATGGACCCAGTGAAGATTAAAAAGCCAGAGGCAAGAATGTTCCCCTGAAGTAAGTCAGCACAAGAAGCAGCAGACTTGCCAAGAAGGGAGGCACTCAACCTCAAGAGAAAATCTCTTACGTTATTTGACATTATCATCTACTGCAAGTATCATTTTATGTTCAGGAAGCACTTCAGAGACATACTGCCCTAAAACACATATGAGGGCTTTGCATTTCACACAGTCCAGCAGCTCTCAGGTGATATATACAGGTATATATAGCTTCAGTTTTTCTAAGGCACAGAAACTAGATGATAGCTTCCTTTCCCTTCCAACAGGATTTTCTCCGCCCTCTGAACATGCTCATCTTCCCTCCTCTCTCTTTACTAGAGGGGCTTTTCGTATACAAAAACATGCTTAAGGATAGGCTTGTCCTTAAATGTTGAATTGCTTTTCTGACTGTAAGGCATTAAACATTTGATGGAGAAGATCCAAAGCATCTCCCAGCTCAGGGGAGCTGCTCCAACTCAGGACAATGAACAGGCATGGCCCACCTTTCCAGCTTCCTGTGTTGTCTCTACTCTAGTTCTTAAAAAAGGAGAGATATATCTCCTCCAGCAAGCAGAGATGAGCCAGGATCTATTACGATTACTATATAAAAGAAAAGTGGTGAACATTTCTTTTTCTCCCTTGAAGCTTTGTAACTGTCTTCGAAAAAAAAAAAAAAAAAAAAAAAGAATAAAAAAAAGAAAAAGGATGCAAATATACTTCTGGATTTGGTGCCTGCCTTTAGAAAGATGTTTGTTTTCCAGCAAAATCTGCTCTACTTCAAAACCACTCTAAATAAAAGTAATAGATGAGAAATTTGTCATAAATATATTTAATGTATGTGCTTATATCACTTTGCTCCACTGGGAAACAAACAAGCACCACATCAGCACAAAAGCATATCATTTAGTACCATGCTTATTATGGACTGTATAGTATATACAGCAGAACTGAACTAGAGGTGAAGTCAACAATCTGAAGCTAATAAAACAATAAATAATAATAATAAATAAAAGCTGTCAGAGAGGAGAAAGACCCATCATCTCCACCAGTACGTCCATTTTTGCAAGCACAGGACCGCTCCCTGCAATTTCTGACCTAGAGAGTTTTAAATATCTCAAACAATAGCATTCCCAGCACTTCCCTTGAGAAGCTCAATTCATTTCACTGCCAAGGAGCTTTGCCCCAAGTGTCATTGTGAATTTTCTTTTGCTCGGTTGTCACTATGTTCTCAAAACAATCCCCCACTGGGTGAATCAGAAGTCAGCCAGAGGAAGAGGAATTTAGAAAACCTTGTCCAGGGAGCTCCTTGCACTTGATGTAGCAAGCTATGAAATGTGACTGTATGGATTTCTGCAACGTCCAATATCTTAAGAATGTCTTGAAGACAAAAAGTGTAACAAAGGTCACAATGCTTTTGGGCTAATATTTAAGCTGTTCTTCTAGAAAGTATCTACCAACCCCCTGGGGACACCCACAGAAGGACTGGAAACAACAGGAGCAAGAAGTGGCAGACAGCAGGATGCAGGACATGGCATGCAAGTGGCACTATGGCATCAAGGGGACTGTTGCCACCTGGGACTGACAGCCCCAGACACTGGATGTATTTCTGGCTGGCTGTGGGTTATGGCTAAATGCAAGTAACAGAGTCACAGCTGGAAGTATAGGGGGACTCGTTGGCAATCATTGGCACATCTGCTTCACAGGTTATGATGTTACCATCTCAAACTGCTGTATTTTCCCCCTCTTTGGAGAAGCCAGAGACATCCCAGTATGGTATCTGCCAGAGTGCCTTAGAACCATTCATAAACACTTTATGCACTTACCTGGAAGAGGAGAAAATAACACACAAAGATAGGCATGTTACAGCAGACAAAGCTCCCACCAGGCAGCTGCACTACCTTTACTCAGCCCCCTACCTCCCTGTCACGCTGTAGGCTGGGAAGGACCCTTCGAGCTTTGGCTGCAAGGGTGGCAGCCTCGACAGCACCACCCTTTCTGGGCTCTGCACAAGGCAGTCACACTGAATATTCAGCGACTTATCTTCTCCCCTGAGGCTTTTGCTCTCCATGGTTCACCGCTGATGCAAGCGGCAGTCGAAGAAGAAATGACAGGTGCCTGACATTCACCTCTTCCTTCTGCTGCTCCCTCTTCCTTCCAGTGCATTCTATTTTATCTGCTACCATTCACCATTTCCTCTCCCTGTATCTACACCTGGTTCACAGTCAGATTTCATCCCTTCCCAACACTACTCTTTTTGAGCAAATCACGTTCGGACGTAACTTCTAGCTCAATTTCCTTATATGCTTTGAGTCTGGCATTCCTCTCTCAGCTGCCAGCACCCAACAACCTGTCCCTAACTGCGACCGGCAGCCCTCTGTGATAAGGCACTGTTCCTCTTTTCCAATCTTTTCAGGCCATTTAAGCAAAAGAGCCTTTTCCAAAGCCGGCTCCTCGGCCGACTAAGCCCTTGCAGCCACTGAACAGCTGACTAGAAAGGAGTCCCTAAAAACATTTTTCATTTCTCCAAATCTAATTGTCAGCTACTCAGATCTGTTCCCCACTCTTTCTCTCTGGATCTAGATTTCCAGCACAGACAGAATGCAGATGGTGGGAAATTAATCCAACACTTAAAAGTTTTCTTCTAGGTAATATTATGTCTCATGCTGCCAGCCACAGAAGTGTTACAGCAACAGTTCCTCATGCCAGGAAAAAACATGGCCTAGCTCTCATTTCTCCTCCCTGCCATCATACACGCACACACGCCGCAGGGCTGGAAATGAGTTAATCAGATGATGCTCCATAAAGCATGCCAGTTTCTGTATAAACAATATTAAATATGATAATTTCCTCCCTTCTTCTTTTTGAGCTGTTGCATTCACATTCCCTCTCAGTCACATCAACTTTGGAAGGGAAAACAACTGCAAGAAATCTTGGATCATGTAGTTATGCTAATTTACTGAAAAAATCTATAAAAGTCTAAGAATACTCATGGATGTAGGAGCCCTGCAAATAATGTAGTTCATTTTCCTTTCCCACATGTCCTACTCTTTGTTGATCAGTAAAAAGTGACCTGCTGCCAAACTCTTTCTGAAAACCAGTGCCGATCATATCTCTTACATGTATAAAAGATTTGGGAATAAGTTCAGTAAGTTCACTCTCCTGTTATTTGTGAAGCTCTTATTATTCATGAAAATGTTCACAAATCCCCAAAGCCTCATGCATTTTAGCACAGATCAAGTGTCTGAAGATTAGTTCTGGAAAGTGCATAATTCACTTTCTATTTTTTTAGAGTTTTTGCCATCCACTCATACCACACAGATCACAGCATGCTTCTTAGGCAGCAAGTGCCACAGCACAAAGCTAAGGAGTTGCAAAATGCTCTGAGAAAGCAAAGAAACAGTCAAAGCTAAAAGGCCTAGAAACAGCCAAAGGTCTGAGAAAAGAAGTTAGTATTATTTGGAAAAGAAAATCTAGTGACAAAACATTTGCTGAATAGGGAGCATATCCATTTTGTAATAAACTTTAGACCACTAAGTCTGCCAGTGTAAGTCAGTGTACCTGTGTCAACAGTATTGTGAATTATGCCAGATGAAGGGCTGAACCTTCCACTGCATTTTCAGCTTCACTGAGAATCTCCACCTACAGTGATATTCAGTGTAAATGTGCTGTTGCTCACGTTTCTCTGGATGCCAAGGCCAAGCAAAAAGCTGGATTGAAGGTCCTGAGGGCTCTGCAAACCTTTGAGGGCTTTGGGATACTCCCCCTCTTCAACACTGGTTACTAACAGAACTCAGATTTTGCTTTTGAACAAGGTATGGAGAAGAGCCTGCTCTCATTCCCACATCTGTTCCCCTACAGCACAAAGGCAATGCTATCATGCTGCTGAGACGAACCTCAGTGATTACAGCGATGAACCTCACGAACCTCAACTCTGATGATAAACTAGAATTTCAGTGAGATTAATACCCATCTTCACTGAGTATAGCAAAACCAAGCTAGCAATGTGGTCTTCCACACTTCCAGAGCTGCCTGCTGGGCTGGAAATAAGATGGGAAGGAAAACTTGGAACTCACAAAAGCACAAATAGGCAAAATCTTCCTAAATGCTTTGTCTGATATGGGCCAGAATCTTCAAATACTGAAAAGAACAACCACATTGAAGTCATGATGGTTTGGGATTAAATCCCTTTGTCACTTCCAGTTGAGCACTCTGCTTATGCCTAGTGGCAGACATGAAAACACTTCAGAAGTTTGTGCTTCTTCTGTTGCTTATCTGTACTCTTTTACAGGACCAGATAGCCAAGGAAACATGGCTGCTTGAAACTGAGACCTCCAGGTCCCATATGACCTTGACCCACAGCTATAGTAATTCACAGAAGCACACAAAAATGATCCTCCAAGCTGTCTTATCCATTTGTATAACTCACGTCTCCTTCTGTTTGCCATAGAGAGAGATTTTTTCTTGGGCTTTAATAGACTTGTGCTGCAGGATCCTGTTCTGCCTAATGCCTACTGATGAAAGAAGTGTTGATGGAGAACTGCTCTTCAGGAAGCATCAGACAGACACACAATGTCAATCACATGGGAATCATTCAGACACTATGGAGCCATTGTGACTGCATTATTGCAAGTCAGCTCTCTATTATCTTGGATAATAGGCAGGGAAGATAACAGGGATGCTCTACAGGACAAGGAAAAAATGGATAATTTGAGTAAGTGGATCATCCTAGGGACTGTGGGGCCAGCACAGTCCAGTGCCTCCATAAAAAACTAACTGAGTCCAAGTGAGTTTATTAACTAGGTTGCAGAACCAGGTGTGCTACTGCATCTAGTATCTAGTGATTGCATGCAATCATCTGGCTGTCAGAGGTGCCCACACAGCAGAGTGATTACACAAGCCACTGTCTTTCACTGTGTCCTTAGCTCACCATTCTTGCCCTACCCTGTGAGGAAGAACCTTCCCCTGTACGAGACTAAATGGGGGAAATTAATTCCAGGTTATCAAGCTTGGGAGGAACTAAATAAGTAAATGAAAATACACAAGGCAACTGTAGGTAGCGGACTCCCCACTGTTGCTGCTACTACCCTCTAAGATCTTTCTGCTTGTCCTCACCGTCCTGTTCAGGCAGTGTACATGTGCACCACAGATGCTCTTCTCTGGTCTTGCTACACCAAGGCCAGGATGCAGCAGGCAGAAATTCCTTACTAGTTTTTAGGGGAAGAAGAGGTGGGAGATGAAATGCCATTTGCCTGGCAAAGTTCATAGCTATGGCACAACCTACAGCGGTTCAGTCCAGTCAGCCTCTACTGCACTGAGAAAGGAAACAGTTAAAAGAAACAGAAAGGCAAACTGCACTGTGCATGGAGTGAACGCAGCATCCCTGCCCCTTGTAAAAGCTTCCATACTCTGGCCTGAAATAACAGCAGCTGTTCAGTTTTTACTCTCCTGATTGGCAGAAATGTCTCTCCCAGTCTAGTTAATGCAGGTTCAGCAAAGAACCCAGCTGTTTCACCTCAGCCTCCTAGAGCTGAAGAAGAAACTCCATCCCACAGGGACATGCTGGGATCTGAGGACGGAGAATGTAGTCCTTATTCTAACAGCTGGTTTGGCTGTTGCAATTAGCTTTTTAGATCCTTCTGGAGGCTTACAGCAACAGCTGCAATAGTTTCCCAGATCAGTGGGTCTTGCCTGCGTATGGGGAGAATGAGAAGCAAATGATCAAAGTCAAGGGAATGCTTTTAGAAGCCTTGAAACATGGGCTGGCTCTGTTGTACTCTCTCTCCACTGATACACAGCATCACACTATCTGCTGCACATGGTATCCAGCGTGCTGACTTCTCACAGCCGCTCTCACACTCCACATCTATGTGCATTATCACACACGCCATCTCCCCGCTACCTCTGAAGACAGGCTCAAATGTACCAGGCTGGTTATCACCACCTCACTACTCCACACAAAGTGTGCGAGGTCACATAGCCCTTCTGTGCTAACACCCTCTTGCTTCCCCTGCAACGCGTGCACAGTGCTACAAACTCTCCCTTCGCTATCACAGCTCTTACCACCTCACACAGTTCTGTGCATAGTTAACTCAGGTGCTTTCCATTACCACTCCCTCAGTAAAAAAAAAAAAAAAAAAAGCAGCTGTCTATGATGCCACCGTTCCTCTGCCTCTCCAGGGCATCCTATAATAGCATTTCATTATTTTACTCACAGACATCACGGCACAGCATACAAGGCAACCGGTGAAGAAGGAGCACACTGCAGTGCTGGCACACAATCCATGCACAGTTTATCTTTCTGCAAGTCTTCCCTCCTCCATATATGACATAAAATGCATATTCCTCCATCATATAGTCCTCACATAAGTGAAATTACCTCTGTGTACTGTGAAATGTCTACCTCAGTAAGAACTAAAGAATCAGGGCCAATTTTTTGTAAGATGATCCATTACCTGATTGCCTTACTCACTTTTCTTTTCAGCTGTCATGAAAGACTAGCTGAACAGACTGAAGTGACAAGAGTTACAAAACAGGAGCCAGAAGAGGTTTTTTAAAAATACAGATCATTTCAGAATAATCTCTGTTTTTGCAGGGGAACCTATGAGCTCACTGGCTAAAGGAATTCACAGAAAGGCTACAATCCCCCAGCAGTAGTCAATCTAAAATTAATTTGACAGGTCTCATATAAACCAATTCCCAAATGCCCAAAAGGCACACCATCTGCAACCACAGTCAGATTTCACTCACCTCCCTGGCCAACAGTCCCAAGAAAGACCAAGAAGCCAGATACTGGTCTCAGCTCCTGGTGGTGAGGCTTCCAGTGTGTCCACATGGCAGTGGCAAGCACTACTACAGTGAAGGTTGTCTATGTGAAGTATACTTTACTTGGAGAAGGATTCATGGAAGCATGTCTGATAGCAGGTGTCTTTCCCAAGCACATCTGCCCAGACCGTCTCTGAGGAGTCTGAGGTGCTAAGATTGAAGGAGACCAGGATCTCTGGGCCCACAGAAAGAGATGGGGAAGTTATTCATAGGCTGCAATGTTCATTGTAGTTGCTGGAAAAGGATTCACAGATTCCCACTCCATGCTCTCCCTTACCTCTCCCCTCCACTGACTACAGTAATGAGCTCCGGGGGGACTTCTACGCTTGCCTTTGAAGTAGCATGTTTCTCTGAACACATTATGAATTTCATTTCGTGTTTTGTTTGTTTTCTGGTTGCTCTGCCTGCCTTTCTGTTGAGGGGGTTGACAGCTGTTAGTGGGGCCACTACCACAACTCAGGAACACAGAACATGGAAAAACAAACAAACCAACCCTAAACCCCAAACCATGAACACCTTTGAAGGAAGAATGCGTATTCCCCATGGAGAGCGCTCCTCCCTCCCACCCAGGCCCTACCAAAGCCACCATGTGCAGCTGAAGCAGCTGAGAAAAAACTGAAAGACAGACAGGCAGTACAATTTAGCTAAGGAAGAAAGAAGTTATGCTGGAGAACTTGGTCAGGCACGCTGGGACCTCAGTCATCCTTAAGTCAAGGCTGTTCCTTAGACGAGAAAAGAGACGTGAGCTTTCTTAAAGGACAAGTTAATTCTTTACCAGCTAACTGCCTAAGGAGTAGAGGACCCAAACCCTCCTTCCTTAAGAGATCATAGAACAAAGGCCCCAGGGAAAGGATGGTCAGTTGGGCACATCCCTTCCCTTCCAAACCATACTTGCAGACCTTTAAGCACAACAGGTAGTACAGAAACCAGAAGACTAACTGTACTAACAACTGAAGGTGTTGCCTCCAGACCCTAATTCAGTAAGGGGAAAGAGTAAGCCATTTTGATTTCTCCTTAGTTTTACCTGTACCTAAAATAGAAATGGAACATGGGTACAGCAGAGATAGCACAGCTTTTCTTTATTTCCCCTCACCTGAAAATACAAAATCCCTCCCTGCCTTTCTTTAGAAGCTTGGAGGCTCTGTGCTCCTTCTTCCTTCATTTTAATGAGGCTATGCATGTTGTTACCTTTGAGTTTTGTTTGGTTTTGTTTGTTTGCTTGCTTATTTGTTTCAGCTACAGATACAGGCAAAATACCATTGACAACAATGGATCCTTTTGGACTCAATTCCCATCCCTTTTAGAGAGCATTTTTTTTTCTACCTTGTCTTCCTTCACCAGACATCTGCATCCAACCCTGCCCTGTTCTCTTATCCCCCCCCTCCCCTCTAGTTTAACACTGAATCCCCATCTTTTGTACCTGTGCTTCCCACAGCTTCTTTTCTCCCTCCTTCCCTTCATCATTGCAACCCAAGGAGCTGGACAGGGAGAGAGAGACTCAGATCTTACTGGGGCCACTGGAGTGAAACACTAGCAGCTGTGGGGACTGAAATCACGCTGAGCAAGGTGCAGGAACGATTATAGGAACTGCAGTCTCTTGAAAGGCATTAGAGGGGAAGTGTCTGTGACAGCACCAGAGAGTAGTGTTGCTCATTGGTGAGACAAAGGAAATGACTTAGGAGAAACAGGGTGCCCTGGCCTGCCTGCCTGCTGTCTCCTCTTTTCTGACTCTTCTCCCCTTGGAACTCGCCAGAGAAGTAGGAGCAGCAGCAAAAAGAGTCTCCAGGGTGTGCAGAGCTCCACAGAGCTGGGAGCCAGCACTGAAACCCAGAGGAAGAGAGAAGGGGCAGCTGCCCCAGCCCTTGCTGCCACTGTTTTCTTATCCAGAAAAGGAGAGGGCAGAAGAAGGGAATCCATGAAGCTGCTGCTCCCAGTGACACACCTCACCACCATGGTGAACCTCACTGTTAAAAACTTCTGCTTTGCAAAATGTCTTTTATAATAATTAACAGTATATTACAGTATATATAATTAACAGTAGAGCAATGTCCACCCAAGCGTTTTCAATCAGGGGCGTGGCTGGATGATTCATTCTCTTAAAAATGGGAAAACAAACAAACCTCTTTCTGATTTCCAGAAGCGCTTGAAAGCACGAAAGCAAGGTTTTACTTGGATCTCCAGCCACAAAGAGTGTCAGAATATACTGATATATTCTAAGCCTTATTTTCAAAGGATAACATTAAGCACCAAACTTCCCAAATGACATGCAGGCAGAGCAGAGGAGCAGTATAAAAATACACATGTGTAAAAGCAGATCCCTGAAGCCATGCAGCACAATGATAAAATAAGAGGTTTTCTGAGCACCCACCACCTTTCACTAAAATCACTGGATAAAGCAGTCAGGATCTACCCTCATTATAAATAGTAGTAAAATCATTTGAGTAGCGATTTGATAGCAAAGGAGGTCATCAAGGTGATAATTAATTGCCTTTTACTGCAAAACCCATGAGCTGTGACGCTTTCTGCCTGCATCCCAGAAGCAGGTGTGAATGTCCTACCTTCTACAGAGTGCCATTGAACCTCCTTTTAACTGCCCTGAAAACAGGGTGCCTGAGAAGCTGGAAGAATTTTGATAACAGGTCAGACGCACAGGTCGGCATTGCCTGCTGGCCTGTCACCGAGGAAGAAAGCCCAGCCATCCCTGTCCATTATATGGAGAGAAAAGTCTGTGCTATTCCTCTTGGGGTCATAAAATCAAAACTCCCTGGTGTTCCTTGAAAATCTGTAGTCCTCTTGCAGAATGGTGTGAGTTATCATTTGATATTTATCTTGTAGTAGTTCCTAGAGGTCTCAAATCAAGATAGGGACCCTGCTGTGCTAGCTGCTCTACAAACATAAAGCTAGACTCGGTGCTTGTCCCTCAGAGCATAATTTTTGTCTTGACAGGCTATATATTTCTGCTCAGACACAGGACTATTTCTTACTGGCCTAGAACATCTAATCATCAGGGGACTTAACTGGAAGCAGATTTAGGATCAAATATTAAGTAGGTACACAGTTTTAAATGGTGAGCTTTAGGAATCTCAAAGCTATTTGTCAGGCTAAATAAATACTAACCTTTTCACCGCAGAATCACTCCCCCCCCAAAAACGTAGCTCAGATTATTTGGGGCAATTTACACCTCTGGCAATGTAAGAAAGATGGTTGTGGATATCTCTTTCTAAAGGCAGCAGTCTTAGCAATCTGTTCTGTGCTGTTGAAGCTTCCTGACCCTTGATGCCATGGAGGTGCTAGGTACAGTACCAAAACAAAGGCAGAACTGCCCGTGCTGAAAAGCTTAAGCACTAACTGCACCTGAACGGTGCTGAATCTAAAATAAAATAAAATATTCTAAAAACGTGGTACGTTTCAAAGGTTTCACTGGTTACATAGGCTCATCAGAAAGCTAGGCAGGCAGCACCGGAAATCCCACAAGCTAACCTGTCCTCTTGAGACTTTCAGCCCAATTTTGCAAAATCGAGAGGTTTGGATTAGATTTGAATAATTAATCCAAATTTGTCGGTGCTTCATAGATGAATCAAACCTCCAACCCTTTTAAGGTTCGCCCTCAGTGCTAATAACCCTCTTTACTAAGCATTAGCATAGAGTAGAACAGTTTAATGATATAAGAAAATGCAAAAATTAGATTTATGCTGTCAAAACTTTTGTAACTGAAAATATTGTGGATTTTAATCAGTTGGATTCTTTCCAAAATGAAATATGAAGATTTAAATATATCTCAAGTAGGTTACAAAAATCCTTTGTGATTCCCACTAATATATTACCAAGGGTCTCTCTACAGAAGGAAGATTACAGTGTCACATGGGTGGGGACATAGTTGACTTCCTAAAATAAATAAACTGTCTCCTTTACATGCTGCAGAACTAGTCAATTT
Source organism: Microhierax caerulescens (assembly GCA_035590215.1). Taxonomy (NCBI): domain Eukaryota; kingdom Metazoa; phylum Chordata; class Aves; order Falconiformes; family Falconidae; genus Microhierax; species Microhierax caerulescens. The sequence continues at coordinate 5,243,430 of JAVJGJ010000057.1, read as the reverse complement.
GGCTTAAGCTAGAGTAAAAATGTCTTGACACTGCAAGCAAGAAAGAGCTGACAGCTAGCAAAATCAGCAAGAAGAGATCAGTGCTGCACTCATCTGGGGGTACCTGGCTATGCAATGTACATGCTGCTTTATGGTGCGTAGCCTAACACTGACAATAAAGAAGAGAAACCAGCTGAGCCACCCCAATGGGGTGCAAAAGCGGTGCAAACACAAAAGACAGGAACAACCATCTTGAGGTGACTGGAGCTAGTCATGGCTATGGGGCTCTGCTGGTCAGAATGGGTTGCAGATTTGTCAACTGGAGAATGGAACAGGCACCGGGGCAGAGACAGTCTGGGCTGAAGTAGCTTTGTGAGAGGGAACAAAAGTACCATGGAAACAGAATCATGAAAAAGAAAGATAATCTGCAAAGGGCAAGGAAGGCATGGAAGAGAGGATCACTTTGCACAAGGGTAGACTGATCACAAGGAAAGAGGTAAGTCAGATACAAACTGCTTAGGTCCCATGAACATCAAAGTGACTGATAGGTGTCATATAATTCTCAATAATTTGGTGGATATTGAATGTTAGTGCTATAACATTTCTCAGGAGGTTCATAAGGTTCAAAGATATGTTAATATTTGCCCCTTGGCTGTGATTCCCAATCCCAGAACAATCTAAAAGACAGTGTGAATATTCTGCAGGTACAGACACCCTAAGCATTTCATTTAAATCTGTTTTCAAAAAAGATATGACTCCCCAGTGAAGAAAATATCAGACAGACGTTCAATAATAACACGAACGTCACCACTGCAACCCTTACTTGAGCTACTGTAGCATACACACACAAAGCTGAACAGGCGCAGTGGAAGCAGTCAAGCCTTCAACATTCGCCTACAGAATCGTCATCCCCAAACAGTCAAAAATAATGAGCTAAGCCTAAAAAAATAATCCCAAGGCTGGTTTAAAGACCATGAGATTTGAACACATACATGGTGGCTTTCTAATTTGAAATTTAGGTTTTGAGCCTTTATGAGTCATGCTTTGAAGTTATTTTTCACAACTACAAAAAGAAAAAGAGTATTTTCCATTCAAACATAAGAAACCTGTGATTATACCGTAATCACAGGACTTCTAAGGCGGGACATTGAAAAATATCAGTTATTGTGAAAATTGGAAATTTATGAAATGCAGCAAAAGTATACTTAATACGTTGTATAAATAACACTTCTAAAGGTGCTGCTTTATGGTATTGGATGAACTGTGCAAGGCATAACATTCTCAGCAGTCACACTGGTTTGTAAACTGCAGAGAAAAAGACAAGGACTTATGTTTCTCTTTGGACTTATCAGAAGGTGTCATACGACCTTTGGATGAAACAATCAAGGTCATCTAGTCAGCTCCTTAAACCGCATTCCCTAATTTAGTTTTTGTACCTTGCATATGACCTCTTCAAATGAGTCAGAAGGAGCATTTTTCTCCAGCGTAGCTGAAACATAGCCCCTGTGCCTTTCCTGAGCTAGTGAGAGTAAACATCCAGTTAACTATTAAATAGTCGATTCGCAATGTTCACCTGAGTCACATAGCACAGCTTGTGTCTCCCAACTGGTGAACTAAAATACCTGAAATACCACTTCTTTTGAAATCTATTTCCTTGTGCAAGTAAATATTTTTACATTAATCAAAACCTGACAGTAGCATGCAAACAGTTTACTTTAATCACCTGAATGCGCAGCAGTAGTAAAGAACATGGGAACTGATGTGAAACCTCGACTTCTGCTCAGGAGAATTTTAGTTGCTTGCTTACAACTCTGTCATCTCAGGATGTGAACTCTACACAACACAGCAAGCATTTGTTCTCACAAACCTATCGCCCCCATTTTATGGATGGAGACCTGAGGCAGGGAAAAATTAGCACACATGTGAATTACTGTATAAAAAAAACAACTGTGTGCATCAGGGATTTGCACACAGACCTTACAAAATTAAGCTGCTGCCCAGAATACCAGAGTAGCTTTCCATGCTATCAACTGTGAGCAGGTTTTTTATCTCTGCTTGAAAGGGTCTTGTATTTCCTTCAGATTACTAAATACCAGAGGACTGGTTTTAAAAAGTAAGACTACTGTAGTGGAATATAGAGCATGATCCCCAGGAGAATTCAGAACTTTGAAGACATGTTTGGTATTTGTACTTAAAGGGCTTGACAGCATCCTCTTAAACAAAAGCTGTAACTGCAGCTTCTGTTTCATGCTGTTTTCTCTCCTGTAGGAACTTGACATGAACGAAGGTGACTTGAGAGTTTACCTTGTAAGGCTTCTAAAACAAAGCCATGAAGGGCCTTGCTCACCCTTCCTGAAACAGTCCTGAGCAAGTTCCAGCAAAGAGCCATTCAGTATCAGTGAATATAGTAATTCTAGTACCCCAGGACCTAGTTGTTACTACAGGGAAGCTGAAAAAAACCCCCTTGTTTTGCACACAAGAGGCACAGCTTTTACTCTTCGTGAAGCTCATTTCTATTTACCTGGGCAATATATCCAGTTTCTTGTCTACAAGGACACAGGCACATCTGGAGGGATGGGATTAGGATATTGAGCCATCAGCTGTGAAACCACAGGCCCTTTCCAACTAAGCAAGTATTTGACGAGTGAGTATTCGGTTTGTTATTTTTTATTTATTTAATAGCTGGAGTAGATTCTTGCCTGCTCTGTGGTGTCAGCCACTAGTAAGTACCATCATTTATTCATGTATGTCTACAGTTCTGATGATTGGCATGTCCAAGGGACTGCAGAGACAGACTTTTCACTAGCCTCATGAACACACGCAGCTCTTTTAATAAAACGTAGAACACCTCAAAGAGCAGGCTTGATCAAATCCAGGAGACCTTTTCTGTATCTCTGGAGCTCCTAGGTGAGTAGAATCCAACCAACTACATTGTACCATGAAACAAAGAAAATCATCATCATCTCCAGCATAATGGTAAAAGATTTAGATGACAACCTCAGTATAGGAAGCACACATAAGCAACTGTCTTCCTGAAAGCAGAAAAGTACTTCTGTGGCCACCTTGCCTCCCCTCAATAACTGTTCCATCTGGAGATGGCTTGCAATTATTTTTATGGCTGATACATCAGTGCTTTAGGATCTGAAACTTGAGGCTGAGAATCAGCAGTTCACTAGAGCCATACTGGAACTGAACCACACGAGGACACAGTCTGTTGTTTCAGATCCTAAGCAAGTTCAGCTTTTCTCATTAGCCAAGACATGATGAATAGTCATCACTCATCTCCTCAAACACTGAACACTGTTGTAATTGTGATGAGCCAAAACAGTGTGCATGGGAATCTTCTGGAGAGAAACATATATTGGACTAATAACATAATTTAATCTCATCTGTCTTGTCTGCATAAAAAGAAAACAAATGATTTCCAGGACTTTGACCTTTAACACTGAAGGCACAAAAATTATGCAAGAATGAAGCCGTGTGCCACAAAGAAAAGCAAGAACAAGGAGCACATTTCTAATACTGCAGTGAACTCAAAGTAAAAGGTGTCTCTGAAACACCTCACAGTGCAACAAACTTCAAATTTTAGAAGACTGACAGCAAGCGAAGTGAAATAAAGGGACAAGTGCAACAGTTTCATGTCTGTCTGTCAGGGTTGGTCTGGCGTATGAGGAAGAAAGCGAATCACACAGGGTACATGCAGTTGTGTTATGGTTACAGCACTGCCCAGTGTATATTCTGGGACTGTAGCAAAACTCACCACCTTTGAAGCTCTGTTAATGCTGGCGTTGCAGAAGTAGTCAGCAGAGGGAGTGAAAGTGCAGAAACACCTTCCTCGGTAATTACATTGACTAGAGCAATGGGCATCGCAGCAAATAGTAAAACACCACAGAAGAGGTGTTGGCACAGTCTAACAAGGGTGTGGAGGAACCTTTTTTGGAGGAAAAAAGAAAACCAACAAAACTCTACTGTTAAACTGGAATTAAAAGAAAACTGAGAAATGCAAACAACCTAACCTGCTAGTGTCTCTTTAATGAGCAAATAGCGTGGGGGTTTTTGGTGTTGTTGTTTTTTTGTTTGTTTGTTTGTTTTTTTATTAAAACAAACAAACAAAAAAACCCAACCAACCAACCAAACCCTATTACAATCCACAACTAAGCCCATTTGTATAATGACATGATTTGGTCCTTGTTCCTTCTGCCCACTTTTGGGAGGTTTGCACACTGAGTCTCTGCAGGCTTGATTCTGTCCTGTGCTGAGCAAACAACACGAGGCCCTGGGCACATACAGGTATCAGTCCTAGAGTACTGAGCACCCAGCAGCATAATGATCTTCCCAAGGGCAAAGAGTAAACTTAATGGGGATGACTGGATAAGTTATTCGTGCTTTCCCCATCAAACTTTCAAAAAGTAATTTCCTCCTTAAGTCCAGGTGCTATGTCCACATACATGAGATTAGAGGGGCGGCCGGTACGCTGGCTGCAGCTACTTACAGCACGTTAACATTTAATTAGGAATGTTTGCTTTAATCATTTAAAGGATATTAAATGTAAATAGTGTAAGCGAATGGAGTTGGCTTTGTGTCTGAAACTGGTCACAGAGCTTTACAATACAGGCGCAGGAAGCAGCAGCAGGCAAGATGACAACTGTTCCCAAGGACAGACCAAGCCCCAGAGGCATGTTCTGGCTGCAGTCCTACAGGCTGGCGGGATGGAATAAGATGAAATTTAGGAAAGGAAGATGACAGACGACACTTACACAACCGACAAAACGATGGGATATGCACTTCAATAGTAAGGACAGCAGGGTCCTACCAGCCCACAGTCCTGCTGCGGTGCAAAGTTATGGGCTTCAGCAAGGTCTGTCCTAAAGGTCTGCTCTGCAGGAGCCACCTGAGCAAGTGTGGGTTTACTGTCTGCTTGGGTGGAAATCCTGCAGCGCTGCACATGAGTAGCATACTGCCTATCAAGCGTGCGGTCAGTCATTTGAGAAGATAGCTTGTTTTGGGGAGAGGGAAAAGAGCCCTCACAAATATGTTGCAAACCTCCTGCTATTGTAATTTCATAGCATATTGCCACTCCACTATCCGGCCATACAACACAGGTTGTGATGGCTTTCTAGGCACGCAATCAGACACGACAGTGATAATGGTAGCAGAAGATACATACAAAAAAATGCAGCGTGAATTCACTGCAACATGGAACATTTGATCTTTCAACTGGTCACGTACCAGCTGCTTTTAAAACTGCAGGTTTTAGAACATCAGCCATATTCTTAGTGTGACAATTGTTGTCTGGTCTACCTCAGTTAATATTTGGGTGAAATGATGAGCATGCACAATTACTCCCAGAAGTCCCAAAGACTCTGGCAACACCTCTGATGCTACCTGCATATGAAAGAACCATCAAGGGGGTGATCCATGCCACTTAGGCATTCAAGACTTGGCACGTGGTTTCCTCTGCAGAGTCTGTACTTCATTCAGACATCCTTTATTCACAGCTGTGCCCTAGAAAGCTAGTTCAAGACTTTACACATTTGAATCAGCCAAATGAAACACTGCTGCCCCAGGGATGAGGACTGGACCAGCGGGAAAAAGTATTTCTTTTCACAAACACGAGAAGAGAAAGGAGAGGGTTAGGCTGGGAGGCCAAGCGGTTGCCCAGCTTGCTGCCTCCGTTTCTTGCACATCACCATCACCTGCCCTAAATCCCAACCTTCCCTCAGCTGGCAGGTGAGTCACAGCAGCCATCCTATCCCGGTGGCCTACTGCCCCCCAGCAACTGCTTGCTTTGCCCAGGCCTGGAACCAGCTCTTACGTCTCTGCTGATTTTTCATATGCCTCCTTCCTGGTCTGCATTATAAATCACACAAGCACAGGCTGACGGTAGAAACGCACAGAGCATCCCCATAATGAAAGTGACCCATGCAACACTGCAAGAAGGAAGACAGATTAAATAACGAAGAAATGGGAGAGCAAAGATATGTAACAGGGAGGCTGTCGGAAATAGGTGAGCGCTGTACGGATAGCAGCATAGAGAGAGAACAGGGCACCCTCACACTTAATGAATATTTATTGCAAACTGCCGCCTATTATCTTTCAAAGAATTTTTATACAGTTCCCATGTCTTTCATCTGTTTCATGTTATGGTTTATCTAACTGTGGAAATTGCACGCGTCAGGTAAACGTTGATTTACATGCAAATTGCCTTTGCTAAACTCGCCTTTAAGTAAAATAAGATTCGGAAATAATTTTTTCTCATTAATTTGCAGTTTCAAAGAAACCCAAAAAACACAACAAATGCAAATAATCTAATTCATTTGTAAATATAAAACAATTTGTTGGGATTTAACTTTGCCATATTTTTTCTTCCTTCCATGTGCTTTAAATAAATTGCAGTGTTTACCAAAGACAAACACAAGAGAGATGCTGGTTTGTTCCAATTCAATACCTTCCCGTTCCTTTTCTTTTAAAGGGCTACTATCAAGATAAAAATCTCTGCAAGATTCACTCCTGGGGTAACTGCTGAATGATAGAGATTTATATCACACATTCAATTTGCCCCATAAATTTAAACCTAAATGTTACTTCCTTGGATGACACTTTAAATTATTAGAAGTGAATTTTAAAAACCGTAGGCCTAAATTTGCAAAAATGGCTAGTGATTTAGGGACTCAGTTTTTCAAGCCTCTTCCTAAAGGTGCTTTGAACTACAATTCAGGAGCATCTCAAGTATATTTTCTGCAACACCATGACTTTGCACTTTATTGGCTTGAACAATAATGCGATATTTTATAATATCTAATTCTTAAAAAAGTTATCCCTGCTTTGATGTGTGATGCTGGTTAAAGAACAGCCCTATTATGTCCGTATTTCACCATGTATTAACTAGAGATAATACAAAAGGATATACCTACTTGCTCTGGTTTTGTGAGCCAGTGGTTTAATATTTGCAAAGTTGTAAAATGTACCATTTCTTTCTTATTAGGTGCTCTCTCTGGTTTTTAGCACCAATACACTACTTTATTATTTGCGTTTTTGGACTAACGGTTTAAAAATATCTTCATGCCCACTAGAATGACTGATGATGACTAATGTGCCAGATTCAAGTCTTCCGTGAGATGTATGTAGAAGGTAATAAAAAAAAAACAACACATGGGTTTAGAGCTGCATATTGGGCTAAGATCCCCAAAAGATGGGATCAGTTTCCAGTTCTCCAAAGAGGTCTTTAAGCAACTGTGAGCAAGATAGTTTTCCCACAAACAGGGATGAAAACAATTTCTTCTTGCCATCCTTTGTCTTGCCTAGATATTTGCTTACAGGTGCTTTGGGTTGCTTACAGTCCTTCTCCTCTAGTCTCTTCTTAACTGTATGATGACATCCCATTAACTCTGCCACACTGATACTAACAACAAACTATTAGAAAAAATGTTTCTACTTTAAACCACAAAACATTCCTTTCCAGATTTAAGCTGATCAGGCTCTTTATGAGACATAATATGACTTGGAAGCTGCTCAACCGTTTCACCTTTATAATACACACGTTTAAATATGTTTCATTACTTGAAGAAATTTCTCCCCATTTTAATGGGCAATTTGTTGCATTTATTGTTCAATCCTCTAATGCAATCCCTGCTGGCATCACAAAAGTCATTCCTAACTTACATGTGAACTGCATAAAATGTCTTGATGTAATCTTATTTTACTGCAGACAGGTGTCCTCATTATTAAAACTATTACTACCACACTTGACACTATATTCACTGACAGTTTCTCAGCAGAGAGGCCAAGAGCTAAATAGACCATAAAGAACAAAACCTCCTTTCAGCCCAAAAGGTGATTCCTTTGTGCCAGTCTTCAGGGGTACAGAAGGAGCACCTCTCCTGTAAACAGGCAGAAAAATTTCATCGCCAGCACTGTCCATCCAGAAACAACAGTAAAATTCCGTGCCCAACAGAGTCAGAAATGAAGCAACTAATCCATAACCCTTGAAAGAAGAAGCAAAACTGGAGGCAGCTAGGGCTGCCTGGGGCCCTGAGCCCTTTTTATCTTGCAGGGCTGCTGCGAGGAGCCAGGAGAGGGAGCCCGTTAATTAGCAAAGCCCTTGGTGAGGCCCATAGCGAGCTGGTGGTGGGTGGCAATTTGCAGTACAACAGCAAGGAAGTAAACAAGGCAAAGCTATCTCTGCCTGCCTCCCTGGCAGGAAAGCAGTGGGGAGGGAATCAGTGTTTGCCACTGTAATATTTGCATGTAACAAAAAGAAACATTTACAATTAACGGAGAGAGAACTCCGTATGCAGGCTGTTGAACGGAGACCAAAAAAGCGTTGGTCTTTTGGAACTCCAGTTAAGGAAGCCTGAATTGTCTGGGCCTGCTACACAACTTCTCCCCAAGTCCGGGCTCCTTGAGCACCCTGCCACCCAAGAGAAGGGATAAAACAAGGGAGAAAAAAAAAATGCCCTTGTCAGATTGCAAAGCGAACATTACCAGGCAGTGAGTAGAGCACAGATGAAGAATGATTTCGAAAAAGATAATTGAACATGTTGTAATTTGCTCTCTTCTGTGTTTCAATTTTTATCTGCTTGTAGCTCATTTTCCCAGTCATGCAAGCAAGTGCGAAAGGGAGGGAGAATGCACATGGATGCGTGCGTGCAGAGTTAGCACGCATGCATGCAAATAAATTATTAACAATAATAAACACAGAAGCCTGGGTTTCTCTGTGAGGGATCTTCAGCCAGCAGCAGAGCTCAGGTTAGGGAAGATGCATCATGAGACAGCAGTTCACGCTGCTGGGGCGAGTGCTCTGCCATGAAGCTGCACTGATAAATCCCTCAGCTCCACTGGCCTCCTCCGTGCAGTCCATTGGAGATGGCGACCACAGCCCAGTTCCTGGGAAATCCCAGGCCAAGCAAAAGGAGTTTCTCAGCTCCAATGCAATCAAAGGCCTCGGTCTCACAGCTGAGACTCCGAGAAACAGGAGCCTTTTTGAAGTGTTAACACTACTCTTACGCTAATGAATATTTATGCTGCTGACACTTTAAAGGCAAGAGAAAGAACAAACCCATGTTCACAGCCCTTTAACCAACAGGACTGTGTTACGCAAATCAATCAAGGTGAAGTCAGCAATCAGTCACTCATTTACCTCTGCTGTCCCCGTTTGCTGCCAGCCTAATACTGAGTTATTCACAGCTGTCTTACATAGTGGGATTAAGATGGAGCATGGCATATTGGGGCCCCAAGTCACACAGGATCATGCCCTACTCAGAGTCACATCCCTTTGACAAATTTGGCTCCCTGCTTCCCAGGAAACAGCCACAGCAGATCTACGCTTTGAAAGGGGTAAACGGCTTTTTTCATTTACAAGAGCTACGCACGTGTAGCCAGCCTTCCGTGTTATGTGCCCGTAGCTTTGACCTTCTTGTGTCCACTGCTTCACATGTGCGCACCACAGAGAGAGAGAGAAAGAGTTCATGTGCTCTATACTCTGCGCTTCACCTCCTCTTTCCCAGTGTTTAGGGTAATGGCATTATGGCCCATGACAACTAATCAATTCCCATTACAGTCTCCAGAAGATTATCGTACCTGGAGAGAAGCAAGAAGATCAGTAAAGGCACGTTCTTGCAAATACCCACTGGACTTACTGAGCCTGGCTGCACTTGGGATCACATCAGGTTTCACTTAACCATAGGCCAGAGCACTTGTGATTTGCATGAGTAATTAGAACTGATAATAGAATGACTTGCTTAATTAAGTTTATCTCAAAAGGTGCCCCTTGAAGACTCATGAATCTGAAAATCCAGAGGCAATTTCTCTTCAAAATCTTTGTTGGATTGGAGTGCTTTCAGCTTGGATAACTGGATGCATGTGTTTGTGCATGTGTCTCTGCTGCCCAGATTAATCAAAGCAATGGAAGGGATGCACAAAGGTCTCCGGCCCGATGACGGACCAGGATTCCTCAGCGAACTCCAAAAGGGGCTCTTATAATTCCGAATGAAGAAGTGTTGGCAACAAGAAGTAATGGCTTTTCTGCCAAAAGCAAATGAGCATCTCTGTCTGGCAAGTTACAGCTCTGCTGAGCTTTGCTATATTTTTTATCTTTCACTTTTGCACAATTTTGGTTGAGTCCAACTCCAGTAGTCTGACGTGCTGCCAGACCAATTCCCAGTATTTTGCCTACCCAACAGATTTAGACGATACTTAACGATAGGGAACTCTGGTACCCCAATATGCTGGTAAATCTACCATGTCCATGACCACCAGAAGTATGTGTACTATGGAGAAGTTTAGGGGAAATCCCAGTACAGACAAGAATACTATTTTTTTCTACAGTAGGTTAGAGACCTGGAGACTTTTAGTGCTAAGAGCTTTTGGGTTTTTTTGAGTTTGTTTTCTCCATACTGGAGGCAACATCAAGATTTGATTTCATTCTAAGTCAGAACAAAGGCAAACAACTCTGACATTTCCTGTGAAATAAAATTTTAACACACGTGCAAACATTTGGTTTAGAGCATTGGAAACATTGCATTTAGATGAAATCGAGGCATTTTTACATTTTTTTGATTTGGAAATGATAAAACAACATTGTGAATGAACATTGCAACAGCAAAAGGCACATTCCAATGCAAAAAATTTGTCAGGAAAGTCAACGGCCTTTGCAAGCACCAGATGAAAGCACTTGCTGAAAGGGGAGATGGAACCAATTGCTGGGGCTCATGAACTGTTTTATTGGATGGGTGGAGGATCCAGCGACAGCGTGCGATCTCATAAACCAGGGAGCACTGTAACGTGTTCTTACAGGTGCAGGAGAGTTTTATGGTCACTCCCTGCTGTGATCTGAAAAGGCTATAGATGTTTACACAACAGGCTTTATCAAGGGTATTGATGGGGTGGGGGGACCTGCACATTTTACTCCTCTGTCAGCACCCAAAGGTGCCTTCTGCACGTACAGGAGGTGAGGCTGCGGGAAGAGCTAAAGTGCTGGCAGCAGAGCAGGGAATCTTGTCCCTGTTGAGCAAGGTGAGGTGCAGAGCCCAGACTGATCAATGCTGCCAGGTCTGTGCTGACTCTGCACAACCCAGTGAGGCACCAACCTGCCATCCTTCTCAGGTGAGGCTTGGCTGCTGCAAGAAAGGTCAGGACCAAGCAGTCCACTGCCTTGCTCAGAAAGGCTATTTAATGAGAGCCTGGGGCTTTTTTCTTCCATAAGAGTCCCAGGGCTAAGGCTGTGCCAAGGCCACAGAATGGCCAGGCAGCAGTTAAATATGGAGAGGCATCTGGAGAGGGGGAGGGTCATTCATAGATGAATTAAAATGAAGTGCCAAGAGAAAAAAAGGATGATGAAAAGGGAAAAAAGTCAACCAGATCAATCAAGGAAACAGGCATCTGGAAGAAGCAGTTATTGATCCAGCTGTTAAAGAAACCTTCTGAGCCAGATTACCCGGCAGCCACAGACTCCTCTCTCCCAGAGATACTTGCTGTGGTTAATCAGGAAAAGAGGCAACGTGAGACAAAGCAATGAAGTCCAGGTTTTCCAGGCTAAGGTTTTGTTCGCTTGGAAATCCTCAAGAGGATGAAACAGTTGGACCTCAAATGATATAGTCAGAGCAGAACAGAAGATACAAGATTTAAGGATCAATTATGTATCTGTGGAAATCTTACAAAGAAAAAAAAGAAGCAAGCCTTCTCTGCCTTCACACCTTCACTCATCTCTAGATTTTTGGGGAGTGGGAATTAGCAAGAGAAGGTTTTTACACTCTCTTAGTACCATACTGTGATCAGTATTAGAAAACTGTCAGGGGATGTTAAATTGCATTTTTTCTTCTCTTCAGCCTAATATAGTTGTTTCTGCCCCATTGCTTTTTGTTGTGGGTTTTGGGGTTTTTGTTTCTTTTTTTTTTTTTACTCTTTTTTTCTCTCACTTCTGGGAGCTCCAGACTCTCTTGAGTGCTCAAGTGTCACCTCCTTTTCTCTTCCAGATTTATTCCATTTGGGCACAGCAAGAAGATGCACCTGGTGTCAAGGAAGCAGTAGGTAGCGATTTGGATTTCTCATTGTTCTTTAAATGTCAAGCCTTGCACTTCTGAAGTTCTTTGGAAAATCTAATTTGTGCATCCTGAGTCGCTGTTAATTCTTTATATGATAAAGCACAGCTCCTGATTTCTAATATATGTTCAGCTTTGTCACAAGGCCATCTTTATAGGAATGGGCAGTAAGAGGAATGAATCAAGAAACGCCTTTACTCCAGTAAATGTAGAGCATCTAAGAGCAACAGGACTGTGACGCTACAAAAATAATGCATACATTTGAAGAGACTGATAATCATATCCTGCAACTGAGCACCCATCAGAACCTTAGATTACGAAACTTCACATTATTCCCTGCTAAGGGACATAATAGGGCCAAAAGCAAGGGATGGTGACTTTGTTTAATCAAAGTTCTCCTTAAATGCCACCACAAAACCCAAACTGAACTCAAAACTTGATCTTGCTTCCAGTTCAAAGACATGCTGGTTAAATAAATGCCTTTCTGTGTCTGTCACTGTCATGCTGTCACAGTATTTATTGATCCTGGTCAAGCTCACAGGAAGAAGTACCAGGATAATTTCTAAAAGAGTGGGGGTCGGAAGCAGCATGTATATAGTGTAATCTCCTAAGCAAGCCAGCTTTGAAAAACCTAAATACACAGATTCAAGAGGTCAGAGTTCAGATTCAAAACATACCCACTTTGGTGTTCTTAACCTAAGCTCTGAAGATTCTTGGAAGAAAAGTTTCAGGCCCTATATAACTTCAGGCAAGTTAGGAATACTGGTTTGATATGACAATGAATCAAAATACGTCTTTTCCACTTCTTTACTGCTTCCCATTTACACACAGTGGTCCCCTTCTGCTTTTCTATTTTAGCTCAGGAGCTGCTTGTTCTTCAGATCACTGTTGGGTGTTACAAGAAGGAAAAGGGTAAATAACATATGAATTTTGTCTGACTGAAGGGAACAAAAAATGCAAAAAAACCCAGCAGAAGCAAGATTGAAAAGATTACCAAAGTTAATTGGCATACTGGCCTGCTAGACTCTTACAGCCTCTTCTGTTCTGGTTATGAATTATTTCCCCATGTGCAGAGCTTATCACAATCCTCAAAATCACCTTTCCTCCAGTGATCTGAAAGGGATATGCCATCATCCCTTCTGTGTGCAGCACACAAGCACAGATGGAGCATTAGGCAGAACTGCTGTGAAAATATTCAGAATTACCTCAAATCTATCCACACCTCCTTTTCTCTCTTCCATCCCCACACCCAAGCCCACCTGTTCCTGCAGTACCTTCAATTTTATACACTAATCAAGCAGCTTTGGGAGCCTTGATATCTGCACCTTCTTACTCGCTCCTAAGCCCATTAGCCAACAATCTGTAGGTATTAATACACAGTCCATGTGCCTAGCTTGAAACTGCCAATGAGGACGATGAAATGTAAGGTGCATCTGAACTACAGCTTTAAAGAGATAACGGCAATTCTCCAACTGCATCATACATTTGCAGTGGTTCCCATTTATCATATGCATGTTCCCTTGAATATGGGAAGGCCTGGGCACATACGAAAGCAACACAAGAGCCAACATCAAAACACAGAGATGCCACCATGTGAAGCAATGTTATGGATGCCCCAGTTTTGCATAATGTATCTTGCAGCTATCCCAAAAACCACTTGTGTTACGGTGAACAGCACTGAAGAATGTTTCGTGGAGCTTTTTAATGTGGACCGATACATCCCTGCAGTCTTTTGAAAAAAAAAAAAAATCAAAAAAAATCTGGTACCAAGTGTTTTGGAGTATGCTTGTTTAATTCTCCATCCTCTGCTGGCACGTGTACTTACACTGCAAATGACAGGGGATGCTGTCAGCCAGGCATGATGCAAGGTGACAGAGTTCGGTACAGGATGAAGAACTGTAACAGAAGCAGGAGATGGATCTGCAGATCCAGGCAAGGCTCATCCTGGCTATTAAACAGTGATATGCTCAGGTCAAGAACAGCATGCGTTTGCAAGGCTTCTGGATGCATGTGTTCAAAGGAACAAAGTGGACAAACCTGGAATAGTAGGAAGCGATACAGGACAAAGTCAGCAGAGCTGGGCACGGAGAGCCCAGAGCTGGAAGAACAAGAGTGCAGCAAGGCATGAGTTTTTTCAACTCTACAACACTATGGAAAGCTTGTTTTTTCCTTATTGATGTAAACCTTGAACTACTTATTACAACTAAAATAAACATATAGGAAAACAGAAAACAAATAAAATAAATTTTTCAGTAAACACATCGTGTAGTGTCATTTTAGAGCAAGTAAGTGCTCTGAACACTACCCCTTAATGCTCTTTAAACAGCAGTTTAGGGAAAATACGATTAATATGCTTATGAAAATAAATGCGTCCTGCTGGTATAAATCTCCACTAACACTGTCAAGGTCAATAGACTTAACTTTATTTATACCAATGAAACACTGAGGAATGTGGCCCATGATCTCTGCCAGAAAGGGTTGTGCTTTACATTCTTTAGAGAACTGAAAATGGAAGACAGTAGCTAAGAAACAGCGAGGACTACAAAAGATGGAAGAATCGGAGGCTAGAGCAGAGAGGGCTGGGAGTGGAAGCTGCATTCTGGGAAAGACAACCAGCAGAAGTGGAACCCACAGAGTGAGGGAAAACAGGTCAGCAAGGAATGGAGGAGACAGCAAGTACCAGGTAAGTTGGACAGTAATGCAATAAGGGTTATTATGGGCTGAGACAGTCTGCAAAGATGGGCTACTACTACAGCAGATGATACAGACTTGGACCGAGATATCAGAAACAGAGGGAGAGAACACAGCTCTTCAGTGAAGATATGGTCAAGTAAGTGACCATCGCAGCAAATGAAGGACTCCATTGAAAACTGAAGGTCAAATGAGGACATGAGGCAAAGAAGCTGAGTGACAGAGGGGAAGGATGAAACTGGCAAAGATGAGATGAAGCTTTGAAAGCACTGAGATCCAATAATGACAAGGAGGCAGCATGATGCTGTCTTAGACGTTCAGAAGAGAGGACACAAGCTTCACAGTAACAGAGAGAAATACACAGCAGAAAAAGAAAACAATCTCTGCCTCCTTTGGGGTCTCCTGTTGCATCATTTCCATTTTAAATGACATAAAAATACTTCTAATAACCAGAGAAACACTTAAAAATTAAGAAACACTTGTTCCAGTTAATGTGTCTGAACAGTCTGAGCGTGCACACACACACATGCACATGCGAAAATCACCCAAAAAAAGTTTCCCCTGGGAGGTCGTTATTATGCAAAAATTACTCTAATTAGGTCATGAATATATTAGGCTGTATTCAGTGCCAACAACAGCGGGGGGAAAAAAGAGAGAGAGAATTGGAAATGTGACATGCATACACTCCCAGTGTGGTTAGGGCGACTGGATTCCAAAATGCCATTACGAGATAAAAAGGTCACCCTGTAGGGAGGTAATTGGTACAGCACTCTAGCAGCTGATTAAAGGGA
>JAVJGJ010000057.1:5215112-5227902 GCA_035590215.1 Microhierax caerulescens | reverse complement strand
GGGGGGGTAATGTAGGATCTCCCTTGACAAAGTATACAATCTTGATCAAACACCTGCTTTTAGGACAATCACAAAGAAAAAGGAAGAGGCTGACACCCTTGACAGCCTATTGAAGCAGATGCATTTGTTTAATAACACCTTGACTTGCATGTTTTGAGACAACATTAAAGGCAGAGGGTATTTTCCCTCCTGCAGGCTACTCTGTTCAAATGTGCGAGCCTTCATTTTTCTAGTTCCCATCACAGCTACAGCTCAGACACTGCCCATGTTGCATTATCAAGAAGTAAATGCTTTTAATGAGTCAGTAATGGCTGGGGGAACAGTACAGGGAAAAAATGCTTCTTCACCCTCTCTTTTCCTTACCAAGTGCCAAACGATGACAGGCTCCTACAGACTGAAGTAACACAACTCCTGGCTCGGCAGGCAAGAGAGAACAGCAGAAGGGCTTGGAAAAACCAGTCACACCACACACACACACCCCCATAGAGAAATGTAAGGAAACCAGCTTGAATGGATCATGAACAGCTCTTAAAAGCTGTGTTAAATAAGATGCCATTTAATCTCTCAAAATTATTGGTGGCACATATAAAGGTTCACTTCTGTGTTTGCAACAACAGTCTGATGCCACATTTGGGACTGTAGGGGACAAACCACATGTAGGCAGGGAAAAAAGGAGGAAAAGCAGGCAGGAACCCAGGCAGTGCTGCTCCTGGGAGGAAGGACAGCAATAGCAGGGTGCACTAATTTTAGAGCTGGCTTGGGAACCAGTTCAGTTAGTTTTACAGCCTCTTCTGCCTCCCCAGACTGGTGTGAGCTCCGGTTCTGATGCTGATGGCCACTGGCCTTTTCCCTGCTTAGAACAATGAGCAGTTACATGTTATGCTGAGCAGATGAGCATTCCCTGTCACCACCACCTATGGAGTTGAACCACTGACAGCAGAAATGGAGAAATGCCTGCCACAGAAGATGACTTGGACCAGCTTAGCAGGGACAACCCTTCCCTGCCAGCAACGCCTGGGTAAAATTTAGAAAAAAGGATTCTGCTGCAGTTCTGTCCGTGAAAAAGACATTTAAAATCACACAGTACGGGCCTGAGCTTTATGGTGCTGCTTAAAGGTCCTATGCTTGAAGCGTCACAGGCTTAAGTCCCCCTTTTGATTTACAACTAAGAAAGAGAACTGTTAGATTGACTTGCTTTCTTCACCACCCAGCAAAAGAAGCATATACTGAAAACAGCCTCAGAATTAGCAGGTTTGGTCTATGATACCTGTAGAAGAGTTTTTCAACTACACTTTGAGTACAGGTGGGTAACATTCCCATCCAGTCAAAAATATTGACGTTTCAACATTCATTCTGGTCCCCCAGCTAACTGAAAAGTTGAAAATTAAACATGTATTGAACCGTGTCAAAATAAAACATTTGGCTCACTTCTATAAAATTAAGTTTTATGATTTAGGATGAACTGACAATAAAATGAAGTCTTTCATTTTGATTTCCCAACAGAAAGTTTCAATTTTGTAAAAAATCTTTTCCCAGAAAATCATTCCCTTGGACCATTCCCAACAATACAGAAAATAGCCACTGCAACTCCCTACAATATAGTACTGATCATTGCAGTCCGTGTAACC
Source organism: Microhierax caerulescens (assembly GCA_035590215.1). Taxonomy (NCBI): domain Eukaryota; kingdom Metazoa; phylum Chordata; class Aves; order Falconiformes; family Falconidae; genus Microhierax; species Microhierax caerulescens. Next base: position 5,226,274 of record JAVJGJ010000057.1, on the reverse strand, counting down.
ATTAAAAATGTATGTCTTGTAACTAAAATACTACTAAAAAAAAAATAAAATACCACCCTCTCTCCACTCCACCTCCACATTCTCTGGACTCTCTGGAGTTCTGTTGTAAGGACCAAAAGTTAGTAGTTTTATCTACAACTTCAAGAGACTACAAACTTCTGCAAACAGATGGCTCATCAAACGACAACTTCAAGATAGAATGTCCAGTCACTGCTGAAGCTTTAATTCCTTTTTTTTAAAAAAAATAATTTTCTTTCATTTTCCCTTGTAGAGTTCACAGTGTAAACAAATCCAGACAGTGGTTTGTCCATGGAGGATGGAGAGCCTTCTAATTTCTCTCAAAATTTACAATCTATTTGTAAATTTAGGCCACTTTAAAAGAAAAAAAAAAAAAAGGGAAAAAAAGTGGCATGCCAATTTTTCTTATGCTTTAATTTCTGTACATAATCCTAGATGATTTTAAAGCTTATATACCTATCACCACATCATTTTAGCTTTCCAAAATCTTGTATGTTACCTTAGAAAATCCTTATGAAGGAAAGAACATTACTATCTTCCTATACAGGTAGAAAACAGAGAGAAACAAAGCAACTTGCATTATAGCCACCATGAAAGTCTGTGGCAAAGCAAGCAATTGAGTCCTTGTCTTTTCTTTTCTTTTTTTTTCCTCTGAAAATAGAAATTAGGAGGAAATTAAAATGGGGGGTATATGCCAAAACCTTTTGGAATGGAGATGTCTCCCACAGCTTCTCCCTGCTCCTTTAAGATCTCTGCAGAAGTTTCAAGCAATGTCCTCCTCCTTGCACCTGCAAGCCAGAAGCACTTTGAAGAAATGGGGGGTACGCAGGCAGGCAGGAGAACCCTGAAGATAGACACAGGTGCTATCACGATGCTGACAGTGTCTCACAGCTGATGGAGAGGCAGAAGGACAAAGAAGTCTATGGCAGAAGCAGAAGAAATGACCCTGGCTCCCTTCTGCGTGCTTAGACTTGGTTACTCACACACTGAGCCCTGAAGGAACTGTTAGGTGGGAGGGGAGGAAACTTCTGTTAAAAGATAAGGTTTATGAACAAATTTAGACTCTTCTAACTTCAGTTTCAAACTTGCTTTGTAGCAAATGTTTAACAGAGCAGTTGTTAAAATATTTGGAAACACATTTTTCGAACTGAGAAGCTGACCATACCATCCATCACTAGCAACCGCTTTCATTTGAACAAGGATCTGAATCTACAGCACCCTGCCACAGCTATGTCAATATGTGTATGCAGACCACAGGAGTGATAGAGGGGGAAAAATCCTCCGTGTGTCCCAGACACATGCACCTCTAAACCCAGTCAGCACAAAGGACAGACAGGCATGGAAACTGCTTATACATCCATACTGTAGAGTTCATGCCTTCGACATCCTAATGCAATGGCTTTTCAGACTTCTATTGCACAGCACTGATTTCTCCAAGCCTTTACACAAAAGGAGAAATTGTGATCTCCCTCCCTCCAAGACCACCAAGATAATATGAAGAATTCCTACAGTGTTCAGCATCCCTGTACTGCTTTCTTAAGTAATAGTTACCCTTAAGTATAAAGGGAAACAAACTGGGTAGGCCTGCAGACCAGTGGAGTACACTGGGACTGCTATCTCATGCTACCTTGTCTGTTCAGCTGTCTATCAACTCTTGTTTCCTGACTTAGGGTAGATAGAGACTTTCTAGCAGCAGTGAATACTTTCTGTTCTCTCCTGTCTGTTTCAGTTTCTGTGAGTACTAATATTGCCAGCTTTTGAAAGCACACATACAAAGGAACATTTGTTCTCTCTTAAATGTTACGGGACTGCCTAGGCTGTGCTGTTGCCCACCACCTGGGATTTCATATTACTGACATGTAATTTACATAATTAAAGTATACAAAGAACATAGATGCAGGAGCTATATTGAATACCCCAGGAGTGGACATTTTGGACTGAAATAATGAAAACTGGCAGGCTTTCTACAAAGATCTAATAGGTATATTCCACACTAATTCCAAGCTAATAACTGAGAGCTGCCTCCTTCCCAGAAATGAGAGTCTGAATTGATGTGACCCCTATTTTGTTCCATCAATACACGGCAGGCCACGAACACGCTAGCATGTTTCTACTGCTCATCTGCAGCTACAGAAGCTTTTGCAACTTGCCTGCATGGGTGCTACACTGGATACTTTGCCTCCAGTTCTCTGATGCAGAAGTGACTAAACTTGTGTGACAGAATCCAGCTGTGAAAAAACCCATACCTGGGTGAAACAGCTACTACACAGTGTGCTTGTACCGCTCCTTTCATGCACACCATTCTGCAGGGCTTTCCAGGGTTTAAAAACAAAACACGACTCCAAAAGAGTATTAAATAATAAATGACTATAGAAGGGAAAAGACAAAGTGGCACAGGCAGGAAAGAATCAGAGGGATAATCAAAGATAAGACCTGAAATGAGACTGTAAGTTGACAACTGGGAAAAGTATAAAATGGCTAATCTAGATAATATCAGGAGTGGATTTAAAATGGGCAGAGAGCTAAAGGGCTGAACAACCGGGTTCTACACTGGCTAGTGCTGCAGAGGTGTGGTACAGCCTCCCCCACGATGGCTGCCTCTGCCCTGAGTGTTTCCTGAAAGGCAAGGCCCTCGATGAACATCCAGTGGCATTTCACTAGCACTGGTCTCAAAATTCTGTATTTTGTGCACTTGTGGAGACTAAAAAAAAGCCACACACAGAAAAATATATTAAAAACATCCCCAACAAACCACACACAAAGATTTTCCCCATCATTTTCCAGCTTTTTTCCTGTATGATATCCCTTAGTGTTCTTTTACATGTTTAATGAAATCACATTTCACACAAAAGTACAAATAGATATAGATCATTACTGTACTTCTGCAAGACCTGAGTTTCAATGTTGTAAACAGCATTACAGAGATCCTTGGGGTTTGAAAATGAAATGTAATTTTCAATGTATTCATCTAATTCTGAAAAGAAACAAACAAAATCTCACCAGACTCACAAGTTGCATCTTGTGCTGCTATCTTAATTCAGCCTATACATCTTAAACTAAAGGGGAACTCCAAAATCTGATTAAGTTATGCCCTCAGGACACTCTGCCTCCAAAGACCACCTTCCAGTAGATAGATGCACATGTAGCCTATTTTCTCCATTAAAGTCTTTAACAGCATTTTCACCCCAAACCTGAAGCTAACCAAAAAGTCCCTGCTAGCAATACCCCGAGATCACATCCAACTTGTGTAAGTAATGAAGGTTAGAATACTTTTGAGGACCAGGGTCACAGCAAATATTCATGTTGCCTCACTGGATGAACATACAAGTATGTTTTCCTCTGTTTTGTAAGTGGCGAGCAATACATTTCACAGTCATAAGCAATTCACCATTTTCAGAATCTATCACATGCTATTTGCGGCAAAAATTGATTGACAGATGAAACACCTGCTTGGCTGTGGCATTCTCACAAAAGTTTTCAAAGGAAATGAGTACATTTTTTCTGCAAATCTATGCCTCTTTTGCTCAAGGACAAATTTTTCCTGTGCTGCCAACCTGGTCTCTTTTAGTGCATTGACCTCTATTTCTGACACTCTGGTAGTTTCCTCAGAATCACTGTTCATTTGAGGAACAGTGGAAAATATCTCTGACCTCTCTCTGAGTTTTCAAGCCCTAAATGACCTTCATGTATCATTTTAATCATATTTCCCTGTAACATGTTTCAGACCATCATTCCGGTGCCCTTAAACAAAATCCTTTGCAGTACCGAGAACATCTTAACCCTAAAAAAAGATTGGGCACAAAGTCTGGCTAATAGTTTCAATGATTTTCTAAAAAAGTCTATTACTTAATTTTATTATCAAGACAACTCTTCATATTTTCTTGATATTAGGAAGGTGGTTTGGTTTGGGTTTGGTGTTGGTTTTTTTTGGTGGTGTTGTTTTTTTTCTTTATTCAGATTGACATATCCCTGGGCTGGCTGTGTGCTTTCCTGTAATTTTTTCTTGCAAATGCTCAAGAGTTTAAGTGCAGCCACCAAGCCTCTTCCTCTACTATTCAGTTTGCAAATCATACATTTGCAGCTGGACAGAAAAAAATAATTCCTCTATGCCTGGCAGGTGTCTGCCCAGTCCTTCCTGGAAACTGCAATGAATGACTTGCAGTCAGTTTCAGCTAATGCCAGCCTCCAACAAATACATTCTGGAAATTTTTCATAACCGTGAACTAAGCTAGGACATCTTTCTCCACTTGTGTATACTGAGATTCAGGTTTTGCTGCAGCTGTGATACACAACTCATTGGCCTCCAGTTTTGAACGCTTTATAGAGATAAATGCTCTAGTACCTGCTCTGGTAGCTTCTACTATCCCTCTGTTAAGACCTTGGTCATTAGTTGCCATTTATTTCTCTAACTCTTCATGAGAACATGTATCCTATCTCTACTGGGCATCTTTGCATTAATATGATCTCCAGTTGCTGATCTGAACACCCATACAAAGCCATATATTTACCAAACTGCATGCATCCTTGGTCTGTTAGCGTAGGCTTGTTATTGACAGACAGCCTGATTCCTCTTCAGATCTGTCCAGACATGCTCCCAGTTACTGTCTATCCCAAGGAATTTACATATGCCATCACTGTGGCAAGCATCCCTATTAGCTTCTCCAGCACCACCCCAAAACGCAATTCTGTAGCGGATGCCAAGCATAACACAAATTGGTGTTATTTCTTTGAACTGCCAAGGAGGAGGCTGAAGACATATACAAATTTTCTTTTCTCAAAAGGACAAGTCAGAATTTTTCTGATGCTTTAATCATAGGCAAATACTTGGAATTAGTCAATAATTCTTGTAAGGTAATGGAAATTTTTGCTTTTCACATATTGCTTTAATTATGTGTGCCCTAGACACAGGTGGAGGGAGTCATCTGCCACTGTTGATTCCTGCGTAACTCACAGAGCCTGTTCAGCTCCCTCTTTGTATCTGTTCCTTAACAGAAAAGAAACTCTCCTCAAAGGAGTGGTAAGAGCTGCATGCCTTTGCCACCACCATCCATAAAGGCTGCCTTTAATTCTAAAGGGACACCCTCAAGTTTATCCTTAATTATTTTGCTTCACTCAAATAGCAACATCATCTTGATTCAGCCAACAGCCTGACAAAGTTTTATTCTACAATGGTGAGCAATCCCCTGTCACTAGTACAAATTTTATCTTTTCCTCAGTGTTTTTTACACAACAAGGATCAGCATCCCTGTATTTTAAATGTTAGCCAGGTGCATTAATTTCTCCTGCCTCTTCTTGTGTGTCTCAACTGAGTATGGAGCCTATGGAGTCAAGGGAAAGGTGCAGAACAGTTTTGTGGTCAAAAAAAATGCTCTGAAAACAAAATGGGCATTCATACCTTGACAGAAAGATACCAGAGGTATATAACATCAAATGTATCATACTTACACAGTATATAGCTAGGGTCTCCTGGATTGTTCAGAACAGGTACAATCCTTAGAAAATTTTCTAAACAATTCTTAAATTATAAACTGTCTGAAGTAGTAGGACAAAATTGGGGGTTCCGACTTGATGGGAATACGGCTGAGTCATTAGCTGAAAGTCTCTTTTCCCACACAGAAGGCTTTATACTTTGTTGAGCCAAATGTACTAACGGACCACCATCTGAGAGGACACACACCTTGCCTCTGGAAGCAGTATGTTTAGCAGAAGTCTTGAAAATCAAAGACCTTGCATTCTGAAGCCATCATTTAACCTGCTGCCATATTTTTATTTTTTTTTTATACAACTAATGTACTGATGTGGTGAAAAATGGGACAGGACAGGGAGAGGTTTCTCTCTCCTGAGGTATCATTTTAGTGGCAAAACCCATTATAGGCTGATTACAAACCCACCTCTCATCATCATACAAGCAAGTGAAAACCTCTTATTCTTTTCCATGTCAAGGTTTAAGTTGCATTGACAAGTAGAATTTGTTCTCAAATTTTTCAATATGTTAATCTCTTTTTGAGGTAAAAAATATGAACAGCTCTTCTCCAAAATTTTTGTGAAGTGTCTGATGTTTCTTTGTGTCCTTCTGTCAACCCAATGAAATCACATTATATCACAGAATCCAAAACTTAAGTAGATTTTACTGACTATCCTCCAGGCAGCTTCACTGTTCATTTCTAATCCATGTAGAGTGCTTAAATACCACAGCGATAAGTGTTTTATACAGGCATATAGATAGATTTTGACATTGGTTCACGAAACAGGCAGTCTTCAAGGGCAGCAATTGTAGAATCTTGAAGAAAATGCCACTGTTCAGGAAACAAGACATGATTGTCCATCATTGTAGCTGATGGATAAAATAGAAACTTGTGGAATATATTCTGTGACAGCACCTCTCATTGGTGAAATCTTTTGCCTGCCTAATCAAAGATAGTGGATGATATATGGAAGACAGTGGATTTTTTGCTGACAGATAGTTTTCCATAATTTCCAAGCTGCTAATGGAGTAGAGATATTGTTTTTCGGTTCTCTCTAGCCTGGCCAACACCTTAATTTAATATTGATATTTAATTTGTTTCTTTAATTTAGCAATCTGGTGACCATTCATTCCCACTTACTAAGAATTTAACAATTTATGTCATCATTTATTAACAGAAGAGAAAAAAATGAACGTGAAATAAACTGGGAAGTTCTAGAACAAACCCCTTATATTTTAAAGCTAGTTGCTATAAGAGAAGTATCTCCTGTTCCCTTTGTTTACAAGCACTGAGAAGACTCAAAGTAAACAATTTAAGGTGCTATAAATTTTATACTATCCACAGAATAAGCACTGCTTTATGCCAGAGAGAAATATGTATTTCATCACTGCATAAAGAATTTAGCCATTGCTCAAAATAAATGCTCTAATGACATGTTAAAATACCAGTAACATCAAAAATAAAACCAGAGACACCTAAACCAATGTTTAGACTTTTTGAAAAAGAGAGAGGAAAGAAAGAAGATATGGAAATACTGATTGGCATGGTCAGAATTCATGCAGCTCATGAGTCTTAAGAACTGGAATCTGGCCTTTGATTTTTAAAGTGTTTCTCACCCTTCTACCTTTCAAAAGAAAAATTGAACAAAGTGGAGATCAGCCCAGTGAGGTTCTTCTGATCATCTGTTTTGCTATTTTCAAAAGTAATGAACAACTCTGATTCAAAAATGATGTCAACTACCAATGTTAATTATGATGATTTAAATGCCCACTTTACCAACTACTTCACTGTTGGGTTGCTTTAGTGGTGTCAGCTTCTTCTGTAGTCCCAGATCATCAGTTAAGAAATTGCACAACAAAATAAACAACATAAGAAAGGTAATGCCCATAATGCATTAATTGTATATCTAATTCATAAAACTTCTTATTTAAATGAAGCTGAAGCATGGTCTCCTCTCTGTCAAAACAGATTTTCACAATGCAAATGGACCAGGACTGAGTCAAAGACAACCTACAATTGCTGTACAGAGACACCGTTATTTCTGCTGCAGAAGGGTCATTTTTCCAGAAGAGCAGACCTTTGGTTTGATGGTCATTTTATATGTTAGCAACTTCTGCTTAAAAGGGCTTGGAAAAATGAACAACTTCAGCAGACAGAATGACAAAATGCTTCTTGGAAGGGAACCGTGGAGGTCATTTAGTCTAATCTCCCACTCAAAACTAGATCAAATCAGGTGTGGATTTGTTCAGCCAAGTCTCAAAAGTCTCCAGGAATGGAGATACTGCAACAACCAGGATACCTTTCCCTATGCAACACTTCCCTCCCAATGAATAAGTTTTTCTTTATGTCTCATCTGAACCCTGTAACTTGTGTTCACTGTGCCTTGTTTTCTCATTTGCCATTACTGGGAGAGGCTGGCTCTGTTGTCTTTGCCACTCCACAAGTAGCTGTTGGCTACTGCTTGCTCACTCCACTAGCTCCTCTTCAGCAGACAAAATGAACAAAATTCCCTCAATTTTTCCTCATCATCCGTGCTTTCTTGGTTCCTGACCATGTTGGTTGCCCTCCACTGTACCCTCCCCAGTTTCTCAAGCTTCTCCCCAGCCCTGTGTAACTAAGAAGCCTGAAGTGGACACAATATCCTCAAGCAGCTTCAGGATGTCTGAAATAAGAGCATCCCTCAGTCTGTTAGCTACACTTCACATACTGGGTTACATTAAGATGACTGTCTGTTCTCCTGGCTCGTGTTCAGCTTAGAGTTTATTTCCTTAACCCCTAGGTCCTTCTCATATAGGCTAATACTGAAAGAAATGGTTCCTGGTCTGTACTGACAAAGGATTATTCTGCCGCGGATGCAGAACATGTCCTTGCTGAACTTAATGACATTCCTGTTAGCCCTGTTCTCAAGTTTCTGAGGGTCTCTCAATGGAAGTACTGGCATTTCAGAACCACATACATGTACCTGGGTGCCCTTGAAGGCAACATTTTTTCAGACAAAACCAGATCACTTCTTGCTAATCAAGAAACCAAGGGGTAGGGAGAGCAGTACAAGGTGGAAGGTAGGTAGTGGGAGGAGACACTGCCATGAAAAAAATGGCAAAGCTAGACAAACACAGCTCTAGATGGACTCTCTCAGGAGCAAAACAAGAGCCTTTCCACCTCACTTTAATCACAGTATTTCCGTGCTATGAAGGGTTGTTTGTGGAGGAGATGGAACTAGCTGATGTCACCTCAGTCTCCTGGGATGAACGTAGTATTACATGGCATTTTAACCCCTTTGCTTTTTCTATCAGCTCCTCTCTTGGAAAATGCTGTTGCTTAGAAGATGAAATATATTTACAAATTAATTAACTTTGGCTAGTGACTGAAGAATTAGATTTCCTCTAACAGGGATTCTGTCTGAATGATGGATACACAGAACACTGGAGGAATAAAATACTAGCCCTTCTTGTCTCCCAAATCTGAATGCTCAGCAATCACACAACCTTTCCCTTTATCAGTCTTTTTTTCTACACTGCCAACCCTTCTTTTCTCGAAGCCAATAGAATTTGCTTTAGTAGAGAAGGTATATGTGTACTGAAGAGGGTATTTGATCTCTGAAAACAGCTCGTCAACTCATTAAATAGAGGTCCGTTACACAGCAGAACTGTGAAAGGCAAAGCAGAGTTGGTGGTAGGGACAGAAGCATGGGATTAGCTGAGAACAAGACTGCAGCCTCTGATGAATAAAACCGTTTCTGATTTCAGGACCTGAAGCAGGGGCAAGCCTGTGCTGAACAGTTCATGGCACAAGCTTTATATTATGCGGGTTGGAAATTCCATCTTGTTCTTTGTTGTGTAAAGCACAAGCTGTTTGTCAGAGGGATTCTGTTGGCTCAGCTAGGGGGATGTTACAGAATATAGGCTTGCACACAACAGTGGGGGAAGAAGAGACTCTTCTGATGTTGTTGATGAATCTGAGCATAAGTTACTGGTGTGATGAAGTACTTACAGAGCAAGGGCTACCGTTTATTCCCAGAAACAAACACTGCCGCAGAATTCATTCCCAGCAGAAAGGCAGAGGAGAGCTCATAGCCCAATTCTTAGTCGGTCATGCAATAAACCTTCAGCTGGTGAGCAATGCTAAACAGGCCTTCATCATACTGCTTCTTTTTCATGTTTTCTCTCTGGAGTGGGAGGCCTTAATGAGCTTAATTCTACTCTGCAACTCGTTAAAGCAGCAAAGCAGAGGCCCAGACAATTTAAGCTATCAGCAATTCATTTAGAGCAGACCTTACAGATTAGTGATACTCCAAGGATATAACAGATTACAAATAAAATAAAATTTGCTTACCTCAAAGAACCAAATCTAACACACAAAAAAAATAATAAAATATCCAAATTCATTTGTCAAAGAGAATGCTTAGTATTTAGTGGAACAAAATTAATCTTCAAAATCATCAAGCGTTGGTCCAACACTACATGTGATGTTTGTGAGGATTTGCTTATATCAGCTATAGAACTAATACATTTTGAGACAGTTTTTGCAAGAGTTATGGTTGCTTGCCATGGTGTCCTGACCAGACATAAATGTTGATAATTAGGTTTTTCCCTCTGTGAAATCTCTCGATGATTTGAAATGGCAATTTATTTATTTATTTCCTGATCTATATTTTTATCAGAAGTCAAAATGGGCTATGACATAGCTGCTGTGTTCTAATTCAGAGCAAGGTAATGAGACTTCTTTTATCTATTATCTGTACTTCCTTATTAAATAGAAGATATGTGTTATTCTTTTTTACATTTAGAAAGGCCATTTAAACAGCAGCATGTTACAAATAATAATGCTGAGTTGGAAATGAAGTGGGCAGAAAAAGTTGACCAAACACCAACATTCAGTACACTGTAACGAGTGAAGCAGCACAGTGCAGGAGATAAGGCTGACCTTAGAGTTCCATAGCTGATTAAAGTTAGGGAACACTGTTCCCGGGCCATGAGGATCAGAAAGACAAACTTCAGTAAATGTAGTAGCATTTTGTCTCCTGGTTTACATCCTTTTCCATTGGCAACAACTAACCATGTGGCAAGGGGCGAATGCCACACGTTTTTCAGCAGTCATTGGTAATTTAAATGGCTGTGAAACATTGCACTGCAGTCCAACAGAAGTGCTCATGTGGCAAGACCCCTTTATATAAATGACTTCAACCTATAGCTAGAGCTTATTCCCAGGCAGCTCGCAAGCACGCACACAAACATGGTCTTTTTCTTCCTGTCAATTGAAAATAGGATGCATAGCATTGAAGTCTAGCACAGGAAGAGAAGGCACGGAAATAACAAACTTTTTTCTGCAAGTCTTGCTGCTAGGACAGTAAAAAATGTCATGCTTTAAGCCCTTGCACAGGCAAGTCTTCAGCAGCTTCCAAAATTTTTTACTATAGTATAGTAACCATATTTACCTAACATGGACTGGAAGGGATTAGGCTCTGTCCTTTATCATTAACACCACTGGTAGGACTGAATTAATTTTATTTTTTGTAGAAATATTATTCTAATTTCTTCAGAGTACCAGAGGCCATGCAGTAAGGCTAACAGAAACGAGACTTTTGATCTAAAGAGTGGTAAAAATGTACTGAGAAACATGAGATCCAATGCCAAGTCAGTGGTGGAAGTACGGGGGGGGGGGGGGGGGACAGCGCATTTA
>JAVJGJ010000057.1:5152695-5208008 GCA_035590215.1 Microhierax caerulescens | reverse complement strand
GTTAAACAGGTACCTGAGGTTCATGTTGATTTCTGGATCCAGCCCTCGTTTGCAAGGTGGAGTGACCAGTCACCTTTCCATTTTGATCTAAGATAGTGCTTGGGCTCACAGAGGTTAAATGCTTTCTTAATTCACCTTTAACTTCTCATTTCCTTGCTCTATAAACACCCTCACAGGAAGGAAAATGAAAATGCAGTATTGCTGCAAACTACCATCAAAAAGGACCAATTTTCTTCCCACCTTCTCCTGCTTTATAGAAGTATAATTGTGCTTATGTAAGTAGAGCTATTCCAGATTCTCTGTGTGAGTACCTATGTGTGTGAGATAGAATATATGTGTAGGATCAGATTTTATACCTTTCCAACTGCAGCGCTTAATGCTGTACAAAATGTCCCATGTGTACCTCATGTCTGGTGTCTTCAAGGGGTAAGCAGACCTTTCACCCTCAGCTTCCCCTGGCCCTGCCTTCCTTACCCTTCCATAAAGCACAACTCCTTTAACTGTCAGGTCTTTACATTTTAGGCACAATCCTCTCTTGATGAAAGTAGATAAGCCCTAGGGCTTCTGGATAGCTGGAAGGTTAGTAATTACATTGGCCTCTCCTTTAGCATCCCCTCTCTTCTAGCTGAGAGGGAGGTATGAACTTCAACAAATCACAGAGTTGCATGATCACCATGGAAACGAGGGATGAGCACCTCTTGTGATTAAGACAAATGACTGGTGAGAGGGTGCTGTCTCCTCTCCCCCTTATTGTTTTGCATTAAATATCTAAAACTTTGGAATCTGAAACAAGTCAGGAATGCTAAACAGATGTAACAACAACAGTTCAGAGCAGTTGCGTAAAGAACAGCTTATATCTGTCCACAAAAGGAATTCACAAGCACTTTCAAAGTCTCATACTGGCTTATAGAGGTATGGAATACTGTTGGTTCCCAGGACAGCCCCAGGCTGGGAGTGCACAGGGGGCTGCAGGGCAGCAATACTTCTGAGATGTTTGAGCTAATTCTGTTCCAAATGGAATTTCATGTTCTCAGTATGGTGCAGCATAAGGAACAAGCAGGTGTTCGCAACACACATGTTGCTAAGAGATCTCATGTGGGGTAGGCAGCAATGGCATGTTACTTCATTGGAAAATTTTTAAGTAACAGATAGTATTGGGCAATCGGAAAGGCACAACAGCTTGCAAGTTTTTTGTGCCCTGATACTCCATATGTTTCCTCCCCTTCTCCCACCCAGTAATGGGAATGTTCTACTTCCTCACCAGAATCCATAGACATGTTCAGTGTCCAGACAGATCATCTTCATTACTGAGAACTGAAGCTGTGTACTTCTACAGATAATGTCTAGTGCTGCATGAAACTTGTGTTTCAAGAAGCTGAACTCCACTGTGCTAGATATTGTAACACGAGCACAGTAAGAAGGACACTAAGGCCTGCCTCAAAAAGCTTTAAGATGACAAGACAGTGAAAAAGATGGATGGTAAGAATAATTTGTTTTTACTTTATATGGTTGTATCTTTCTTATACAAGAGGCAGGTTTCCCGAGGTCTCAGATAAAGTACATGCCTGCAACTGAAATTGAACCCGTAAGTCCTGGCTTCTATTACCTTAATTACATAATTAGCATCCTCCTGTAATGGATGCTATCACTAACAAATCGTTCAACACACAAAACCTAAATGAATGGAAGTACCACATGCTACCACACTAGAAGGTGCATGCCCTTCAACATCCATCAAAACTAGTTTGTTACCAGGAACAGTGTAGTTTCAGTAAGGCAGACCCCTACATTTAATTATTCAACTCGACAGAAAGCAAATGAAATTTCCCACAAGAATACCATTCTTCCATGTCCTTTAACTTGTCCTTGGCTTTGCTTGTATGAAAACATATCCTGAATATTGTGTGCAGGAAGGGCTCCTACACCTCACCTTCCCTGAGCTCCTTGTATCAACTGACTTCCATCTAACTTGCCCGGACACTAGGCCTCAGAGAATTTGCCTGGTGCTTTCTCATCAAGGTCTGCAGAACTCCCTGTGCATTCAGAAGTCTTCCATTTCCCCTGTGTTGGTTGTTCCCCACCCCCAGTGTAGTTCTCAGCTACATCAAGTCTCAATACTTGAACAGCACCTAGAAAAAGAACTTTCCAGGTTGTCTGAGGTAAGTACATATTATTGTAACCTAAGGAATAAATACCCCTACATTGGGCCATGTAAAGTGCTGTAAAAGCATCTTAACAACTGTTCCGCAGTTCTGCAGTGGATTTTTTTGGTACATCACTAAGTAGCAGGTGTATACAGAACATAAAGCTCACAGTGCCATAGGTACTGGTATATTCTACATAGATACTTGTTACCTAAAGATGCAAACAACACCTAAAGTGAAAGAGACCTTTGGTGGAGAAAAGCCTACATGTGAAATATTTCAATTCTATGTTTCAATGCTTCCAGAAGAATGAGGATATTTCATTTTCATCATGCAACACAGTTGCTTACTTATTGATGCTTATTTTTGCCTCTCAAAAGTCCATCACATCTTCAAGGATGGAACACAAGTTTTATTTCTTTGAAAACATATACCTCTGCACTTGTACTCAAGTGTAAGATCTAATAGCTCAACATTACACAGCTTAGATGCTCAGCAATGCAGCTTCTGTACACAGAGCCATGTGATTACAATATATTAGGGAGATGCTTCAGACATACAGAACTGACATAACTATGCAAGGGAACAAATACATTTAAGAAATTATGGCAAAAACATTATTCCACAAATGTTATGTAAGACAACTTCATTTGTCTAGTCACTTTCAGCAAACTCACCTGCTAGTGAATTTCCTGCAAGAATCTTCATAAAAACAGTGGCTTCAAGAGAATACAGGAAAGTTTTTTAATTAAGTAAAAAACATATTAGGGAAATGTAATATCCCCTGCTAAGATCAGGGTCACACGGTAACTTTAGGGCTCCAATCTCAGCTTGCAGGTGTAATAAGACACATAGTGAACTGATGGAAAACACGTTATTAGTTACAGACTATTAAAAATCCAGAAATGTCTTTATGCTAGCAAGTAACTCTGAATGACAAGTAACTGAGGAAATCTTAAACTTGTCAAATCAATTCTCCTCCTCCAGTGGTTCACACAACTCCAAAATGGAACAGGTAACAATGACAGACATGGAGAGGTCATCATACAGCCAGTCATCTCTCTCTAAAAGGCAGATCCCCACAAGCCTTCCCAGCCTTCTGAAATGAAGTAATAACAGCAAAATCATATTTAGAAGCATAGTGATGGTCCACTGAAAGCTATCAGGATTTGTCTCAGCTCGAATAGGCTTAAAACTCAGCCACTGATTAACTTCCAAGCTGTCAGTACTCTGCAACAGACAGTTATTTTCCCCGGTATGTGTCTGGTTCATCAGTAGGGGAACAGTTTTTGTCATACTATTGCTTAAACTAATTTAAATGTAATAGCATGGTATAGTGGTAGAAGGAGGAGCATAATAATGCAAGGAATTACTCCTCAAAGAGTGGCAGGGACTTTGCCCTACCTCATACTGCTATATTCTCAAAGAGGAGAGAATTAAAAAATCAACAAGAGAAAGATCCCAAAATTCATCTCAATCCTAGGAACTGTTTGCTGCTGTTAGCTTTATAATGTAGCTCATTCACCTCCTGGGACCAGCCTCAGCTGCTCTTAAGGCATAGACAGAGCTGTGCCAGGGCCACAAAGAGTTTTCACAAGAAAGTGGATATACAGAACCTTTGTGTAGGAAGACTGCACAAACTCAAATATTACTGAACAGAAACTCTTAGCCTGCAGAAAACAAGATTATTACTAAAGCATTCATGCCATCAGCAGCCTCCCATTCCACTGATGCTCAAGTGTCAGTTGTGCTAGCGTTCAGAGATGAGTGATGGAGGATCTATTCCAGTGTGACCCAGACAGTAAGGTCTGAGCAAATCCCTTCCCAGATTCTCTTTTTAAGAGCTTCCCATGACCACACCACTCCGGAGACCTTGAGCTTCTTTATAGTTACCCATCCAGCAACACCAGAAGGATAGAAAGCACTGAGGTGCAGGGATCCAGGTACTCCAGAAATCAGTAATCCACATGATTTGGTTTGCCTATGATAACTAGCTGTGTCTACTTCTGCCATACAAGAACGACTGGGTTCACTACAAATACCTAAACGTTATTATTTGTTTTACCTTAGGGTAAAATACCAATTTTCTGTGGAAAGAGTCAGCAATAATATTGTAATATGCACTTGCACTAGCAATCACCACATTGTTTTAACAGGAATTTCTACTAAACTGAGAAATGAGAGTCCCAAAGCACTACAGTTACCTCAGCATCTTCGCCTGCCCATCAGAGAGCTTAAGGAACATAGTGGTAAGCAGCTTGACAAATTTAAAGAGGACAACTAGAGCAGCTGATGAACAATCCAGGTCTCCCAGTGTTACAGTCCTTCAGTGTTTTAATTACTATACAATGCTGAAGGCTGAAAAACTGCCAGCAAGGCCCATTAAGTACCAACTAAAAAGGAAGGGTAGGGATGGCAGCAAGTCCAAAACCACCTGCCACCTTGCCTGGCTCAGCAAACTTGGAGCCTAGATGCTCTTTCAGCTTCAATCACTTTTCTTCAGATAAATAAAACATACTTCTCCAATCCGCACCCCCTTGTTCCACGTGCACTAGAGAAAGCTGAAGTGGATCATAACTAGGCCCCTGTTCTCTCTTCTTGTCTGTGAGTTAATATGCACTAAGCAGCTGCTCTCTTCGCAATTCATTTTCCTGCTTGCTCCCAGCAATGCCTCGTTGTTTAGACACTGTGATGCACTGGTGTCTACGAACAACTTGCCAGCAGCACCCACGCAAGCAGAAACATTTCCAGACCTCAAAAGACTGACCCAGAGACATTTTTTTTCTTAAAACTGACATTTTAACAGAGCACCAGAAGCAGGAGTCCAGCTTGGAGTGCCTTATTTCTATCTTCATGGAGCTCATGGATTTCAAGGAACTAGGAAACATTTAAAGCATCAAACATCCCTTTACAGGCAAATGTCATCACTTATATTTTCTGATCGCCATTTACTAGCTCAGATTGAGACGCTTCCATTTATTCAGTCCTTCTCACTGGACTTAATTAAGCTGTGGAAGTTATAAATAACCAGACTGCAGGATCAGTCTCATTAAAAATTAAAGTCCATTAAAAAAATCTGGACTATTCATATTATCACATGAAAATCCACTATATGTTTTCCTTTTTAATGAGAAAATACGCAGATTAAGCCACTTGAGAGTATTCTTTCTCTGAAGCTTTGATTTTAATTTTGAAAGTGCAAAACTGGAAAAAAAAATAATAAAAAAAAGTTTTGAGGCCAGGCAACTTCACTGCTACCACCAAAACTGCTTTTGATTACCTTTGGAAAAAAAAAGACAGCTTCAGAACTATTTGTCCCTTAATCTATCTCTTCATTGCAAAAATAATGGTCTTTTTTTGGATTTAAACTTTACTTTGTAGTATTTTCAACCTACACAGTTCTCAGTTGCGCTGCTGCATGAAGTCTCATAACAGGAGAGAAAATAGCTTGCTACAGTGAAACAAATTAATCTACTTCCACTACCCTAGTTGAGTACCTTAACAAAAACTACATTGACAGCAAAAGTTTAGAGAGAACATTAGATTTCAGTTCCCATAATGATCTTAGGGAAGTAAGTACCATAATCTGGGATTTGTATTTTGAAGCAATCCTTTTGAAAGTCATGTTACAAATTATTGTCAACTTAAAAAAAAAAACCAACCATAAACCATCCCCTATAAATAATCACTATTAATAATAGTAACATTTTTTCTGGTTTTTGAGATCAAGGTTGAGACTATACATGTGTAATATTTCTCTATATTTTTCTGCAACCGGAACAGCAGAAAACGGTTTCCACCTACACTGCATATTTAAAAAAATAAAGCAGAAGTTCTCACAAATACATTTCAGCTGTTAGGGTCTTTCAGGGCAGAAGGATGCTCACAAGGCTCATCATAAATTGATGGGCTGGCAACATGATGCCAACAGAAAGCATGCTGCTTGACAGACACTGCTTCCTAGTAATATGGAGAACTATATTTGGCACCATTGGACATGCTTCGGAGATACCCCTTAGGGTAAAAATCCTGCCTCTAAGGGGGTGGTGCAAATACAGGAATCTGGACAATACATTTTTCTTGGTAAGCTATTTTTCACCTCCTAGGTCTGAGCCAATGCAGAAGGAGCAGCGGTTACACTGCCAGAGAACAGCAGGGCCAGATTTTGCCAGAAGCAAAAAACAATTCAGCGAGGAAGAAAATGATCCCCTCTCTTCCATCTTCCCTCGGGCTTCCTTACAACTTCTCTCAACGACTTGGAGAAACCAGGCTCCCAGGGACAGAAATACCAATATAATCTTCAGTCCCTTAAATGTAAAGAATATCTGCCCATGTGTCAGGGGGAGAAAGAGCTTTCCAGCCATTTCAGGAGTTGGTGGTAATTCTTGCTCCCAGGCTACTTGTAATGATGCCTCATTTTCTTCCAATGCCATATAACTTCTCTATTATCTACTGGCATTACAGCTGTTGATTTCTTGTATTCTCTGATGGGACTGTGCTGGGACTTTTTAAATCCAGGGCCCAGCAAGAGTTTCAGAGGGTACTGCCAGAAAAAAATGACCACAGATTATTCTTAAATTGCAGCTGCAAAGTCCTACCCAGTGGTTTTGTAACTGCCATCAGTGAAGTATTAATGGTAATAAAAGAGATATCTACAATTGGCCCTCTCAGATAAACTATGTGTAACATATTCCCTATAATAAGGAGCTCTGCTTTGAACTGAGGCATCAACCTTAATAAGCTACGCTACTCCTCCTGCTGCTGCTAAGAAGCTGTTCGGACAGTTCGTTAAACACCGTTTTTTTCTGTGGTTTGAAATCTAGCAATACTAAATGCATTCACTGTGAAAATGACAGGCTCAGCCTACATCTGGGGAAGAATTGTTGGAGAGAGGGTTTCATTTCATTAAAATGTGGTTTTTGTTTTATCTGGTTTTCTTTTTTTAATAGTGCACCTGGTTGGATAAGCCAGTCCTCCTGTCAAAGCAACCCACAAAACTGTTTACTGCACAACGCTACCGAAATGCAGTTGCTTCCACGGCAGCAACCAGTTAGCAGGGAAAGCACTGAGCAGTTTGGCTGAAAAAAAGGCAAAGAAAGCTACGGGCAATGTAACAGAACCTACCACTCTTTCCACAGGGATTGCAACAGTATGATTATTTTTATGCCCACGCAGTGTAGATGGGCCCTGTTAGGCTTTCTGGTCTTTTCAGAATGAAGAGCCTCAACCTGTACCATAAAGGCCTGGCAGCAGGATGCTGGACTGGGGTGATGATACATGTGCTAGATGGGACTAAAGCAAGTGCCCTGCAGAGAGCATTTCAGTCTCCCTGAAGATGGCCCATGAATGATCTGCAAACTGCATACAGGCAGGTTGATATTCCAGAGCAGTGAAAAAGCCCCTGGGCAGACACACCAGGCAGAAGACAAGTAGGAAGAGGGTGATGACAGGTACAGAAACAAAGGAGGAGACTAGGTTGCTTTGATGGCAGCTTACACATGTCACCCCCACAAGGATCCTAAAGGAGAAAGTGCAGACCGCTATGCCATTCTCTCCAGATCACGTTAACCCTTCAGAAAGAAAGTGGGAGCTGGATGATTCAGTAACTCTCACAATCTGTTTGAGGCTCTAAAGAGAAGCAGATGCTGTTTCCTCTCTCTCCTTCCTCATCTCCTTCCCTTTCAAAAACAAGGAGCCCTGCAAAATCATTCTCTCCACGCAGAACAAATAGTTCATTAGTGTTTGCCTTTATGAGAGTCGGCAAATAGATTTTGTACCTTGTCTGATCAACGTTTGTGCCAATTTTTCAAGGCTGCCTTGCTGGAGCCGATGCAATAACATTTTACTATACAACACAGAATCCAAAGGGATACTTAGCATGCACTGAATCAGCATCAGCACAAATCCCCTGGCTAGTTGCACTAAAGGCTGCACCCACTCTGCAACAGCCCTTGCAGTCTCTGTAGTCAAGAAACGGATGAGGGCTGATGTAGTGGTGAGGGAGAGCGTAACCAAAGACATATATATTACATCCAGCTTGGATCCTGACAACTTCAGCTTCCTTTGATTTAACTTCCCCACCCACAAAGAGAGAATATGGAAACATCAGCAACAGCTCCTGGACTTCCCCAGCAGTGCACAAGTACATACAGCTTCTCAGAGGGGAAAGACAGAGAAATGGATGGGACTGCCTTAGTACAAGCTTTAAATAATCAACATATTGTGACTCTACAGGCAGGCTCTAAAATGGCTCCACTGGGAAATGGATGGGAAGACTAAAGAAGAGGAAAGAAACAGAGATGTGAAAAGGAGCAGAAGAGAGGGAGGTAAAGTAACAGGAAAACGAAAGCAAAAGTTTTGCAACATTGGCTACACCAGCTCTTTGGCAGGGGTTCTATGAACCCCGATGCGCTGCTCAGAACTGGCCATTTCCAAAGATGGATTAGCAAATTAATGTAAGCAGAGCATAAAGTTGCTGACTGTGGTGGTGTCGAGTCACCTTGGGCCTCATCAGCATTGCTAAACATCGCCCGTAACCTTTCCATTATCACTGAGGGTCTGCACAGCACCAGGACCCAACTGCTCCAATAATTTCAATTACTTTCCCTGACAAATTTTATGTTTCATGTATTTTACTGGCCTGATAATTATGATTTCTCTCATTTCTCGCTATCGAGCTTAATGGGTTCCAGCACGAGTGTACGGTTTCAGAAATGAAGTTCCACTTGAATTCACAAGTTATTATCTACTTTCGCTAATGGAATTGGAAAAAAGAGAAAGAGTGGGAAAGAGATAAAGGATGAGTAGAGAAGGGAGAGCACAGAGGAAGAGGCAGACGCATGCACGAAAAAAAAGACTAAAGGAAAACATGTTGACAAAGGAAAAACAAGAGAGAAAGAATAGAGACTGAGTTAAGACAAAGATGAAGCACAAGGAGGACGAAAAACAAAAAGGATGTATGCGAGAATGAGATAAAGACTGAGACAGACAGAAAAATGTGTACACCAACAAATGAGAAAGAGCTGTGTAAGGATCAGCAGAAATAGCAGTGGAAAAACCAGCAACATTGAAAGCATTAAAAAAGCTTTCTTGCATCACGACTGGAAAGTTGATAGGTTATCTCAAACCTTAGGCAGGCAGCAGAGGTCTCTGCACCTTCTCCTACTGGCCACAGAGGAAACGATTAATATCCCCAAAATAATCTTATGGGCAACAACAGATCTCCCAATTAGAGTTACCTGGAAATTAAAGTGCGTTAAAGATCCTGGGGAAAAAAGGGGGTGCAAAATGTGCTCCTTTCTTTTTTTATGATGGACCTATCCTTCAAGAAGATTTAATCAAATTTGTTGTCTCTGCTGACCAAAGGTGTCAATGCTCCTTTTTTTGATCAGCCCTAGAGTGTCAGAAGAAGTATACAGAGTGAGCTGGACCAGTCATTCTTGGCATATCATCATCAGAGTTGTTTTTAAAAAAGGTATATAAAAAGTAGCAATTAAGTAATAAAGCCAGGTATGGCCATCCACTAGTAAGTGGTGTCTGTCTTTCCATTTATACCACTGAAAACATCTACCTAAATTCAAATTTAAAGACCCATATTCCCTCCCTCCCCACCTGTACACAGACACTCAGCATGGAAATGTTGCCCTAATGCTAGTGAAGAAAAAAATTACAACAGTGACGGCATGATTTGTCTTTCCAACTTATTACTGTTGCCTAAAGTGGGTGAGTATGTCTATCAGGAAAACTTTTGAAGCCAATACACACAAAAAAAGATTTTCCTGTAAGCTTCAGGAAGTTGCTAAAAGAAAACAAACATCCCTTAATGTTGCTATTTTGACAGCAAAGCATTTTAAAGAATTAATGACCCACTTTACCAGAGATGTCTATGGAGCTGATGTTCAACTCTCCTGCCCAAGCCCAAAGGCACAGGGACACAAATAACCTGGTTTGGGATATAGTGCTTATTCAGGATGCAGACCATCTGCAACAGGGTTAATATCACTGGAGCACTGAGATGAAGAACATACATCCAGAATGCCATCATATGCTGTCATTGTCATGGTTCACCGGTGGAAAGGTGTTGCTCTGAAAATCACTTACAAGCAAACCTTGAATGTCACGAGCTTATACATGGCCTTGAGTAGGACAGAAAAGTGAATACTGGAGCAGGGCTATAACAGGGAATAGATGTCTTGCAGATTTTTCCTAGATCTTTAGGCAGGTGTGAGAGACAATAATAAAAAGTAGAAAATCCAGACTTCAAAATTTCTTCCAAGTAAACATGCTAAAAATCCCCTTTAGGCCAGCCTTTATTTCCCCCCGCCCCCCACAATATTTAAATCATTCAGCAGAGTTCTCATGATACAAAGTCACTCTAAAAAAGAACAATCATCAAAGCTGCCAAAGCTGTAGTCAAAAATATCTAAAAAGGAACGCCCAATTATCCTTCAAAATTATTTTTTAAGGAAAAAAAAATGAGTGTCTAATGGAATAAATTTTAAAGGACATTGTTCTGACCACTGTGAATGTTGATATGAATTATTATTTCTGTTGACAACACTTGAACTGTTTTCAGTAAACCTGCAGATTTTCCTACATGTTTGACGGCATTTGGTCAGCACTAGAAGAACATCCACAGCTTCACAACTTCTCCCCTAAACACCACAAAAAGGAGCAAAGGATGAAATTTAAGTCCTTACATGATCCTCAAGACTAGCACCATTAAAGGAAAATAAAAGAAAAAAAGGATAAGGTCTCTGCTGCTTACAACATTTGGTTCATATATTCATTTATCCCTTAAATGACACAAACACGTTTTTTATCAGTGCTATGTATCTAAAAGCAAAAATACCCCTGCATCTAAAGGGAAGCTGTGGCCATTTCACACGCATGACTCATTGTCATGCCAAGGAAGGGTTCCTAAGTGATGTACCAAGAAGGGGTACATCAAGGAGGGCCATCAGGTCCTTTGATGTACCACCAAAAGGATATATCACTAGGGTGATATTTCTTCTTTCAGCATTTGTCCCTGAATGGAGTATGATCCACCCTGCTACCAGCAATACATGACTGGGCCTCGCAGGAAGCTTCAGAAATATAATTTTAATTCTGGTTATGAACTTTTCAATGGACCAGCTTCTTATACACAGCGTTTTAGGTCCATCTGCAACCCTACTTTACAAAGAAGCAAAAAAAGATCCAGTAGTGCAACATTTTTTCTCATTACTCTTCAATTGCTCTTTGAAGCCCTGTAGAAAGGAATGGTTCCACCAATACTGATAATCTTTCAGGGATCTTCTCTCACATTCTACACACTGACATTGAATGGAGGCCAGAACAACCAGGAGGGGCTCTTCACTCTTGATTTCCTTTGTCCTACCTATGTTCTATCCTCTGGCAATTTAAGAATGAGCAAGAATCAGAAGGGAAGGATTCTGGCCAAATAAGACTTTAAATGTAGAAGATGATGCAGAGATTACACAAGAGTTTATGATGCTGGATGCATGGTGAGGTTACCATATGTACCAGGAGTAAAGTGCAGTTTTTTACTCCACAATTCAAAGATGAAGATATGCAACTCTAAAGTTACGTAGTAACAGGTCAGCCAGTAAATGCTCAAGAGTAGGCTTATTTGGTGACAGTGACTTGAAAGCCAAATATATCAGGACTAACATACCTATCCAGTGACAGCTTCTCAGGAGCATTAATGGTTTAGTCAAGTCCACATCAATACCTGGTCACAGCATACACAGTATCCCAGGAACCCAGATCATCCCCAGCAAACAGAATAATTAGCTTCAAGTTTGTCAGCAGCCTAGGGGAAACTGAAGGTTGCCATCCAATGGATGATGGCTGAGACCTTACTGTTCCTGTCCCAGGAGGTGGAAGAGATGCCTGATGGGTCAGGCTTGCAGCATCTGAAGGGAAGATGAGGAAGGCAGAAGCAACCCTGCTCCAACCACCAAGGTAATCACTGCTGCACACATCCCTTCTCAATGCTGGTGGTGGCCATGCTCTGCAAAGTAGGCAGCTGGGGTTGTGCATCTTTGGATGCCCCTGGCAATCTGCTGTGCTTAGCAGATCTTCTTAGCTTATGCCTTTGGCTAGCATCAATAAACACATTCTGCCCGGATAATTGCAGAGAGGGCTGGAACCACTTCCCAGACCTCAAAACAAACTCCGCAACTTCCCTGAGATTCACAGAACTGCATGATTTGAATTTTCTTGAGCTTGATTAATCATTGCTGTTTATCTCCCTCCACCAGTAGCCAACACAGTAGTTAATTTAGTTTTCTAGCCCAAGAGGTTTACCTAAGCAGGTAAACTTCTAAGCCTGTCTACGTAGGAGAAGAAAACTTTAAAATATTTAAGAGCGTTGTCAATAGCACCTGAAGAACCGGTGGAAAGGACACGCATTCGTAACTCTGCCCATTCTTGTCCCTATACCATCACTTTTGTGTGCACTCCTGTGAAAAGGTAAGTTTTTAGCATTGCAGTAGGACTCAGTGAATTGGGGTTTTGCTTCCTATTGTCAGAAGTGTCATGAGTGACTGGAGCACTACCTCAGCTTCCCTGCCTGTGGGAGAAAATTATCTTCTTCATACAGACCATCAAAAAAAAAAAAAAAGTTTTAATGTTATTGAGCCTTAATCTTTCCCTAGTGTATACCAGAGGAAAGAAATTCTACCCTCACTATAAGTCTTCTTGTTAGGACTCACCTAAATAATACGAACATAGCTTACAGCTCCTGTTTTTCTACACTTCGAGATCTCAGCTTGCTGCAACTGCTTAAGGTGCAAGTGTTCAAAGGAACTTCGCTATCTATTTCCCATCAACTTCCATGAGAACTTATGTGCCTATTTAAGTTATTTGCTATAACGTTGGGCCACAGAGTCTGTATGTACACTGTCCTTTGGATAAATTTATGAAGGACTTTATTCTCAGTACTTTGATTCAGAAAATCTTAATAACAGAGTGTATATACATTTGTAGAAACTTTCTTAATTTCTCTAGCAACTTCTAACAAAGAGCTACTTAAGGAACATAAAGCAAAAACATGACTTTAGAAGACGGGAAGCAGCTTCATTCCTGTACCCCTAAGCTTGCACTTAACCTGAAAGATGAGGACAACAGTTAGCACTTACAATCTATAGCTTCACAAACACCGTCACAGCATTGCTGACTGTATTACTGTGGTCTCTATCAACCAAAGTCCAGTATCTATAGTACCAAGGCAAAAGCACAGCCTCCTATGTTTTTACAGTAATCACTAGCCCAAACCCCAAGAGAAGTAGGAGGGGGCATGAATGTGCGTCTCTATTTGTGTGTGAATAAGAAAGAGGGAGATGCTTACGCTCAAGGATGGATACAAGTACTTGGAGATATGGGTATGTCTGTATCAGAATACACTTATCCAGGAAAACCTGACGTGCTTTAAAGTGACTGTTTTTATTTCAATAAGCTGGAATTCAATAGCCAGAAAGAACTACTGCCTGCAATCAGAGAGATGTTATGTACAGCAAAAGGGTCAACTTTGTACCCTTAAGTGTAAGTAATTTAAAGGCTTGTGCCTATTTTACTTCATCTTCTGTTTTGAGAAGCCTGGGGAGTTCTTGATGAAGCTGCTTCATTGGCACCATAAAACTGTTGCTTGGAGGACCAAAAAGAGAAACCTTGTTTGTTGCAGTATTTTTCATAGTCCTTCAGTACACATCAGCTGCCTGGGGGATGGCATTTAATTAAGGAGTTTGACTTTTCTCAGGATTCTTGCTTGACCTTGTCAAAAAGTAATTGATGATATGTGACCTGCAGATTCAAAAAGGCTATATGACTACTTCTGTCCCTGCTTCTCCAACTGGCCCTGACAGAGGCAGGTCTGTATGAAAAAGTAACACCACCAATGCAGGAACAACACACAGCTGTTCCTCCCAATCTGCAAAAACATGAGACAAAGTTCTATAGGAGAAGCTCTCATACTATGTTTCTGGTCTTTAAACGTTACTACAAAATTCTATGTTTTCTAGACAAAGGTGGAAGGACTGAGTTTTAGTTAAACAGACACTTCAAGGAAAAAGAGCTAATCAAGACCTGCCAAATTTCAGAAGCAGCAATGTCAGGAGCAGATTAATAATAAATGTTCATGTGTGCACATGCATGAGTGAGTGAGACAAGATAAGACGTTCTGACAGAGTAGGAGGATGAGTATAAGCCTTTCCTTCCTTTCCCTTTGTTCTGCTTACGTGAGGAACAAGTGATCTCCTTCCAATTAGTTGCATCTAGACCCAAAAGCTGATGAAACTCTTGTTCATCATGCTAGGACTGACACAGCAACCAACCTGCCACATATAACAGTTCCACAGCAGAGATGGTGGGAGCAATGGGCACAGTGTACACAGATGTGTGAGAAGACAACAATCCAGCAATCCCTCACTACTGACCGGCCAGAGAGGTAACAAGGAGAAAAACAAGGCATTAAAAAAAAAAAAAAAAAAAAAAAAAAAAAAGCTTTTGGCAAGCATTTCTGAAGACAGTCTCATCTTTCCACTAAAAGCAAAATCTTTACAAGACACCTGCCTGACAAAACTTTGTCTCATCAGCTCAGATTTGTCCCCTAGAGCTGTCATATTAAGAGGTTCTGTGCTTTGATACAAGGACTGTGATCATGAGCTGAAGAGCAGATTCGAAGCTACTTGGGAGTGGAAGACAGTATGATCATTCACATGTCCCGCATAGTCTTGTGAAACAGAAGGAAAAAAAAATAAAAATGAAAAAAGACTACCATCCCTTTGGGAATTGTGGGTGTTGGAACCTGAAACTTGCTTTTACTAGTCTTCATCATTCCCTGTATCTGCCTGCATATAAAATAAGAACGGAAGGAATCTTTTACCATCAATTCTTTATCTGATGACAGTTTTTTCCACTTGATGGTTGAAAGTGCATTTGAGTTTCAGGTTTTCTTTCATCTTGTTTGCAAACAGAATGACATTTCTGTCATTTCAGCCATTTGCCCTTATCAGCAAGATGGTGATGACAGCCATTCCCAAAACTATGGGGCTAAAAGAAAGGAGGGGAATGACAAAATAATGAAGATGGCAGCGTATGTACAAGTTTAATCAATATAGAAACAAAGTGTTACTGTGTTCAGGAATGCTGCTCATCTCCCTAAAACATCCAGAAATGGAGCAGAAAGCTTCAATCCACTGAAAGGCCTTTTCTGTATCACAGAGCAAGCAGTTGTGAGACAGTTCTAACATGTGCTTCATTACATAGACATAACACACAATGATTATGTTGCCCTATACTGGATAGACCCTCAGAGAGGTATTAATAAGTCATTAATTAACTACTACCACTACAGATAGCTAATAAAGGTGTCCTTTATTTCAAGTTTCAGAAGTCTGCTTTAGGTAGCTGAAGGACAAGAGTATAATTCCAGCTCCCGTTTTTTGTCTGTATGAATGGGATTCTTCAGATATGGTTGGAGTCAGAGAGCAGTTCTGAGCAGTTTTTTCCAGCAGGGGGGACTGAGCCCTCACCATGCAGAGAAAGGACAACTATGCATTAGAGCATGACCTTAGGTGAAGCACTTAACCTCTTTGTGCCTCATTTCCCCCCCATCTGTGGAAACAGAAATGGCATTTACCTAACTAGCAGGGGTACTGTGCAGCTTAATTCATTACTGCTTCACAGTAACTTTGAGAATCTTGGATAAAAGGTGCTAAGAATCAGCAGGAGACAAATGACACACAGGGACATTATATATAGGCTGGTACAACAAACTAACTGTGAATTCAGATAAGCCCTGCTTACATGGGTATTTACAATAAAGGGTATTTTTGGTGGTGGTGGTTTTGATTTGGGGTCCGGGTGGCTTTAATGTGCTGTATTACCACTCCCAGGAAATCCTCTGTTAATCCACAGGGCTGGGAACAACACTTGCTTTTCACACCCTATTCCACAGACATATCCCTGTTATTCAGGGACTGCCTCCAGGCCACAGATTAGACCTCAGGCTTGTCCCTTCTGTCAGGACTTTTCTAGAGAGAGTTCACAACTTGGGGCTATGCAGTTTACACACCTGCCCATTATGTTACCCAAAGCTCACACAAGTCAGCAAAATTAGTGGAAGGATAACTGTTTGGCTCAACATTCCTTCATTTAAGAACAAAGGACTGATACCAAGGCTACATATTCTCCTGAGACACCACCACAAATTAGCTAACAGCTTTCACTTCCTAGGCTGCACTCAAATCTGTGACACAACTGAAAAGGCATCATGCTCATTTTACCAGTCCCTAATGCCATCTAGTCCCCAGCTCTTGTTTTAATCCCTAATGCCCTGCCCAGCACTAGCTGTGTGAAAGCTGGCTGATACCTTCCTGCACTATCAGTTGCTAATTTGCCACTTACAGCCTTAGAAGTACAAATCATAACAGCTTCATTTGCATATGATGCTAACCAGAGGCAAGAACTGTGGGAACTTATATCACCCACAGAAACCCAGTTACTAGAACCCAACACATCCCAGCATTATAAAACTTCTACACATCCTGGGCCTGATTCCCATTCTTTACTCCTAAAACATTGGTCTAACTCCACTGATTCCAAAGGGACATGCTCTTGTTTTACGCTTGACATGAGTCAGAAGAGAAAGCAAGCCCTCTGTACTTTTAACCCCCCTCGCACTATCTGTTTTTGCTTGTGGAAAACGCTCTCCATGCCTGGGTGACAGAATGCTGTGTGAGTGGCTATTGAGCAAGCAGCTCATTACACTTCTCAAAGCTCTAGAAGTACTGTTTTATAAATCCAGAGATGGGCAGGACAGTGTTTAATAACATGCTCTCACCTTACTTTATTTATCTGACAGGAATGGGAGGTCATATAAGGCACATCTGTAAAAAGGATCTGCCAAACAGAACTGTGTTTGGTATGACAGAAACTACTGAGGGTTATCACCCCACTTCGGATAAACACATTTTAATACCACAGATATTTAGGGAAATAACATTTGGCTGTATTAAGTAATGAATAATGATATTAAAAGTAAATTAAATGTACCAAAGAGGCAAGAAGGAATTGCAATTTGAACATTTCATCCCCTTGCTATTTGTGCTTTAATGAAGTGTCCTAAAGGCAGTCACCTTGCCAGGCTCTGCACAAGTCATCGTATAAACAATGTCTTTTTTACTTCTAAATCACTAGTTCCTAAAGATGAGAGCCACGCCCCCAGGTTTTTCTTCCTTCTGTCTTTGGCTGTTTTTTTAAAGAAGAAAAAAATAATCTTTCAAGTTTTTAAAAAGCTAAACTAACATGAACCAAGTGCATCCTAATGGCTTCGGAATCACTTAGATAAGCCTTAGGCTTCTTGTGCTTTAAACCCACATCATCTCAAAGCTCACTGCATCTCAGTTCCTTGGATGACCAACTTTTCAATGGTCTGAACTTCTGCTTGTGCTTCTTTTCTGGATCTTTCCTGCTATGGCTGGAATCTCACAGAAGGACAAGATGGAAATCATGTTATTCAGCTATTTAGTTTACTTAGTTTTGTCAATATAACTATTCCTAATAACTATTTATTTAGTTACTTAGTTTCCTTGCTTTTTTATTTGATAGGAGGACAAGGGAGATGCACTTGTGGAAAGTTAAAGATGTTTGCTTACCAGATACAGACTCTGAAAATGTTTGCACTTCTGTGTGTCTTGAAGGGCCTGTGTAGTGAAAGCAGCCTTCCTAATTTGCATGTGAAGAGCACATGAAGCTAAGCAGCATCTCTGGCTGTGCATTGCAAAGTGCTCTCCTCTCTCTTTATGGGATTATGAAGTGCTCTTATAAACTGTCAGACTGACACCTGCAGTGAGCAGCACTTGGGAGTGTCCAAGCAGCAAGTGAGAGCACTTTGCTATTCCAGAAAGGCAGGGAGGAAAGCAGGGGAGCCCTTAAAAAGTAACGAAATTCATACTGAGTCAGAGAGGTGCAATTAAGAGCGGCTGGCACTGAAAAAGAACCTTTTTCTCCATTTTAATTTCTGAAGTGCTGAGGAAGTATAAAGAGCACCTGCATTTGCATATCTGAAGCACAAGGTACCATTTCCTTAACAAGCAAAGGGGTGCCTGGGACTGCGGGTGTACCCTCTTGCTGCTTCTGCCATAGTGCGCTGTGTAGCATTGTATTTTCAAATAGATTTAAATTTTCAGCAATAGGAGCTTGCATTGTAACCTTTGCAATCCTAAAGACACAGCAGAACCCCACCCCCATGCCCCCTTTCCTCTTTGCAGGAATCAGCACTGCTATGTTCTAGCTGCTTTCCAGATACTTGGAAAGATGTGATCCCTACCCTGGGGAACTTTGAAAGACCCAAGCAAGCACAGGTTATCAGCAGGAGAATGTACACAGGCCACTTTTATACAAACCAGTAAATCTCTCTGAAATTGATATGAGAGAAAACAGATTTATGCTCACAACATACAGTGATAAAGGGTATAAAGTTCGATATTTTTACATAACATTTTACAGGCACAAATAAAGAGGCAAAGCAGCACATAGCAGGATCTACAGTCCCCATAGTGTGTGAGCAACAAGTCTTCTGGTATGTAGTTGAATCCTTGGCCTGGAGAAAGTCAATCCAGATACGCCAGGTCTACAGGAATATATGGGAGGGCTACAGCTCCCAGTGCTACATGACAGCATGAATAAAGATGGAAAACAGCAAGGAAAATGCATTTAGGTCCCTAACGTAGTTCATCTATTAATTTTGGAAAGTGAGTGACTTAACTTCAGCTGTTTGAGAACAGGAAAAGTGGAAAACAATAGAAAAGGTGGTAATTCCCAAGCTCAAAAGTAAAAGACTAAGACTTAAATTCATTTGTCATGAAAGATACCAAGGAAAGTTAGCATTACATAGTAAAAAGCACTGGAAAAGTGTTGATCTCTGGGAAAAAGAGCATGTCAAAGTAAGAGGAGTGACAATATCAATGCAGTTCAGCAGGGATCATTCAGACTGCATCCGAATGACTGTTCTGTTGAAATGTAAGTGAAAACGCAGTGGTTTTAGGAAAAATCACAAATGAAACTGAAATGCAGAAAAAGCCAAAACTACAGAAAGGTGAGGAAAAAACCTGAGGGAATTGGATCGATTGATAGACGCACATCTTCCCTCTTCCTCTTAGAAGCCCACCTGTATTACCTGGATTCAGGCCTAACACGGAAGGGCAGGTATCAGTGCTTCCAGAGCTTAAACAAGGCCACATGCAAGAACACGTGTCTATGGCCAAGTTCATGCATGTGAGAGCTGGTACAGGTACACATGCGTAAGCAGTAGCAAATGACACATACATGCTATTTCAAGTGCTTCACTTAGCAAATGAACTCCATAATATTCCCCCTGAAATCAGTCGCTCCCGGGAGTTTAATGAATGGTTGGTCATTTAATGGCCCGAGGCGAAGCCTAGGAAGGTTAACACACTGACAAAGCAGACATTAACTATGATAACAACTGTTTTCATGGAGGATTATTGCTATTATAAACTTCACTCAATACCATTATGCCAACAATAATTCCCTAATTTTTCCTTGTCTTTCAAATAAAGTTACTGTCTTCTATGATGCAGCAGAGCAAACAGTGTGGCCAGAATCTGAGGCCTTCAAGTTTTAGTAATCACCTTTCTGTTTGAGAACAAGAAGTATTGGACTTTGGTTGGAAGATATACCAGTGTAAAGAAATCCTCAACAAAAGACAACTCCGTGAGCACCTTTTATCCTGGCATAAGCAAAGGGAGAGAATTGTCTCCACCAGGCAATTTGGTTGGCACAAACAGAACAGGGCTTTTCATGAGGAGGGGGTGCGACATCCACCTAGATGGATAGCTAGAGATGCCTACTGAAGCATTTGTTGTGGTGTACAGAAGCTGGTGGCCACCATACAATAGAGCTGATCCACATCTAACTGAAATTGCCAATAGAAAGAGTTAGAGAAAATCAGTGCCATCGTCTGCCAGACATCAGACCCAGGTGCTGCAGTTAATGCATCATCTCTGAGGTGTTGCAGAGAATACATCCAGAAAGGTGCAAAGAATTTGGCTTAGCACCTCATTCAGACAAAACTACCATGTTTCAGACTGGCACCATCACCAGCTATGGAAACACAACACTAGGACCTTCTAACACATCGCTTTTCAAATTTTTCTCCCTGTACAGATCTCTCCAAATTTTCCAGTGGGACTATGTATCCCGGCATAGTGAGCATACTTTCTGTCAGATGCTCCCCTTCTGAATTATGTTTGATTTGCTTTGTAGAAATCACTGGTGAATCTATGCACGGGGGGCTGGCAGTTCAGGGTTACCAGGTACTGTTCACTT
Source organism: Microhierax caerulescens (assembly GCA_035590215.1). Taxonomy (NCBI): domain Eukaryota; kingdom Metazoa; phylum Chordata; class Aves; order Falconiformes; family Falconidae; genus Microhierax; species Microhierax caerulescens. The sequence goes on along the minus strand of JAVJGJ010000057.1, from coordinate 5,187,510 downwards.
AAACATTCCTTTGCTTAGGAGACATGTAAAATAGACTGCCTCAAGTAATAGATGTAGAGCTATTTTTTTTTCCCAGCATCTCCTTATGCATAAGATATACTTGACACTTAAACCAGAAAATTCTGCTAGGAAAAAACCTCACTGTATGGTATTTGCTTTGCAGGGTGCAGGAAAGGCATCCAACCGGAGGCCATTAAAGATGGAAACCAGGCAAAAACTACAGATGCTACTGAGATGTCATTATGGAATCACTTCATGGCATTCAGAAACTATAACAAAAGGGATGCTTTTTCTTTAGCAGCAAAGATAAGGTATCATAAGCATTACCTTGCAAAGACTGCAACCCAGTCTCTCAAGAAGATTCAAGAGCCCCAGCAACAATTAGGCCACTGAGGGCTCAAGAAGGAAAGTCTAATTAAAATCTTCAGTGCAGAGATCACTCTGACCTAACAACACTTGATTTTGTCAGCTCTGCCACATCACCCTCCATCTACTACTGGTGAAGGGCCACAAGGCAAGTGGAATAGCTAGAGGCTGGCCATAGATTTCTTTTACAGGGCTGCAGGAAGGGAAAGTGTACAGTATCATCCATACACTGGAAATGAAGCAACCAGTGAAACTTACAGAATCTAAATCTCAATTAGGCTTTGATGTTTAAAAATGAATAAGACCGAGATCAGATGGCTGAAATGCTTGTATCCAACCCATATGATAAATGTGTTTAATAATAGTTGTACTTTAAACTTTGCTATCTGCTTCTACTTTAAGATCTCAAAAGGCTTTGCAAGCTTTAGAAATAAAACCTCATAATACCTCTGCAAGGTCAGCACTATTAGGCTCATTTGTAAAAGTGAAATAACTTGGCCAAGGTCACATGCAAAGAGTCAGTAGCAGAGCTGAGAATAAAACCTACCTTTTTGGCTCTTAGATATGTATATTTAAGGTCATCTGCAAAGGAAAAATACTTGGGTATGTGCCAATTTTTTACTTTTCATTTTTAAGATGAATAAAGAATGTCTGAAGATTTTTCTTAGAGTTCATATAAGCTGGGCTGAAGGACAACTGTGGTACGTCAAATAGAAATGACAATACAGCTTTAATTTTCAAGCGCTTTGAAATCTGCAGCAAAAAAAGTGCTACATTAAATGCTGGTTAATAAATAACAACACTAATGATAATAATAGTCATCTGCTATAGCATTAGCAGAACTCCCTATGTGAGCACTGTATTTGAGAATAAAAGTAAGATGCCTCTGATACAATTACTCTGCCTCATTTATGACTATGCCACAGTGGTATAATTATTCCACTATACTTCTACTAGTTCATTTCCCTGTGTAAAATAAACCCTAAGGGGTTCTTTTCCTGCTTCCATTCAACATTTGAAATTTATATTCTTTTTACCCTAGACATCTTCTGACGAGTGGAAAATTCCAAGAACATCTGCATTCCAGGAGACCTGGGGGCACGTCTACAGATAGCATTAAGTTGTTTTAACTCTGACTCTGTACCTGAGGATCTGCTTTTTAAAAAGTGAGAAGGGGGGATCTGCAAAAGCATTGAGCTACTTTAGTTTTAAACCACATTGAACTGAAATGAACGGGAAGCCAGCAGAACAATTTTCTGGGGAAACAAACAGAAAATCCTCAAAACCTCGAAGCCTCTCCTGTCTCCTCCAACTGAGTGGACTGCATGAATGACAGCTGCTCAGGTGATCAACCTCTCTAAAAAGACAGGGTTAAATATTCTTCGACATTCCGTCATGTGTCTGTTCAGTCTGTAACTCAAACACTAACAAAGCACCACAAACTCTGTAGTCTCCAATGCATTTTTCTTTTCCACACCAGATGAAAAGCCAAAGTATACCCACGTAAACAGGTGTTATATTTCATGCCAGACACTGAAACTGGAGCACCAGTTTTAGTGCTCAAGAGGAAAATCCTACTTTGCAAATCTATAATGTCATTTACAGAGCAGCCACCTTTTCACCCAGAAAGTTTTACTTACTGGAGCATTCTGACTGTAGTCAGTGTAGGAAATCTAAACAAAGTTGTATGATATAGCTCTATCCCTACCTTTGGCTCCTATTTCACGGCTTACCTTCCTCTAGTACATCTGGCCTTAGGTCACTGTTAAGAGATACAGCCACTAAACTGCATGAACCATGGCTGCACAGGTGATTAACTGCATTCCCATAGCAAAGGAAGCCTCCTCGACTGTGGCTTTATTTCTGTGCAAAGGAAAATTGAAGATTGGAGGGAAGGCAGCTAAATAACTCTGGAAAAACAGTACAGCTTACATCTTTGTAGTCATATGTTCAGATTTCAGCAGTCACACTTCTGCTGTACAATTCTGCATCTGTAATTGCACACTGTGTCCTTTCCATGTGATTTGTAAAGCTTTGCATTGTTAATGCTCAACCAATAACAAGAAATGGTTACAAAATCCCCTGAGAAGCCTTGTTACAGGAGCTTGCTAGCAAAACACTTCTCATGAACTTCTGAGGCTAGACAGAGGCATGTACACTTTTTCTGAAATGAAGGCAAAAAACCCCACCCAAAACCACCATCAACCTTGCTCCTTTAGCATATCCATGTCATGCCACTGATTTCTACTAGGTCACTGCATTTCAAGCACATAGTTAAGGCAGCAGGAATTAGCAATAGTCAAAAAAGTCCCCATACTTGAAACACAAGCAAGAAAGGGCTAGGCACATCTAGTTTACAGGGGCTGCCTAGGGAAGATCTCTGGCACCATTAGCAGAAGTTGTATCCTGGAAGCTCTGGCACCACCACAACAGCACAACACCCACAAAACACCTTCCGTGATGGAAAACTTTGTAGGCACCTTGCTTCAGAAGGGCTAGATACTCGCTGTATCTCAGCGCTACGTGTGTTCATACAGTTGGCCGAAGACATGTAGGGCATGCAGACCCACAAGAAAACAACTGCAAGTGAATGGAATGGAAATGTTTGAACTAGTCTGTGTGTGAGGAAACTTGGTCCTGATGGAAAGCATGGTTGCCAAATGCGGCTATCTGCACCGTCAAGAGTACCTGTACTACTGCTAATTTTGAGGAACTAGTAACTGGATCCCTCTTCCTCTATTACTAGCTAAATCTCCAGGAATGGAGGAAAAATGCCAGACTTCCGAAGATTATTACAAAGACATCTCTCTGGCAATAGCAGATGCCATATTTCTGTCTTATTGTGATCAGTAGTACAGTCTTGTACACTCAGTCTGCATTCTCCCAATCCACTGCACACAGCAGATATAGCACTAAGAAATCAGCTCATCAAAAGTCTTCAGGCCTTTTTCTGAAAGCTTACACTGCTGCTGCTGGGATCCACCAGACATGCTACAAAGCATGAGCATTCATTTCCCAGAAGGAGAAGGAAGGGGATCATTCATTCAACATGCATGAACCACCAAGTGGCCATCAGGGGGAACAAAACAAAACAAACAAACAAACAAACAAAAGACTTCTATGGTCATAACTAACCTGCAGTGGATTTGAACTAATGGCTGAGAACTAAATTCATACTCTGTATCTGGCACTGATCCCTCTGCCAAGACAGCAGTTCTTCCTCAGGGATGCATTTGATTTGGAAGGCCGCTGGATTGTAAAGATGATTGTAAAGATACTAAACTAAAAGCAGCAACATGCTGATTACCACTTGCTGTGGGGGTCAGGCAGTGAATGAGCAGGACACAGACAGAAACCTCCTTGTGATAGATGGAGTTCCCTAGAAGGAGTTTGATCTGGATATCAAAGGGAGAAGGGAGGATAAAAGAGGTCCAAGCAAAATACAGCCAGCATGTTAACCAAGCTTCTGTTCAGTACACCCTTAAGGAGGAAAGCCTCTCTTCTCCCAAGAGGAGGAGGTGAACCAAAAGACAACATTTAATAAATCAAATTATAGCATATACTTTATCAAAGTCATCTGAGCACAAATAGTTTGCAACACAACCCACTTGGAGCATGGAGGGAAGAAACCACAACAAGCCAGTTAATTTCAGGAAGAACCCAAGGTAAGAACCCATGTGCATAGCGTTTCCTTTGCCGAGTGCTCTGCTGGCTGGGCAGGGTGCTCCTCACTGCAGTTCCAAAGACTGTGAACTCATTAGTGAATCAAAGGGTTGACACTGTTCTGTCTTTCTTCTAAACATCTCCTCAAATACACAGCTTTTCCCAACAGGGGAAAATGGCCTTTCACGTCTACATCAGGACTGACAACATGCAGGTAATATTGAAGACTGGTTTTCCATCCAGCTTTGACCCCAAAGAAAACAACTGCCCCACACTACCTATGCTGTTCCTTTTAATCCTCCAGGGCCATCACTATTCTTCTGTTAGAACATCATGAAGAGTGAGCTTTGCCTGTATTCACCTAGACTTTTATATGCTGGGCACCATCTCAGTGTGTGCTACACTGAAATCAATGCTCTCTCTGGTCCTGGGGTCTTTATTACGGTGTGGCAGCACAGGAATGTGGTGATACTACCCATGCCAGTGCTTCCTGAGACAGAACCAGAGTCATGCAGGGATCCATCCCTTCAGCTAGAATTTTCAGTTTCAGTGTTTTACACAGTAGAAATAGTTTCTACCTAAGGCTGCTGCAATATGACACTTGCTCTACCACCACAGCACCTTCCTTCAACTTTCCCCTAGAGAAAAAGGGGTGAGTGTTTTAGAAAGGGGAAGGGACAACCAGAGATGGATAGGAAAAGCAGGTTAACTGGTAAGGAAATGTGTGTAACCAGCAGCAAGGTGGTAGCTAAAGTTTTTTCAGAAAATAAGAGAGATTCAAATATTTTAATCTCGTGGCATCTATAAACATGTGTTTAATTTGCCCATTCATTTATTTTTGTCCTGGAGAAAAGGAAATATTGTGAGAGAGGAAGGAAATACATTTTTGCTTCTGTAACTGTGACGGATTTCTGATTTTTTAAAAGTGATTGCAGTGTAGGCATGATTTTGGCTCCATTGCCTTGAGGACTGAATTCCTCCCTAAAGACACAAAGTAAATGGTCACAGTACAGACCTGCTCCCAGACATTAGCCCTAACCCCTGTTTCCTCTCTCATTTGAAGTAATTGTTTCTAGTAGAGTCAGAGCAGCTATGTATCTTACTCTGTTCAATTCCTGGCCACAGTGTTTGGACAAGGGATGGTGTTAAATCAGCAGAAGCAGCCAAATTATTTTGAGAAATATGGAAATAGTTACTACCAATGTGGACTAAGGCTTAGCAAGATTCATTTCACTTGCTCAATTAAACTTCAAAGTAGGTGAAAAGTTTCAAACTAGAAATAATAATAATAAAAAAAAAAAAAAAAAGAAGAGAAAAGAAAAGAAGAAAATATTCAGGAAGCCAAGATAATGAGATCTACGTCCTATAATTAATCTTCTGAGAATCCATTTCCTCACATAGATTTTTTTGAGGGAGGGAAGCAGTCGGTCCTTAGAGCACCCACTGCCCAGGAAGTATCAGAGACATCACTAAGGTGTTGACCTTTTAACCAACATAATACTCAGCCCTGCATAAACAACTATTGTCACAGCAACATCGGCTTGAACCACCTTTTTCTTCCACAGGTCATTTCACGCTGTGAACGTGCATTCCTCCCCTTACTTCAGACCTTGAGGTTTTCACATAATCTCTTTGATTTCTTATCTGTGCATGGTGAGACAGAGGCCTGATTTCAAGGAGCACAAGGTAGACTTGCCACATTCACTGCTGTCTCTTCCTCTCACCCTGTGGAAGTAGGTTTGTGTGGATGACTTTCTGCTACTTGAAAATTCTCCTAGGAAAGACAATTGCTCAGTCAGTTGCTGAAGCTAGTTTCCTCAGCACAACAAGAAGGAGCAAGGCTGGGGAGCCAGCCCAGTAGACAGCATGCGATACCATATGAAATCTATTTTATGTTTACTGCCTGGGCAGACACTTCATAGCGTATACAGGCATCCAACAGAATCTTCAGTAGATGTACTGGCCTATTTTGCCCGTAGATGCAAGGAAGAGTGGAAACACAGCTATTGAAAAGGCAGTTTGGGTTTATCCAGAGGTTACAGAACAGGAAACCTGAGTAATTTTTTTTCTCTCTCATAATGGTCTGTGATTTAACCAACACAGTGTAACTGTGCAATATCTAAATTAAATTCTTATTGAAGACAACCTTACTGCAAGCTAGACTTCTCCTTCCTTTCTCTCTCCTCTAATTTCCAGAGCAGGTAGAATGAATGCTGATGATCAATGCAGTTCAACCGAAGTTCAGCACAGAGGCAGTTCCACGCAGTAGACTAACTAAGCAAATCTGAAAGACCCCCATGTAACACACTTTGTCATGAGATAGCCAGAAAGGCAGCCCTGGAGTTCAGTGTACAGGGTATTCCCCCAGATAATGTAAACTCAAACTTAACTTGCCTGTGATGTTGTACCTTTTGCCCTTTCCAGATTAAAGTCAGGACAACTTGCCCCTTTTTCTTGCCCTGCTCTCCATTTTCCATTTTGTAAAATGAAATGAGCAAAACAAGGACTGACAAATTAATGGGGAAAAAAGAAACAGAATGAACACGGTAGATGACACAGATGGGAGAAGGAATAGCAAAACCAGAGGAGAACAGCACCCACTTTTACCCTCCAACTGCTAATCAGTTTTACAGGGAACTGCAGTGTAACAGCATAATTCACCTCTGCTCTACACAAATCACTGCACCATAACCATTTTTATACCTGCAGCTGAGCCTCTATCAATCCTTCTTTCAGAGACAGCTCCTGAAAGTCCTTCTACTTTTTGGTTTCTCATTAAAGACATGGACAAAGCTGTTGAAGCCAGTGTTTCATCATGCTTCTTCCAGCATCAGACCTTACCACAGAGTAAACTAAGGGGCAGGAAACCTCAAGTGGCTAGACAGAGACCTTATTGAGTCTGTTGCAATGCTAGAAATACTTCACATATGTTCTGGTGATAGTTTTTTGCTACAAGACCAGGACAGCATTACAGCAGTCTTCATACGTCACCTATTTAATGCTTGCTACAAGGTATTTTTATAGTCACTGAAAAAAACTACAGCAGCAATTTGGAACATAGTCCAAAAAATGAAAGATCTGGATTTTATATCTAGTAGTGACTCCCTGAGGCACAGGGTGGTTATACAGTGTAAATGAACCATGATAGAGAGATCTTGCTCCAAAGATCAGTGATGCTGGGGCAACAGTGAACAAACAGCTGCACAGGGCAATGATGAATCAAAGAAGAAAGAAATTCCATGCCCCCACCCCCAGCAGCCAAAAAGGCTTCCATTTCAGTTGTAATCTGTTCTGGGAAAGAGAAAAGGCAGTCATTATGCTCCCTTCAGGAAATCAAAGACTGAACTTACAGGTAAGCAAGGAAATAGTTTTGACAGTTTTTCATTATTTGATAGTTCATAATTTGGCATCCTCAAAGTTCATTAGCTTCTCAAACAGCGTACATGCCAGGCCTAGCTTTGCTAGTGAACCACCCCACAGGAATGGGGAATGCTTCAGGTATGCATCCTGCACCGTCTCCTTTGAACTGCAAGGAGCCCACCAGCTTCACGCCCTGCTTCCCTTTCAGAAAGCCTACAGCATACAAGGAAATACCATGCTGGTCAGTCACGATCAACACAGCTTTTCTCTTCAGAGCTCCTTTTTTCCTCTCCTTCCATTTGAGTTTTCTTTCTCTCTTTCTTCTAATATATGAAGGCAATATTTACAGCCAAGGCAGTGCTGAGTAAGATGCAGTGATTATGGCTGATTTTATCACAGCCGTATTACTTAGCTGCAAGGTGAAGCGCTGTGCTAAAATGGATCATGAATCCCTGAAATTGACTATTCGTCACCTTTATAATCCTGATGGAAAGGCAGGTCAGATCAGGCCTGACAACTACCCATGCAAAGGAGACTACAACAGTGACGTCTGCTTGCCTTGGGGCACGCACTTGTCTAGGGAGGAAGGTGATGCCTTAGGGAACTGGACTAGAGAAAGAGGGAGAGGAGAAACCAACTACTCCAACTGCCTCCGCAGGAATCAAGTGTAAATAGAGGAGCCTAAATGAAAGAAAGACTGCTAGGAGTAGTGGATGAAAGAATATTATAAACAGCTAAGAATCAGGATTGCTGCATGAAGGCCTCCCCTTAGGCTGCAGAACATATTTCAGCTTCAAAGTTAGAAAAATAAAATAACACCACCTCAGTGTGAATTTGTGACATGAGTTGAAATCTACAAATGGGGAAAACTTTCAAGTGTCAGAAGAGTCTAGTCATACCTCCTTCAAATTCAATCTCAGAGCCTTTCTCATGAAGTCAGATTAAAAATGTTCCTGCAAGTTTGGAGACCAAATTCATCAGGGTGTTATCGCTGGCCATTATTACATGTGACATTTCTGCAACAAAACCCAGAGAGTGATGGCAGCATCAAATCTCACAGAGGTTGTTTATGTAGAAACAACCAGTATAGTTGATCAGAAAATCACTAAGCTATCCCAGTGAATCTTCTTGACTGGCATATAACCACATGCAAGAGGGACTCTTCTAGGAGAAAAAACTAACTAGCAAGTTATTGTTCCTAATGAGATTGACATGCTGCTCCCAGTAAACCCAGAACAACCATCTTCTTAAGGCAACACTTTTTCTGAAGTACACAAGTTGTCTCACTCATATTCCTTCCAGGTTTGGGTTTATCTCAGCTCCACCAAAGAGTAAGGAAAGTTGTTCTTGGTGTCCACGTTCTACTCCCAGCAGTTTCTTACACGTAGGCAGCCTTGCCATAGTCATCAACTTTACTTAGCTTATCCTCTTTTTGCATAGAAAGAAATAATACTATGTATGTCACAGAGTACTACATACTTCTTAAAAGTGGGGTAGACTCTTTGAGATCCACAGATCTCAAAGACAGTATTAAAGAAAGGCAAAGACTAATGTCTTGCTCTTCTCACCTGTCCTTTCTTCCCCTTTCCTCTAGTGCCTCTCCTGGGTAAGTCACATCCCAGCTAAACCTCTTAGTGAGTGATTACATTAGAGATAGTGCTAATTACCAAATGTCGTCTGTGTGGTACAATCTTATCAACACCCCACACTTCCTCCCCTGAGATGAGGGGGCTTGATCCATTTCATAAAAGTATCCTAGTTATCTGCTCTGACAAGCTCCATTCCCTCAGGCTTGAAGGTGGCTATATTCTTTTTTTTTTTTTTTTTTTTCTTCCCTTCATCATAAGTACAGATTCAATGCTTTTCTGCTGGAACCTCTGGCAAGTAGGAGGGTTTACCCCAGCAACAGACTGGTGGGTATTATCCTTTGTGTATAGAAAGAGGCAGTCAGTTCCCGAGGTGCTGCACGTCAGAATACACTCAAACGCTCTTCCCCTCACACACCGTGCAGCAAGCAGTGCAGTTCTATCACCTACCATAAGGCAGAAAAACTCAGTAGCTGCCCTGCAGCTGTGAACACTGAGTTTTGAACATGGGGTAAGAAAGGATGAGCAGAAATAGTTGCAAGAACACCCATAAATGCTTTGGTAAACTAAATGAAAACGAAATGACAATTGTAGTATCACCTGATACTTTATTTCTAGAACATCCAACTGACATCTGACCAAACCCTGCCAATGCCATGGTCTTCTGCCCTGCAGCACTCCCTGTTAGCCTGGTTTGGAGCTCACCCCACATTTCTGACAAAGTAGCTGACATGCAGTGCCTCCATCTGACACACTTTGGAGCCGAGGTGCCCACTGCACAGAAATTCATAGTAACCACCAAAGTGAATGGCTACAAATACCCTGAAAGCAATAAAGGTAATGACCCTTCTGACATGCTTTCCTGTTGTATTCAGATCTCTGAAGGATTAGCAACATAACACAGTAGGCACAGTGACCCTTCGATTTTGGTTACAGCACCGCTAGTTCCCGAGGTTTTAACAGGCTAACTCCATCTTGCACTACTATCCAGAAGGCAGTTTGCTCCCTTATTAGTAGAGACTTCAGTTATATTCTTTCTGAGGGTTTAGTTATTTTCATGTTTGAGGGTTCTTAGTGTTTGGTTTGTTGTTTTTTTGGGTTTTTTTTAATATAATTTGTGTGCATATTACTCGCTGTCCCTGAAATTCATTTTGTTCCCTGCTAATGAAACCTCTGCGTCGCTAACAAAGCAGAAAATAAAAAAGGTAAATAGCACTCTCCAGAAACAATTTGTTTCTTGTTCCGTAAATTCTTGCTGAACAGCATCTCAGGGAATTTTCACCCCAATAAGAAAGGAAAGAAGCAGAAGGTGATTGTGAAGGAGGTGGACAAAGGGGCTACAAATGCAGTTATTTGATATGGAAAGGAAATAATAATTATAGTCACACTGTAGACAAATAGGTGCCCAGACAGCTGCACCTGTGAAACTCCCAAAAGCACTTGAGCACAGGGAAGCCATTTGATTAAGTAGAAACCATTGGTTGCAGAGATATTTGAAGGGGGGATTATTTTATTTATGTTTAACCCTTTAGAGCTTTGCCAAGAGTCAGCTGCCCTCACCAGAGTCCAGACTCAGAAAACAAAACAGGTCACAGAAAATTAATGAATAATCTTCTTCTGAAAAAATACAGTGATTTAAGGTAGGTACAGACTGTGTCCGGTGGCACTGCTACCAAGGAATGTGGAACAAGGAAGATGAAACTTCAGAAGAGGTGATGCTTTTTTTTCCTAGCCAAGTGTGCTGCTATTGGGTGCTGGAGAAAACCAAAAGACATTCTACGAAACATAGTTTCTTTCTCACACAGGAGAGATGTCATGTTCATTTTCATATATCTGAATATGAATCACAAGGCTGAAATTTTCTGAAACATAGGACTGTTGAAGAGATTTTCAAGTTCATATTGAAGCTCCTAAATTAATAGCTTGCAATTGAAAAGCACTGAACTGCCAGCTGCTTCCACTGATCTTACTGTCTGACATTCAGATCTGAAATGTCCTAATCCAAGCAGAGAGGTAAAAACAGTATCATAGGGCAAGACAGGAGAAGATCCTACATCCTTCCACCAGTATAGTCAAGTAATATGCCACCTCTGGGCCTTAGCACCCTTCCTGGAAAAACAAACCAACCAACCAACCTCAGATTCAGCCACCACTGAAAACTAGGACTTTTTTTCTAAGATGACTTGATTGTTCAAAGTAGCTAAGGGATTTAGGTGGCCAAAAGCCACGGAGCACTAAGTCCCTTAGCCACCTTTAAAAATATACGCATAGTGCTCCACACATGAATACACCTTTGCACTATCACTCACTGGGCTATTGGACCAGCCTCTGTATGGAAGATTAAATACAAACTGCTCTACTGCTAAACCATATTTATTGAGCTTTAACCACCATGTAATTTATTTATCTCTTCTTGCAGAGTTGGGAAAACTTCATCAACAATAATAAAGGCAACGCTCAATTTCAACTGGTACATTTTTAACCTACAATAAGCAACCTGTTGTATCTATAAAGAGCTCTTTAGAAGTTATGCAAGGTATTAATTGAGCTGCTAGGAGACCATGGAAGTTGGTTTTCTAGTAAAATCGCAGTAAAAAAGAATGCAGCAACCAGAAAAATCCTGGCAAGATAGCAGCACCATCTCAGGAGATGATTGCTGCAGCTGTACTAGTTATTTACATGAAGTCAATTCCAAGTGATTATTAAGAACATGAGGTTTATCGTGTAATATAAAAGGCCAGTTCATTATGTCCGCACAAGCTACAGCTTAAATGGCAAACCTCAATAATTCAGTTTTTCTAACAGCAGTTTGGGATTTAATTGCTGCACAATAACGGCATTAATTCTGAATTAATTTCTTAATGGAGATGTAATTGTCTTGGACTTAATCTAAGGGGCCAAAATCTGCTCTCACCAGCATAAATCCAGTGGAACTTCATATAAGAGAGTGGGATGATTTCAACATAAAGTAACCTGAAGTCAACAGGCAGCTGCGCTTCACACTGCTATCGGAGAAAACAATACGGCCCAACCATCATTTGCACTTTTTCACTTTCAGTCCCAAATGACCCTTGTTTGCCTGGACATAGTCCATACAAGTACAGAAATCATATCACCTCTATTTACTACTATTACTATAATCATTAATTTGTAAGACATACTTCATCCCAAAGGGCTGCAAAGCATTTTACTGCAGGGAAAACATTTCATTTAATACCAAAATGCTTTCAGGTCTGGGGAGATTAAACCAGCTCACATAGATGGAGTAGCTAAAAAGGCACACAGTTAGCCACATTTCCATTTGGCTAAGGCATTCAAGCTGTCACCTCCAACAACCTTAACAAACCTTTTATGAACAATTTCAGGGAAATGGCTTCAGAAAGTATTCACAAGAATTCAGATCCTATTGTGGCAGACACCCTGGAAATCCACAAGATAGAACTGAAATCACTGGGAATGTAGAGGTGATCACTGCTACAGTCATGTTATATGGAAGAAAATGGTGATGGCAATAAACTGATGTTGTAGGATGACTGCCTAGATAGCACAAACAGGGACAGGTGACACATATATTTTAGATTTTCCAGTTGCCCACTGCAGCTGATGAACTCTCAGTAGTAAGGAGAAAGTTGAGAACACAAAAGGCGCAAGGCAATAAATCATCTGGGGTAAGCAGTGAGGCAGCTAGAAGTTACAGTGACAACACTGCAACTTCCATAGGACATTTGAGTCTATCAAGTGCTGGAGGCTGAATTCTAGCCCTGGAAGTCCTGCAGCTGCAAGGTCTTTGAGGCTCATTCCTTTCAAAGCCATACTAAGGAAGAACAGTGTGGTAGTAATACCTCTTACAATCCTAGCCAGCCAGAGAAGCTGCAAATTCAACACATGACAGTAAGTAAACCCGACTAAGAATACACAGATACAGCCCCCAATAACCTTACTTCAACTGAAGACACGTCATCTACTGCTGTATACACATACATCTTTTTGCTGTTGCAAGCAGGCAGAGAAGAGAGAATTTTCAGGTGTACGTGTTGAGCACTTTCCTACCAGCACTACATCAAACACAAGTGAATGTTCCATCCATATTACATCTATTTACACCACCAGTGACACAGAACAACCAACAGCCTCTCTAATGTTTTGTTCAATTTTTATCAGATGACCAGAGTCATAACAAACTGCATCCTGCTGTAACATCACGCACCTGCTTGCCTTGTCCTCGAGGACTTCCCTCTACAAACACTGCCCTGACCGAAACTTGCAGGCACCTCATACAACAACTATGTGATGGATGCTATGAACTATCATGCCACAGGAGGCCATGGCACAGGTGTACCGCATTAGTGTTGTAAACGAATCCAGCAACACCCACTTACACAGCTCTAGTTTCTCTTCAACTCTGTGTGCAATGTTACCCTCATCCCATAAATGTGACAGTTTCCAACCACTGAAAACATGTCAGTACGCTCAAGACCTCTCTTCAGTATTAAGGAATGGGAATGGTTTAGTAGGAAGTGGACTGAGCAGAAGTCATTCTCCTCATATTAAAAGAAAAACTGTATACAGACCAAAGAACTGGTTTTAAAAGCTGTTCCCTTACCTTTTCCTTTTTGATAGATAAGAGCTAAGCAGCTTGTTTTGAGGCCTGCTACTCATACACAAATATATCAGCAATATATTCCTTTGCATCTCAGTAATACAACACAAATATAAGCAAATATATATTCACTAACATTTTTTGTGAAAAATTAAAAAAAAAACCCAAAAACAAAAAACAAAACAAACCACCACAATAACTATTCCTCTTCCAGTGACAGAAAGGCCTCAGTAGAAAACATACATGATATGAGCAAGGCAGTCAGCATCAGAAGCTGTATTATGAGATAGGTGTCCCTGGCTCTTTGTAGGCCTAAAAAGGACACTGGCTTTCAGGTCAGTGAGCTGACTCTCGTTACGGACAAAGGTTGTGATGAAATTTAGCAGATTGATCAGCAAAACTGTTGGAAATAAAGGAAAAAACTGCTAGAACTGTTTTGATTCCATTTTTTTCATCAAAATCAGACCTCTCTATTGGAAATTGGCAGCTTCAATGAAATGGCTAAACATTCAAGTGTTTCATTGCGATAATCTCAGAACATTTTGTTTAGATCCATTCTTTTGATTTTTATGTTGTGTTAATGTTTCATCTGTTGCTCTCTATCAGATGTATGTGGATTGTTATTTACTTACTAGTTTAATACAATAAAAAAGTCAAAGTAAAGGAAAAAAATCCAAATAAAACAGTGAGATTAAAAATAAATAAATAAATAAATAAATAAATATATATATATATATATATCTATCTCAAATTGTCCCTAACAAAAAAGGCTTTACAGAAGCAGTGTTGACCTGTGCCAAGAGAGCTGGAGATGATGGTGTCCTTTATATCAAGCAGAGTATAGAACAGGGATTTTGACTACAGTGTAATAGGGCTGTTGTTTTGTCAGTTTACTTTGATGCCAGAGTATGTGCAGTGTGTTCTAAACATTGAAAACCTTTTGGTTGTCCTGTGACTGAAAGGTAGAAAATAGCTTCACTGTATGCCTTTGAGATTGAAAAACTTCTCCATTGTAAGAAAGCTGAGCTCTAAATTCAGAATTCATCTCTCAGTTTATCTACATAGGCTCAAATTCCAGCATCCACAGTATAAGTGCCTTGGCAGTCTAGTCATCATAAGTTCTTCTGGCCATTGCATAATCTGTGCCAGGCTGACTGGGGAAGGAAATCAAGCTCGAAGAAAGAAAGGAAGATATAACTTAGCTATACCTTGGAAAGAAAGGGAATTTGTTAATAGAATTTGTTGCTATAGCCTCTGGCATTTCATGGAATCACAGACATTTGCCTGTGATATACTGATTCCCTGGCATGCAAGATATAATGTAATTCACGTGTTAGGGCAGATTTTCCAAAAGCAGGTGACAGACCAAAGACTCATCCATGGTTCAGTATGTCACTGGATCCAGTAATTTTCCAGTCTTTAGGTCCTTATACCACATTGATCACTACAGTATCTCAGCAGCTGGTGATGTTCATCAGACACAAAATCAATGAGCAGCCAAGATTACAAAAAACAGTGGCCAGAATTGGGTTCTTAAATTCACACTTGGCAGAGAAACAAATAAGATGATCCTTCAACACTGAAAGACCAAAAATGATCAGGCAAAATCCAATGAATGAGCCATGCCAAACGCTACAATCACTTACAAATGCACCTCTCCATACCTACAAATCTAAGCCAAAGTACTGGGTTCAGAACCAGTAGAATTCTCTGATCTGTAAAACTATTGGTGGTGGGTCTAGACAGTACAACAGCCTTTTCTAGACTTCAGAACTATGTATCTGTGAGTTTACAAAAAACTAGTGCATACTTCAACCAAAATCACCCTGCATGTTTCAAACTGTAGTAACCTACAGCGATATCCTAAGCAACACCCGCACACTGGCAGCAGAACACCCCAAGCACTTCTGCACACTGAGGCAGAGGATGAAGTAGGTGAGCTTTCAGGGTCCCTCTAAACTATTGTCTCTGTGATCCTATGAAACCTGCACAAACTAGCAATGAGGGATCTTTCATACAGCTTGCCCAAGAGGATCAGCCTGGGCCAAGCTAATGGAAAGTGCCGTCACTCACAGGAAAATATTCTATAGAAAATGTTCTTTTTGCAAACACCTATTAATGAATGAAAGCTGGTACAAGTCTCTCGCTCTCTCCCAACTTTGCACATATGGAGCGCTGGGGTTATTACTGGCTCATCAAATATTCCATTAAGACTGACAGTCTGAAAAGAGAAGTGCCATTTGCACAAGTTCTCTCCAAGCTCCAGCAGCCCTGTCAGTGTCATGGCTGGACTGAGATTCTGTAGTGAGCAAAAATGAAGTCAGAACCTCTTTAATATATAATTAGCAATAAGAGGAGTGTGAGGGCATTTGAATAATACATCTCATGGTCAGACAAAGCAGTAGGAGCCAAAAGAGAAAGAGCATAAGAAGTCAAGGGGGCAAGAGTCAGAGAAAAATGAAACTTATGTACCTACGTGAAGGGAGAGGCCCAGTTATAAGCTGATAAATATTAAAAATAGTGCTTTGGATTTGTAGAATGCTTTGCTTTCAAAAATTTTCAAATTGGAGCTCAAAGGCTAGTGAGAATGATCATCCCCTTATTATAGCCGAGGAAATCAAGATCCATAGTGAGAACACAAAGTTTCCAAGGACACTTCGGGGTGTCAGTGGCAGATCTGCAAATATAGCCCATTCTCTAATGGCTGAAGCAATTTGCCTCTCCCATCCTATCCTCAATAGAGGTTTCCAGAGACAAGAAAATAATGCACAATACTGCTGAGTTTCCCTATAAACTCAATTAAAGACTGGTGTTTGGTGTTTATGCCAAGTTTACTGGTGCCAGGTTAGCTTAAGGCTGCACTGGCAAATGTTACACTCACAATGCCTGAGAAATACAGAAATAAATGAAAGCATGGAAATGGTTTACTGCTAATACTGAGCTCTGAATCCCCACTTCCAGCATCTCAAAATACAGGCTTTTATATCTTGTGGGGTTTTTTTGTTCATATTCCTTATTACAATCACTGTTTTGCTTTTTTTTTTACCTTTTTTTTTTTTCTTTTTTTAAAAAAAATTACAAACATACTTAGATTGTAGTTCAGGGTTAGAGACTTCAGCTTAATATCTACGACATCTGCAAACAACGGCATCAATATAACTTCTCTTTTTTTCAGCAGAGCAGCTCTTCCAACCTTTACACATTTGCAGTCAATTTTTACCTGGGTATAAAGTGCCTACCCGCCAATACATCCATCATATCGGCTTTCCTCAGGTTTTCCCATCCTCATGGAACAACCCTTTTTGGTTCCTGCAGCAACGGTACATGGAAAGGATCGTGGTGCTTCACAGGAAATTTCCAGCAAAAAAAAACACCACAGAAAAAGCAAAAAAAAATTTGGCCCAAGGAGAAGTTAGAGATGGAATTGAAGAGAGTGCTCTACTGTTCCACCTAAAATGAAGCCTCAATACTAAATAAAATAAAAAAGACATGCCAAAAGACCCTTCAGCTCCTTGTTTGAAGGTAAAGAAGCAAAAAAGCATTGCAGCTGGAGCACAGGACTAAGCTATGGGCCTGTGTGGGCAGAGCCCTTAGAGAAGGGATTGCCTTGTCTTTACCAGCACAAAACACGTGATGGTTTCATTTGATTGCTGCTGAAAAGGAAATTATTAATATAATTACTACTATTATTCTTGTAATACTTTGATGGGGCACGGGTGCCGAGGTGCTGGCCAGGGGAGCCGCAGGGGAGCCTCTGTGAGGTGAGGCTGGAGACGCCCCAGACTGGTTCTGACCGGTTCCATCCAGTTCCGGCCGGTTCCAACAGCCCCACAAACAGGACACAGCTGAGCCCCTCAGCCAAGCTGGTGGCACCTCAGGGAAGGTGCGTGTAAGGAAGGGCATGGAAAAAGCTGGATAAGGAAAAGGAGGAGGGAACAGTGAGAAACCACAGAGGGAATACAGTACTAGTCGGAGAGGGGAGTAGCAGGCAGAAACCGCCATGTACTGACCAGTTCCCCATACCTGAAGGTGAAGAAAATGGGGGGACCCTCCAAAAAAAAAAAAAACCAACCCAAACCCAAACAAAAAACCCACAAAAACTGTGGGAATGGGAACAAGTCAGATAGCCAGTTTCTGAAAGTGACCTCCAAATTTCTGGCTACCTCCGTGATTTCCAGTACCTCTCAGCCTTCTAAAGCAAAGGGGCACTCCACGGCCGAGCTGGGGGTGGGAGGTCGCAGAGCGGAGGGAGGGCTGTAGCCCGTCAAGAGCCACCTCACACCCCCATGGAGACACCTGACCTCAGAGCAGCATGAGATCAGGCCAAAACAGAGGAAGAAAATCCATTAAATGGATGCTTTCAGTCATGGAATCATTACGTTTAATTCCTACCCCCTCCCCAAGAATACTACTTCCAAAACTTTTCAGCTATAAGATGCAGAGAGGCTGCAGTGCCAGGAGAACGTGATGCAGCCCCAGATGATGGCTATGGGACCCCACACCCACCCTGCTTAGGGGCAGCAGAAGTCCTAGTGTTCTGCATCTAGACCAATATGAAGAAGCAGAGGTCCTTGGTCATGACACTTACTTGGAACAGCAACAGGCGGTCGTGTAAGAGAGACCTACCTAGAAAATTACATCAAAATACACTTCAATCTCTACAACATGTTTCTTTGAAAAATTTTGCAGGCATCGTATTACCTTCCACAGACAGCTGGAATTACAGGGACTCCATAGGAAGGGTAAGTTCAAATAGAGAGGAAGGGCATAAAACGTTATTAGGAATGCAGGGATTTCAGGCAAACACACTGTGTTTGCAGACAGGGTGGGCTCAGGATAGGTTCCATCTTAACTACAGCAGACCCTAACTGTGCTTCTGAAAATTACTGTGGTTTGGAGGGGATTTTCTTAAATTCAGAGCTAAGGAAAGCTGGCAGGTGCTAAGGAGCGCTCAAGTCAGACAAAGACATCTGCTAGGGATGTCAGTAATAGAGAGATAACTGTTATCTGGGAGCAGAGAATAGGACAGAAACTCCAGTGAAAGCAAAGCTGAGAAACGTTACAACTGCAGAAATAAATTCTGAGAAATAACAGGGCTTCCAACACAGAATTTCAATAAAATTAGGCTTCAGGCCAAGACTAAAAATGGTGTGTACACACATCACTGCGGAAGCTTCTGAGCAATAATGGGTAAATGAGAACGCTGGATAATGGAAGAAAACCTTGCTATAATAAGGACTAATGGAATGACAAAGATCAATGGAAGAATGTAATCTTTAGTTTCAAACTGTACATGAACAACACACTAGGCTTTAGAGGTGAGGGTGCTGTACCCCCACATAATCCAGTGAGGTACCGTTTTGAGATGCTCATAAAGTAAGCTCCAAAAGCCCCAAATATAAGAATATAAGTATATAGCAAGGTTACATCACCGTCCTCTTGATCAAGAGGACAGAAAAATACTAAATGCATAATGCTGATGAACATCAAAGCAGTAATCAGTCTAATAAAGCAGAAAAAAGTGTATGACTTTGGTTATCTGCTTACAAAAATGAGTCAGGTGTCATGTTGGGTGACAGTTCAGAAAAATAATTTCTTGATGTGTTAAATAAATTATCACTTAGAACAGCTGACGCCAGAGTTCACAGAGGCAGGAGAATATTTTCAGTGCAATTTGACATGAAAGACAAAAGTCTGTTTGCAAAGCAACTGTCGTTGATGCACTTTAAAACAATGGCCACTTCACAAATGGGCTCACTGTTGTTCAGGAATTCCACACACATACACACCAAAAAAAAAAATTTAAAAACGCACACAAAAAACCCAACCCACCACAACACAGATTTAAGGTACTGAATTTTTTGAAAGGGGATTGTGTAACTAATGAGGAAGGTAGTTGAAAAAGAACTAACATCAGGAGCGGTAAGGATTAAATCCCTATCCTAATACATAAAGACGGGGTGGGGGGAATAATCCAAACATAGGAAAGGCATTTCCAAATAAGAAAGGTAAACATGAATCTAGGAAGATAAGTGAGAGAACCCTTAAAACAAAACAGTACATTGAAATGGATAGGCTGAAGAAATTATTTGAGCTACGAAGTTATCCCATCAGTAAAAAGAAATCCAGGCTCAGCAAGGCAAACCCAGAGAAACGTAAGGACAATACAAAATTGTCTTGGTTCTGTTTTGGAATATCTCCTACTTATTCGTTACTACAATGGCTTTGCTGGTGTGAGATGTTTGGAGGAATAGCAAGCTCAAGGTCATGCTGCTGTTACTCAGTGGTCCTCTGCACATACACAGCTGGTGAGAGACACTGAGCTGACAGAGATTATTCTTATTCTCACTCATGAGAATAGGAACTAAATTCAAAGTGATCTTGGCAAATGGGAGAAGTGGTCCCAAACAAGCATGGTGAAATCTGACAGAAAGGTACCGAGCGCTACATCTACGAGGGGAATTACATCATATTGAGAATGCCTAGTTACTGATTCGTGAGTAGTCCCACAATAACAACCTGAAACATAGTAGTTTACACACTAAAAAGGAGAAGAGGAGCAATGTTTTAAAGAAAACACATCCCATGGTAAGGGAATAATGTTCAAGATGTGGAAGGTGTCATTTGGAAGATGAATACAGTTACAGAGAAACCTCAAGTGAAGAACTTCTGTCCAGTTCCAGGCACCAGGCTTCAGGAAAGAGTTAAGACAGAATGGGATAAATCCAGAGCAGGAAAGAGAAAAAAAAAATATCTTTAGATCAAATCAGGTTGGCAAAAATGCATTTGTTTAGAAAAGAGAAGACTACAGAACTAACAGGCCTTGAATATGTGGAAGCTTATTAAAAAAGAGGGTACTCTTCATGTCCCCACCAGTGCGTGTGTGTGTGCGTGTACACTTGCACAGAAATCAGCTGAGCCTACAAACCAAAAAATTTTATCCAGAAATTGGGAAAAAGTTTTCAGTTCTTAGAATGCTACCTAGGCAGCTAGCTGAGTCTCTTTCACTGGAAGTTTCTAGAAATAAGGGGAATGTTTGGAGTAGTCAGTCAGGTCCCTTTCATCCCTGCGTTTTATGGTTTTTACAAGATCATGGGAGAGATCTTAATATCACACTTCTACCGGCGCATGCCTTCTATACTGCTGACATATGGCTGCAGCCCCCAAAATCCCATTGGGTTAGCAGAGAATATAAGTCAGGACCAGTAACTAAAGTGTCTGCGATGACACCAAAATTCAGATTATGCAAAGAGATATTTGAAAACTGCTATTATGGAAATCCAAATTAAAAAAGGAACAAATGAACGAAGGATTAGATTAGCAAGGTGGGGATACAGGCCAAGACTGAAAGGCACTTGGACTTCGATGTAGGGACCCCAGGTCTGGGACCGCATATCGTGACAGGTAAGACTTCAGGCTGAAAGCACTGCATTTCCGTACATTTCACAGGAAAACAACAAACAAAAACCCTATGGCCCCCACGAGTAAGGCAGAGGCATTTCAAACCCTCTACAGGAAGATAAGAACTGGTTGCTAAAAAAGGTATAATGAATCAAGAGTACAACGCAAAGAAAAGAGTCTCTGCAAATATAGTCATTAAATCTCACTGAAAAGCCTAATAACAATTTCTTTATAAAAAAAGGAATTTAAAAAAAAACCTCAGGAGTGAAGCAGTAAGAGCAATGTACAGAACTCAACTCACAGTATTCGATTTTTACAGCTGCCCAATATATTCTGCACAGATAGTATAGGAGGGAACCGGGGGATGTGGATGCCTTTAGCCATGATGCACAGGATGAAGGGAAGAGGTGAGGGGAAAGCTCACTTTCTAAATGCAAGCAGAACCGATAAATCACAGCCTGGCTGGCATGGCAAACACCAGTCCCTCTGGCAGCTTTGTAATTACTCCCTAAATGTGGTCTCAACCCTCTTGATGTGGAGATAAATAACTTTATGTGCAAAGCAATTAAAGCCTCGGGCAACACTGCCGGCAAAGCTTGGTCACTGCGTGTCACTATCCATTTGCCAGAGAGGTGTACAAGTGGTACTGAGTTTATTAAACTGGAGCACTGGCTTTCACACATCAACCTGCCAAAGGCCTTCTTTGGATGGCACTCAAACAATTGTTTCCACTCTCCAAAGCAATGAAACATCCTGGTTCAAGGGCTGAACCTGAAGTTGAGTTGAGAGACCCTCTGAGCAGTGTGCCAGGCATTTTGCTCCTATCTGCTCTCCCAGAAGAGAGCAGTTTTCTGCGTCGTAAGTCTGATACCTACTGGGGGAACTCTGAAGGAATTATCAATCATTGTGATTAGATTCCTCCTCTTCTCAGGAGAGATCATGCTCAGTTGAAACAAGAGCTATTGCTGGGACGGTAACAAATCACCCTGAAGCAGAGCCCTGCTTGCTGCATTCCTCTTTCCCTCATACACGTGTGTTTCTCTGTCCTTTGTCGGAATAGCCATATTTTCTCCACATCTCTTGGTCCATCCAAAGTAGCATGTGCCTCCAGGTTTGTCTCACATCTGCTGCCTACTTGTATCTACAGCTCTGGAAAGCAAACTCAGGGCAAGTCTTTCTGCAAACACATATGGCTGGGTGAAATGACACTATACTGTGGTACCCGAACCCCTTCCCTCTCTGCAGAGCTGCTGGCCTACTCAGCAGAAGCACTGTACACTGCAGCATCCACGCCAAAAACACACACACACACACACAAAATATCCTAGAAAAGGCACTGTGCAGGGCACAAGCTAGAGCACTAGACACACCATGACTAGCTTGCACAACCCCAAAGAAGCCATCACGCCAGGCAGATCACCTGGTGGGAATTCTACTAGCCAGCAAGAAAGGCACGGACTGTCTATCACAGCAAACCAAGTCATCCTTCTGCCTGACTCCTAACGTAAGACTCATGAATGGAAGGACACTGGTATGGGCTGTACCACTCTTTAGCCCCTCTCACACTATACAGCTCCATGCTACATGAAAAAGCAGGACAGCTCCTGATTTCAAGAAAAACGAAAAAACCTCAAATATTTCAGTATTGAAAAATGGGGGGTTGGGGGTTTTTGTTTGTTTGGGGTTTTTTTTGTGCTTTGTTTGCTTGTTTGTTTGTTTTTCCCTCTCATCTGGTTTCAAGCCACCACCAAAAGAAAACAAATCAGCACAACCGCCATTTCATTCAACATTCTTCCTGGCAAACAGACTTTTTTTTTTTTATTTTTTTTTTATTTTTTTTTTTACCTGGTTTGTTGAAGACAGAACTGGAAATAGTACCAGCGTTTTGATAAAAAGCAATGTTCTCTTAAAGCCAGTACTGATTAATAATCAAAACTGCTACTAGGGGGCACTGTGACATTCAAAGGAGGTACAACTCTGCTACCCATTGCTTGTTACACTGTCCTCGCAATGTTTCATGATGCCTTGGGTACAAACAGAGCTAAATTCCAGTTTGGGTCATTTCACTCTTTCTAGTAAAGTACCTTTTAAACTTTAAAGTATTTACGATATTTTTGTTTTGGGTTTTTCTTTCCCCCCTTCCTTAGCATAAAGCTGTTCAACAAATGCTGTCTGCTTCAGAGATTACTGTTTCAGTGATCAGAGGAAATGAAACTTGTTTGTAAACCAGTTTGAGATCATTCAGGACAATCATGACAATGTAATGTAAGAGTTAAGAATGATAATAGTAATCCTAATAATATTGATAATGAGTATTTCTCTTCCTACTGCAGCGAACCCATCTGGAAGGCCTCAGTGTGAAGGCTTCAGAAGTATCCAAAAGTGTGATTAGAGAGAAATTCATTTCGGCAGGAAGGTGGAAGCTCAGAATGCCAAAGAAAGAAAAAAGGAAGAAAAAAATCCTTTCTAGTTTTGGCCAACAGACCTAATCGGAAATTCTTTTGAAATGTTATTCTCTGGAAGAGAGCTCAGTTAGCAGTATTCGCAAATGCTCAGCCCACTTCATCCATCTGCCAAGCTGAGAATGAATATTCATAGCAAGTTATTTTAATCATTGTGTTTTTCTTGATGTGACATAATTCTATATAATTTTTCCCCCCGGAAAAAAAAAAAAAAAAAAAAACCAAAAAAAAAACCCTCCTCTTTTTATGCTGTCAAGTCAAAAAGTTTTTTCTACATCTGCAAGAAAAAAGGGACATTGGGTGGCTCACGCATGGGTTGTAGCAACATCCTCGTCAACGCTTCTCAAATGCCAGCATTAACAACCTAACTAATGTCACCAGTGGAAAAAAAAACACGTGCTGGCTTTTACCTATTCTCTTGAACACAGAGCATTAATATCTCAACACTAAGAACGGTCAGGGTGAGAGCAACAAACTAACATAGGCTAGGAATGGGATTCACGGGCAACCCATACCTGGGGCAGCAAGGGAGGCTGCCCTGGCAGAGCTGGGTTTGGGGAAGTCAGCGCTGGGAGAGCATGGGTGCTGCACGTTGGATCACGAGGCGGACAGGCAGAGTGCTACTGCAAACATGTCCAGTGGATGCTTCTTGTAGCCACACATCTTCGTAAGCACATACTACATAAAAATGCTTTTACAGTTTTTGAGAGGTTCTTAAAATAATTCTTGTTCAACGCTTAGCAAAAGTGTGCATTTTGGGCAAAATTGTCCAAGCAGAGGGAGATTATAAATATTTTAGAGTCCACAGAAGTATATTGGGAAGAAATGGGATCTTTCCTTGGTTCTAACTGGTGCTTTTATTTCAAAGTCCATCAACATGACATTTTACCACAGTTTGAAAATCCTTAGGAAAATGCTGTTCCTGCAATAACCAAGAGTCTAAAATATTCAATACTTAACTGATGCAAACATTTCCCAGGTGCCATACATTAACTGCTGGGACACAGAACTCTGCTCAGTGGAAAGAAAGAAAACACAACCAGGTTTTCTTAAAAGCCAGATGTGTTTTTTTTACAGATCTCTACCACCCCTCCCTCTTCTCTGGGTTGTTGCACCTTGGTGGCCCATCCTGCTCCATTTTCTCTGATACACCACACTGCAGAGTCCTTCCTGCTTCCAAGGAGTTTGTACCCAATGACTAGTGTGTCCCCTCCTGCCCCAGAGCACCCCAGAGACCCCATGGGGTGCACCCCTGAGCACAGCTAATTCATGGGTGGGATCAACACGAGAGGCAGCTTATTAGAAGGACATCTTCTGGCTTATTCCCATTTGCTATTCAAGTGAAATCCCTTTCCTTTGATACATTTTTTTGAGCAGAACAAAGGAGAGGCAGCAAGTGCCATATGAAGGTGGATTACAAGAAGCTAAATAAGTTGAGACATCTTTCTTGCTGTTTCTGCTTTGTGTTCCCTAGACAGATCTGCATCTAGCAAAGAACACTGCGGTCAGTTAAAAACACTTCTTCTAGTCAGTGTAGGAATCCAAGGCCTTTAGTTCAGGAAAAAAAAAAAAAAATGAGGAGAAGGAGGAAGGAAAAACAGCAGGTGAGAAAGGAGAGAAGGTGATCTGCATTTAGCTTGAATTAACTAGTGGATGTGTTCTGAGAGACAGTGATATACACCAGCAACAGGCCCACACAAGCACCTAGAAATCCCTAATTGCATCCTGTCGCCTGAGTGCTGCTGCTTCTCTTACTTTCCTGACATTCTGGCTCCCCTCTTTGGCCATGCTCTGCCAAGCACTTTGCAGAAAACCAGTGCTCTCCTCTTCCAGTACTGGAAGCTGCTGTAATGCTACTGATGGCTGGAAATGGTAGAAAGAGGTTGAAGTCCAATTGTCACTATTTGTATTTGTCTGTTTCCATGCAGGGAGTGGCAGACATGAGTTAGCTGCCATACTGGTGCATGCCATGGGACAGGGAGCACAGAAACAAATTCACTGGGACAGACCCATCACCATCACAAACAGGCATAGCTTGATAACTATAACTGATAACATAACTGATGCCTCACAGAGATCATGAGAGCTTTGCTGAACAGCACCAGCTTTGAATGTGACTTACCAGGGACACAAAATGACTTGTCTGGCTTAAGAGAAGAGGAGGAATGTATCTCAAGACAGGTTACAACCTACCCCTTTCAGAACAACCTTATAACGTTGCAGTGGAGAAAACCTCAACAGGGTTCTATAGAAATTTTATAGGCAGTCCACACAATGGATTTCTAAAAATACAGAACTGAAAAAGAAAGATATTTTCCTAGGATGACTCAAATTCTCTATTAAATACTAAGCAAGATTCCATAAAAGCTCTCTAAATGTTAGCAGTTTCCATTAGGGAAATCTTTGATGATGGAAGGTCATTACCAGCTGAAGGCCTCGCAGTGAGTTCCTGGCTCCCAATTCAAATCCTGGTGGACAATGTCTGTATGTACAGCTGAGCAACTAACTCATGCCAGATAAGACCGCCAACAAATTCAGCTTCTGTCCATGACCAGAGGGCCATTGCTTTGAATTTGGTTTTGTTTATTTTTGTTTCCCCGTTATGTTTGTTAAATTGTTTGTATTTTTTCATAAATGGCTTCAATACACACTCTATATTCCAAATTCAAACGCTACTGCTTAATTGCAATTGGTCAGATAAGTAACGTTCTTACTGCCTGAGCACTGAACCGCTTCTGGAGTGCTATGATAGCTTGCAGCGTATAAATTAGCTAAGGGGAGTACATACAACACATCTGAATGTCCCTAAGATTTTCAAATGAGACCAAGAGAAAATGCATGTACATGTGGGTCTCTAGGAAGAAAAATGGGATACAGGCAAAATCAGAGTTATATTCTCATCCCTGACATCACATTTTAAAGCATGCTTCTCTACCATCTTCCTAGTACTTTGGTTTTTTAGTCTAAATGCTAATTATTTGAAATTCATGACAAATACCTCCCAGCCAGTTCCCTACTCTGATTCCAAAGACCATAATATCTGATATTCTCAAAACAGTCTGGCAAGGGAGTAGTTTTGGAAGGGGTGAATGCCTTTCAGATAGAATATTTTATTAACTTCTTCAGTTCCAAACACGTTGTGAAGATTTTTGTCGGAAGTTCCTTGATTAAAGTGTTTTGGATTAAAGACAAAACATCCACAACCCCACTACCACATAACAATAGAAATAATTTGCAGGAAATTTGAATCATTTTCATTGTCACTTTTACCAGGAATCACTTACACGTTTAATTTTAGTCAGGTAAGAATATGTACCAGTTTGTGTTCCATTTTAAAAGCTGAAATATTTTGAGTCATTTAGCAGTTGAGATGATAAAGAAGAAATGCCGTGTTTCAGAATCTCTGAAATGAAACATCTCTATGATGTCAAAAGAAAAACCTTTCCATATGCCTAAAAATTTCTTTCATAAAAAAATATAGGGATTTCATCTTTTTTTCCATCTGCTTTTGAAAAAAAAAAAAATTTATAAGTCTTAACTCTTCCAAGTGGGATGAAACTTTGTTTTGACAAAATCCTGAAAACAGGCCTATAAATGTAGTTCAGACATTCCCTCCTGTTGTGGCAATTACTGACAAGACAACTTCAAAGAATCTGTCTCATAGAAACATGTGTATAATCTACTCCATCAAAGTACATTCCTCGTTAAGGTGCCACTGTATTGCTTTTATACACCATGTCTGAGCATCCAGCAGACCAAGGGAGTCACACCTTAGTAATGTAATAAACAAATCATTGTCCCAAAATGTTTTAGAAACACAAACAGCTCCACAACCACATCATGAATGGGTACAGCATAACCACATCCATTTTGCCTCAGGGAAACTGAATGAAATGACCTTATGGAAAATATTTCCAAATTAGTTTGTGGGTTTGGTTGCCATAATTTTGGATGATCTGGCCAGCAACATCCAAGAGCCAAGGCACAGAAAGACGTGTTCTCATGGTAGTTGTAGTTTGTTACGTGGCATACAGCGCCTGCACCTCAAACTCAGAGCAGTCACGACGAACATCTGAGCAATCCCTAGGAAAGAGTGGACTGGAGCTACATACAAGTAGAGGGAAACGTTAAGGAGAAAAGTAGGGGAAAATGGTATTACATATGACAGAAACACAGTGCAGAAAATAGTGGAATATGCATGTATCGTAAACTGATGGGCTGTTTACAGATTGTTTCTCCCCAGAAATTCTATACTGAGCCCAAAGATGGTGAGACCCCACCTTTCCTATTATTACTATGCTTAGTCCTGAGTTATTAAACCTTTGACCAAGCTTCCTCCCAAGGACTAAGGAATTAAATGGACCTTACTTAGGGTCTCCACAGAACAAAACCAAGCAGGAGCTCCTCTGCAGCGTGTGATATTCAGCCGTTGTTTCTCCTCCTGTACAAGGGAAGAAGTTTCATCTCTTCTTCTCTTTCACACACTCCCAGTTCCTCACTGCTGCTGTGGTTCAAGCTTATATATGACATCGCAGGGACCGCTAATGAAAACAGCTGCCACCCTTCACCACTGCCTCCCTGAGCTCTGCTCTGAGATGAGCAAGACACAGATGGCCAGCTGCCATACACTCACAGCAGAGGACTGCTGGCAAGCCCAGTCTTGCACTGAATCAGCGCGGTTTTGTACTAACGGAAGTCTAACCACATCACAAAGCTCAGCAAGGCCTACAAAGCACAATGGAGGAGGGCGGTGATCTAACCCCTAACGCACTCCTGCTGCTGCAGCCAACGTGCAAACAAGGGAATTTAAACAGAGAGTGGGTATCTTCACATTGTGGCCATCACTGCTAGAAACGTCAGCGGAGACCTGCCCATAAAAGTCGATGCTTTTGAGGGAGTCACATTCATCTCGGCACTCACCACTACAGCCACAGTGGTAACAGCACTAGCAGGAAGTTTGAAAATGAGAGCACGACCATCAGGAGAACCTAAAAACTAAATAGACAGAGGAAACCAAGCTGTCCTCCGTCACCATGTGGACGTAAGTCCACAGCAATAGACGGGTACAACTTGCCTCATGATTTTTCTTCTCCATGAGACGAGAATGTCATGTCCTAAACCAGCTTTTGACCAGTGCTACCTCTGCAAGGAAAACCTCTGCACAGCCATGAGCTGATCTGTGAGAGAGGCAGGGTGTCAAACCACGGAAACCCACCAGGATGGGGAGTCACACTTCAAATTGATTCCAGAGGGAGAAGTGTCTTCCGCCAGGCTCAGGGAACAACAATAACTTTACAGGTGCCCCAAGTCTGTCTGACAGAATCCATCCACCCCCAAGACCACCCTGTGGTGGGTGGTGGCACCCCTTCTCCTCGCCCCTTGGTAGCTGGTGCATTCTGATAACAGTCTCAGCTGTCAGAAAACAAACTACAAGTGACAGATTGAACATGCAACTGTACAAAAGCCCGTCTCAGGAGGGACAATTAAAAACACACACAGAAAAATAAATGGCTTTTCTTTTTCAACCCTTTTTCCTCTTCAACAAGTAACAAGACAGGAGCGAGTGTTTGTATGCTAGAATGCCCAGAAAATCGGCAATTAACAAGCGTTCCGCTCTAGCCTGTCTGCGATTTCCTCCCTGCAACTGTGGCTAAATGTTTAAATACATCACTCCCCCTACCTTCTGTGTTCTTGCTGTGGCTCTGGCACACCTCAGCTCTTCTGCATTTCCGTATCATGCAGTATTTCCTTTCTTACTAGTTTATCTGAAGTTTGCTTCAAGCTAATATTGAGAGAGAGGCATGGTGTCCACCCTTCTGCCTGCAGGAGCAAGCACACTCAGATGGACTAACTACCCCAAATACACATAAACCCAAATGCACTTAGCCCTATGTACCACAGAGGTGTTTTATAAGCCATCTAGTCAGCAGCAGCCTCAAGAAAGACGCATTATCATATCTGGCCAACAATAACATAATCCAGAGAATTCAAATGGGATTTTTCCCTAGGAAACTAAGTGCTAACCACATTACCGTGCAGATGCTCATTAACAAGCCTGTATCAGGCAAAAGCTGCAAAGGTATTTTTCTGAGGCGTAGACTTAAATAAAGGCTTTTGACTCAGGTTGGTACTCAGAATTAAATTGATAGAAAAACAGAATCTCTCATTAAATTCATATGGCAATTCAAAGATGAAGGATAAAAATAAAATCTATGCAAACGAGCATGAGGAGTAAAACACTCCAGCAGGCTCAGAGGAACACTGCATCACGGACACCTGTGACCTACTGGCTTCCTTGGACACCCTTCAAACCCTGAGTGTCAACTAACCACCTCAGAAAAAGGTGGTGACATTGTATGCTGATGTTCCTCTCATGCAATTTATTCACCTTGGATGGTTTTTGTAGTGCAGTGCCTAGAAGCTGCAGATTGAACTTGGAAAAAATGAACCCAAACGACCAAAACAGAGTAAAATTTTATTACAGAGAATAGACATTGAATATACTTTAAATTATATATAGAAGGGCCTCATAATTAATGAATGACTGAACTTCAGTCTGAAAATGAAAGAATTACAAAGTAAAAAAAAAAAACAAAAACCTTTGCTGTATGACATAATCCACTAGGTAGACAACCCTGCAAAAGAAAATCCTCCCAAAACAGTTGATAGCATAATCCTTCTTGGCCAACTATACAGAAGCAAAGGCTAGGGCCCAACTTTGACAGCTGAATGGGCTAATTATAATACAACTCCAACGTAGAACCCCCCCCATTTCAAGTTTTGCAAACAAATGGCATACGTGCCATGAGCTTCAGCAACAACAGCTGCAGAACAGAACTGGGCTGATCTCCCTTGCCAATAGATCTACAGAAAACAGCAGTCAGTCCTGATGCCAGTTCAACCAACCGAGAGAATACAAACCACCAAAAAGCACTAGAGGATCCAAAATTGAATCCAGATGAAAACATGACCTATTTCTATACCTTCCCATCTATTCATTTTATGTTGCTGCTCATCACTGAAATACCCTTTCATGTAAGATCAATAGCAATAACAAAGTTCGAGCTGGCTTCCTTGGCTATGCTCCTACTAGTAAATTAAAGAGTGCCTGGAAACATTCCCCAACACTGGAGCCACCAACATTGCTCAACTGCTAGAGTGGTTCCTGACACAGTTTTGGCCTGTGCCAACCAATGCTATGCCAAACAGTTCCCAGCCATGTCTATGGGTTAGCACTCCTAATGGACCCATTCCCAACAGGCAATTCAGACACGGTCAATCTGTTTTGGAGAGTAAGAGATTTTAACAGTCTGAATGTGGGCTATTTCATGATGGTTGGCCTCCATGTCAAGTTACAGTCCAGGCATATTTAACTGTTATTATAGATAGAGGTACAGAATTGCTGGCATTTGTCCTTTCCCGAGTTCCAAATTCTTGCTGGGGTTGGTTAGCTTCCCCTGGACACAGCCGCTTGTTTAACCTAAGATTTCCTTGAAAACTGTCTATGGTAGTTGAGGGTTGTGCTACAATGATACAGGTACAGGTGATGGAATGGTAGGAATGAAGAAATTAATTTCTTAGATTTGTTGAAGGGTGACTTTGTCTTCAACAACAAAAATTTCAGGTTGGCATTTTCTTTACTGCTGTCCTCATTCAAGTATCCAGCTTTGGGGTTTACCCTCTCACGTATCATTCTCCAGGGACCTTATCAGCAGCCCCAAGAGAGATCTGGATGAGCATTCAATGCCCTGGTGTCTCCTTCCACTGGATTCTGCGTCTAGCAATGTCGTCCTGAGCTGAGCTGCAGCTCAGAAGATTTTTGTGATTGTCCCTAAGTAGGTAGCGCCAATAAAGAAATGTGCCAAAAATGGCACTGAAAATAAAAGACAGTAGCATAAGGAGAAAATTTTACCCTCGTCTTAGATCTCACCAAGGGGTGCCTCATGTTTTGTCAAGGCAGACAGAGCTGAAAGGGCTAATGAACCCAAAAGCTACTTAAAGTTTGTGGTTTATGCTTTTTTTTTTTTTTTTAAACATTTCTTTTCACACTTAGTAACAGGAGTGAATCACCTGCAGCAAGTAGGGCACAAGTCTTTCAGAAGTCCCATGACACTGTCATGCAAGTCATCTGCGAGGCTCTTTACAACTTGAGGCAACTAAAATGGCTCCAAATACCCACATACAGGCAACCGAATCACCCCCAGGTCTATACCAGCAGCAGAGTCTGGAGAGCAATTTTGCAGACCAAATGCAGTTGTCTATCTTTGCTGCTGATTTGACTGAACATATAGGTAGTAAAGATCCCGTGAGGTATGAGAGTGTACATACCTGCTAACAGAAACCTGCATTTAGGTGTCTACAGTCTGAAGCTGAGCTCCATCCTTGATTGTAGGCAAGTGGAACAAAGTTATTTTGAGAGGTCAGAGCAACACTTTGAGCATGGGTATGAGTTTCACCCCAACATGCAGTCTACACTTAGATCTGGTACCTTCCCCCCTCCCTGAAAAAAAAGCTACCTTCTTTGAGGGAAAGCCTGCAAATTAATAGCTTTCATTTCAAATCAAGATGTAAGATTAAATTTGGGAAGTTCCTGCAGAACTATATCTCTGCAAAATCAAGATTAGAATTATTAGTTGTTTTATTAAAATGATGGTGGATTGTTTCAATTTGACAGTATTGGCATGGTGTACGTGAATAACGTCAAAGCATTAAAACATTAAATACAAAATATAATGTACAATGTTTAGTAGAAAAGTCAAACAAAAATCTATCAAAGCATTTGAATCAAAATATTTTAATGCTACTCTGATAAAATGCATCAGCATTATTGAAACAAATCGAGAAAGCTGAATCCACTATTTGGACATTTCATCCAAATCTGTTTTCCACAAAAGCTTTCAAACCCTAAAAAGGAGCACTCTTGAATTTTTTTTTTTTTCTAATGAGCTCTAACAATAATTTAAAAAAGAAAAAATGGATGCATAGGCTTTACTTGTACTCCATAAGCAAGATGGCAAAGGCACTGGTCGACTGCTCGTGCTGTTAAACTGCTAGCGTGATGGTCACTGGTGTAGTGCTGGCCTGTGCCAGCAGCCAGCACGCTAGACAGAGCTTGGAGGTTATTGCAAACGAGGACATGTTCCCCACAGGCTGTTTGTACGTGGCCTCACCACTCTGAAGGGTAAAAGAATTTACCGATATCAATATAAGTGGTGCTGTGCCAGTTGGCTGCAGGGCCTGCAAACATCTCCTAGACTGTTTTATTTAGTAGCACCAATGAAGCCATACAGACCCCCTAAGGAGAACTGCAGCTAGCACTGTGACATGTGAAATATGCAGGATGTTACACAGCAAATCATGGCCAAAACCAAGATCAATGAGAATAAACTCAATATTCAAAACTTGGAGGTGGAAAACACAGCCCTGTTCCAAGGGGGAAAAAGTCCTATTCTTGCATCCAAAACACAAGCAGGATGAGAAATACTTTTGGTCATTTATGTAAGAATGTTAAAAGATGTAAGGAAAAAACGGCAGGGTGGGGAGTACTACTCAACAGTTAAGAAAATAGAGATTACAATGCCAGAAGGAAAAGTGAACTTTTCCAACCTCCTGAACAACGCAGCTTATAGGACTACCCTGAATTAATTCACGCTTGGATAGAACATATATTCTGAAGAAACAGCTAGTATTGATTTTAAAATTGCCAGTGATAGAGAATCCACCACATTCCCAGGGTAAATTGTTCCAATGTTTAATTACTTTCACTGTTGAAAAAACTTGTGCCTCATTTCTAGTGTGAAATTGCCTGGCTTCAGGTTCCAGCCACTAGATCTTTTTATACGTTGTTTGCTAGCTTGAAGTGCCCTCTTATTAAAGTTTGGTTCTCTAAGCAGCTATTTACAAACTGCAACCCCTCAAGTTTCCCACCGATAAACTAAAGAGGCTCTTCTCCAAGAATCTCAGCCCGTGAAGCATGGCCCCTCGCATTACCATCATTTCCATGTTCAGTTTCTTGAGGCGCCTCCTCAGTTTAGCAGTAGCTTGCTTTAACTGCGGACACCAAACCAGAAGGCGATATATTACAGGA
The DNA here is from genome assembly GCA_035590215.1 of Microhierax caerulescens. Classification (NCBI taxonomy): domain Eukaryota; kingdom Metazoa; phylum Chordata; class Aves; order Falconiformes; family Falconidae; genus Microhierax; species Microhierax caerulescens. Next base: position 5,153,985 of record JAVJGJ010000057.1, on the reverse strand, counting down.
GCTGAGACACCACATCTACTTCCCTAGCTCCCACCCAAGATACGCTCGTCTGTCCTTCCAAGCCACCAAACTATGTCTTCTGGCATAGTTTTGGACAAGGATTCACTGTCATCTAACTACTAGGAAATTTTTTTTCCCACAACTGCCGCTTCCCAGAACAGGATTCTTTAGGTTAAAAGTATGGCTAACTACTACTATTTTTTTGTATGCCTTTATACAGTGCTTCACAATCAACCGTATTAAAATACGTACTGCTTCCTTAAGCTAAGTTTAAGAAGCAACCTGCAATTGCCCTGCATCTGTGACCTTGTCCTTTTTCATGGTTTGTCTGCAGAGTTTTATCATTTGTGTCACCAACAAACTTCTCCTTCGGGTGGTTTTACATCTTATTCCCTGGCATTGATCAAAATAATAAATACGACAGGAACAACAATCAATCTGCGCAGAATTCTGATACTACATGTCTGTGGTAATGGTCCTCTGTTTGTGGCTGTATTTTCAGAGTGCCATTTAACCAGTTTTTAATCCATTTAATACACAGCAAGTTCTTTTACGTTCTCCTAATTTCTTTATCAAGTTGCTATGAGGTACAACAAATGCTTTAAAATGTGTAACCACATCTGCACTACTACCTTTACCAACAAATTATATAATCTCATCAAAATGATATCAGATTAGTTTGACAGGATTTATTTCCCACAAATTCATTTTGATTGGCATTAATTATATTTTCCCTCTTTAATTTTTTTATTAATCAATTCCCATATCAGTTTTTCTATTATTTCACCTGAAAAAGGTACCAGAATGACAGGGCTATAATTACTTAGGTTGTCCCATTCACACCTTTTAGATATGAAAGCATATTTAAACACAAGCTTGCTTTTTTTTCCCCCCCAGGCTTCTGGCACTTCAAAACAAATGTCAAGCTCTGTGGAGAGTACCCAGGTCACGTCTCAAACTTCTGTGGGCATATTACCTACATTTTCTAACTGGCCGTAAGAACGGCTGTATTGATTCAGGAGCCATCTGGTTTGGTGTCCTGCCTCCAGCAGCAGACACTGAAGAAAGCAAGGGAAGAAGCCTGTGGCCAAGGGACCTTGCCCAATCTGCTGTCCCAGCCCACAGTGATCTGGGGCTCTGGGACCTGCTCCGGCAGCATTTCACCTGCATTCTTCTGTGTGCAGCCCTAGGGGTTTTCCTTCCCTGAGTTTGCCAAATTACTTGCTGAAATAATTTTTATTTCTGATCACCTCACCATTCTGTGGCAATAAATTCCCTGCAATGTATCTA